>CM019749.1:5645802-6163532 GCA_009761775.1 Ficus carica
ATAATTAAAAAGAAAAAAAATCTCATCACGTGACATGTTAATTGGAACATTATCTGTTACCCTTTTATTTTATTTTATTTAGGAATATGATTCGCTGCTGGTCGATTATTCTTTTTTTTTTTTTTTTTTGGGTAATCAGAAAATCTTTTTTTTTTTTTTTTTTTTTTTGGTTCTTGTAAAAGAGCAAGTTATTGACTAGTCCTAGTCCTAGTCAAAAACCGATTTGCTCTGTGCACAAATAACTATATATATTTATTCAGAGTTAACAAGACTTGTGTTTACTAATGACCTTTTAGTCGGACTAGTTCTCTTTTAAGGGATATTTAAGATGGAGCACGACCATGAAGACAACTCCGAATCTTTCTGTGCTCGTGCCAAGCACCACTCGATACGATTCGGCAACGTTTCCGGCGAACAAGAACGTCTTCGTCCTCTGCTGGTGCCAGTCAAACTCACAATAAAATACCACACAAGGCATACCTACTCCGAGAAGAAGGGCACGACACAAGAAGGAGCTCCAGTCACGGCCATACTTGAAAAGAGCGAGGTCAAGAGGAAAAAGACAATGTCCCGGCTGTTTCTCAACGAACTCCAGTGCACCAGCAACGCCGCCTCAGCGCTCCTCTCCTCGAAGCTCTCAAGGCTCGGCATCGAGCCAAGCCGCCACAAGGGCGTGATCACGAGGATCGTGCGGCGTGCTCGCAAGGCTGCAGCCGAGATCAAAGCGAAAAAAAGCGACCGGAGACGGGCGGTGTCTGTTCGAATAGTTGTGGCAGTTAAGTGGTTTAGTAACACGTGGCGGTGTCGGCAGTGCTTGGAAACGGAGCTAAAGAGGTCGCTGAAGGAAATGTTAGAGAGACAGAGAGTGAAAGATTATAGAAGGAGTGCTAGTTGTGCAATTTGTTTGCGAGATTTTGGTGTGAGAGTAAGAAGAAGAAAGAGAGTTGTTCGCACGGCTTGCTCGCATGAGTTTCATGAGAAGTGTCTCTTCACATGGCTTCTTGAGACTCCCTCTTGCCCACTTTGCCGCTTTGATATGTCTATTTTTTAATGAGTAAATTACTCTCTAATTTTTTGTGGGTATTGCTTTTTTTTTTTTTTTAAATAATTAATTTTATGATAAAGAGTAGATTCTCCTTTAAATGTTGATGACATTATAATTTATGAGTTCTTTTCAACAAATGGTTATCATGATTTCATTCCGATGCACTAAAATTTCAATGTTTTCTCTTGCTTGTTTAATAAATATGTCGTAAAGTAACACAAATTTTACTATTAGAGTACTATTATGAAGTCCATATTTGGAAGAAATCAAGTGTTGATAGACACTGATTTTTTTTAAAAGGGAAGTTACCCATTTTTTAATTAGGAAAGCTTCCTTTAATATTATTAATTGATTTAAGAAAGTTAGATTCAATTTTGAAATAATTATTGGGTAAAAGTAAGTTAGTTTCTTTTTCTTTTCTTTTTTTTCTTATTTCAATTCCAAGATTATTTATTTTCTCAATTTTATTTTTAGTTTACAATTTTCATTTAGTACTCATATGTAAGTAGATGAATTTTTTCTTAAATAAAAATTTTGAGTATTTACTTTCTTTTTTCCAATTTTTGGTATTTTTTTAAATCAACAATTTTCGATACCAATTTTCAATATTCTGTGTGAATCAATACAGCAACCAATCTAGCCCTATAAATTATTATTTTTATTGTGTCAACTTACAACAATTATACTTTAGAATTTTAGTTTCATGAATGAATTCATAGTTTGGACTTTTATTTTAAAGTGTGTTGGTTTTCTTTTTTTTCCTGAAAATATGTGTGTTGGTGTTTAAAATAAGGGGGTTGTAATATATTTGTTACCATAATTTATATGTTTTCTTATCATTAGCAAAGAAATGTGATTTCTACTATAATGTGATATATTAAGAATTTTATATTTGGATTACTATTTTTTAGATTTTAAAAAATAAATTAAAAATAAAAGTAATCCAACAATTAGTAAAACAAAACATTTATAAAAAAAATTAATTAACAAAAATAATTCTATTTCAATAACGTTAAATTATCAATGCCTAGAACTCTGGTAAGATTCTTTAAAAAAAAATAAAAAATAATAAAAATAAAAACTCTCATTCAAGGAGTTCACCAACGCCCTTACTGATGCGTCGACTGCATTAAGTTTTATTTCTCTATGATTTTATGGCGACGCTACAATGGATCAGAAATTTATTTTTCCGATCGACAAACATTATGAAGCTAATTGACGAGTTGTTTGTGTCTATAACTCCATCTTTTCTAGTAATGCAAGTCAGATCAAGAGAGCAAGAGTTGGTAAAGTTACTTAATACGTCGTAGCGTTAAATTTAAGATCAAATTTCACTCTTTGCTAGGTCCCTTGTTTGATCCAAGAAAAATAGCGCAAAAGTAATCTTCTACCGAGAAGGAGAATACTTTGGCATATATATATACTTATACATAAATACATACATATATATATACACACACAAATATAACGATCTTGTAGCCATTAATACCAATATTTCAACTTCTTGTAAATAAAACATCAAATATCAGCCTGCATGCACGTTAGTGAGTGTCAGATGAACCCGGGAATTCCCCCAAACATATTTCAGTAGTAAAAAAATCCACCCAACTCGTGTTGAGCAGGGTCTTAAATTTAGCCCCAATGAAGTGGTCAAGGGAACACTAGGGAACAGCTGATCAATATTATACTCTTTAAATAATGAATAGGTAAGTTTCACTCATACCAATCTTGGGATCTAGGGTCAGACTCCACATATCTTTCTCTCAAGGACAAATCATAAACTTTCTAAAACGAGGCCAATAACAGAAAAATTATAACTACCAGCACAATTGTAAGACATCAAACCAGCCATGCTCGTAATAATTAGTGAGTGTCAGATGAACCCCGGAGTTCCCCCAAACACTTCAGTGATATAAAAATCCACCCAACTCGTGTTGAGTAGGGTCTTAAATTTACCCCCAATGAAGTGGTCAAGGGAACTCTAGGGAACAGCTGACAAATATTTCTACTACTCTTTTCTCTGTTTTATTTGGTTTTTGTTGAGGCAGGACAAAGCAAACGTGCATGTATTTATAGTGTTCATTGTATGCCTAAAAAATTAGAAACCCTAATTATGAAAAGGAAAACCACAGAAGCTGAGTTGAACCTGGTCAGAAATATGGACAAGATGAAGGATAAGGAATAACATTTTGGAAGTGAGACGTTGTGGTCACTACTTCCCACTTGTCATGACTAGCTCAATATGCATGATAGCTACGACCTAGAGAGCTGATTAAGCTTTAAATGTTTACAATATGTATAATCTTACAGTCCATTTTATCATCTAATTTGTCCAGAAAAATACAAAGTCAAACCATATATACAAAAACAAAAACAAAAAAAACAAAAAACAAAAAACAATTTTAATATGCGCATCGGATACGTGTAAAAGTCAAGACCACTCCCAAGAACATGAAATGACGAAAGAGAAATCAACAAGGAAGAATCTAGAACCTTTATTGAAAAGTAAAGATTTTTGGCAGATTTTCAGTTATAGCTAATAGGGAATACTAGTATTAGAGCATCTCCAATTTGATATTTGGATGGGAAAAAAAAAAAAAAAAAAAACTCTAATAGAGTACATATTTTATGCTAAATTTGTAATTTTGTGACAAATATGTCACAATGTATACAGCCAAATTATATCTAATATTACCTCTTGTTAATTGTTTTATTTGAATTTTTTTTGTAATTATTATACTATTTTATTTCTAATTTATTTAGTACTAAAAATTACTTTAATAAATTTCAGAATGTAATAATAGATGACAGAAAATTAAATAGAATTATGTATTAGAGCATAGAATAAGAAAGTGTTAATTTAACTCTTTTGTGACAAATATATAATATTAGTATACAAAAATACATTGGAGATGGTCTATGTATGTAATATCATTTATATACGATATATATGTATATCACATTTTACATGTTTTTATAGAAGTCGTTTTAGTTGTTTTTATGATTTTATCTTTGTATCGTTTAATCCAATGGTAAAGGTGCCCATACTGTTTTTATCAAGTCATTAAGTTCTAAAATAATGCAAAAGCAAATCAAATACAATATCAAACTAATTTTCACTCTTAATATAAGTTTCTATCTTGGCTCCATTCTAATTGAGACGTCAATAATATTTCTACAATTATTCTCATTTATGTCCTAAAAATTTACGATTATTCTCACTTTACCTCATAAATTTTAAAAACTCTTACTTTATGTCCTAAATTTTAAAGTAGTCTCATTTACCCCCCCTTCATTAGAGTTTCTATTAAAAATAGACAGAAAAAAGGGAGTTAAGTCTAGTCATGTAATGTCTTTTCATTTGTTTGGAATAGAAATCTTGATAAAAGTGGTTTAGTATGACTAATTCCTATTTTTTGTATGTTTTTAACCAATTTTTAGTAAAAGGTATTGTATAGGACAAATTAAAAATTTAGGAGTACTAAATTAGGAGTTTCAAAATTGAGGAGATAAAGGAGGATGACCATAAAATTTAGATATATAGATCAGAATAATCATATGAATTAGTGCATAAAAAATAAGAACAAACCCCAAGAACATGAAATTATAAGGGAAATCTATTAGAAATAACTCCTAAACTTTTTTAGAAAAATAAAAAGTACTGATAAATTATAAAAAACTAATGGAGTAAGTATCCCAACAAAACTATATATACGTGTGTATAAATCATTCAAAATATGGACATATTAAACCGGCAAAGTGGGCAAGAGGGAGTGTTAAGCAACCATGTGAGCATACACTTCTCATGAAACTCATGCGAGCAAGGCATCCGCACAGCAGTTAACTTTCTTCCCACACCAAACTCTTCCAAACAAATTGCACATTTAGCGCAATCTTTAAATTTATTCACTCTACACCCCTTTAACATCTCCTTAGTCAACTCCTTTCTCTCTCTTTCCTTCTTGCACTTGAGGCATATCCACTTCACAATAGACCACAAATTGTTAACACAGATAGGGACGAGCACTGCCCTTCGATTCTTCTCCTTTTCTATCTCGGCTCCAACGTCGCGCGCATACGTCACGATCCTCGCAATCACGCCCTTGTGGTGGCGTGGCTCGATGCCGAGATTGGAGAGCTCCGGGGAGAGAAGCTTTGAGGAGAGGTGGATGCACTTGAGGTCGCTTAGGAACAAGTGGGACAATGTCGTTTTCTTCTTGTCGTCTTGCTCCTTGAGTATGGTGGTTTCTCCTCGCACGCCCGTTCGGCGCCCGTAGATCAGCTTTTTTCGGTAGTGGATTGTGAGTATGACTTTCACCGTCGGCGTCGGCGGAAGGCCGGCTTCTTGTTGGCCAGAAACGCTGTCGTATCTCACCGGCACCGGCCAGACGAAAGTACTAAAATCTTCCAGGTGGTGATCAACGTTGTCGTACGCCTCCATGATAGCTGAAAGAGTGTAGTAGTAATAGATCAAGGATTAGACAAAGCTGACTTATAAAAACTAGTATATATGAATATATAGGTTTCTAAGCTGGTTTAGACTTGAACTGTGATATGTTGCTTAATTAGTGATTCTTTTTGTAATTTGTATTCCGATAAAATTCTAACACTAATTCTTCTTGGTTTGGGGTTTGGACTCCGGTTCCCTTTAGGAAAAGGGCACAAGGTTTTATTATCATTACTATTTTTAATTGGAAAAAAGGCGCAAGCTAACAAACATATACCAGATAATTATGAGCTTTTTTTAATAAGGAATAATTAGATCAATATGAAATTTTTTAAATACTTTTTTAATTATTTAAATAAATGATCTTTTTTTTTTTTTAAATAACTATTTAATCAATAACTGATTATAGTCAATATAGTCAATCATCAAAAAATATGTATAACATTTATCAATCACTGATTTATTATGTTTAGTCAGTCAATCACTGAGTTATCATGTAGTGATTAATATTTTTTTTAAAAAAATCATTTTCTTACTTTTACAAAACTACATTTATTGATTTAAAAACCACTTAAAAAAAAAAAAAGTCATTCACCCACATATTCGTTCTACTTATATGGGTATATTTTAGTGGATTTTTTAATATCCAATAATACAATTTAACAAGTTCATGTCGTTAATTTTCAAAATTAAAAAAAAAATTTGCAGCAATTTGTTTTGTTAAAATATTCAATTGGGTAATTTTGTAAAATTATTTTAATTTGTTTCCTATGGAGAGAATAATTAGAGAGATTAATAGTTATCTTACAAATTACAAAGAATACTTAACCCTATGTGTAAGGGATTAAATATCAAAAAAAAAAAAGTAAAGTAAAATAACAAATAATAGAAATTATCTAATTATAATAAATGAGAAACAAACTAAAAATAGTTTTGCCAAATTACCCAATTCAATATTTTAACATGTTTAAAATTTTAAGAGTAAAATTAAGCAAACAAGTTAAGCCTGCTCCAAGTCCGAGTCTGAGTCTAATACCCTATATACACAAGTATATATATCATATATGTATAGCTAATATCTATACAGACACTAGTGTTTACTTAATTAATCGACTCTTTTTTTAAACCTTGGTCTGACTAGTAGATTTCTCATATACCAGATAATTATGAGCTTTTTTTAATTAGGAAAAATTAGACCAATGTGTGATTTTTAAATATTTAATAATTTAAATAAATGGTCAAAAAAAATTTGCTATCAAAAATGACTGATAATCAATGATTGATTATAGTCAATATAGTCAATCATTAAAAAATACATATAATATTAATCAATCACTGATTTATCATATTCTGTCGGTTAATCACTGACTAATTATATAGTAATTGATAATTTTTTAAAAAAAAACATTTTCTTAATTTTACAAAACTATATTTATTCATTAAAAACTACTTTAAAAAAAGTCATTCACCCACCTATTCGTTCAAATTATACAGGTATATTTGGGTGTGTTATTTAATATCCAATAATACAATTTAACAAGTTCACGTCGTTAATTTTCAATGTAAAAATTTGCAGCAATTTGTTTTGTTCAAATATATATTTAATTGGGTAATTTTGCAAAATTATTTTTAATCTGTTTCCTATTATTCATAATTAGGTAGTTTCTATTACTTGTTTTACTTTTTTTTTCTTGGTATTTTATCCCCCTATAAATAGGGTTAAGTATTCTTTGTAATATGTGAAACATTATCAAACTAATTGTAGGAAACAAACTAAAAATAGTTTTGTGAAGTTACCAATTCAGTATTGTAACATGTTTATGCTTGAGAATTTTAAGAGTAAAATTAAGCATAAAAGTTAAGCCTACTCCAAGTCCGAGTCTGAGTCTAATACCCTATATACACAAGTATACATATATCATATTTATGTATAGCTAAACACACATTAGTGTACTTAATTAATCGACTCTTTTTTTAACCTTGATCTGACTAGTCGGTTTCTTATAAGCGATCATATTGGAGCACAACCAATGAACGACTTTGAAAAATTTTCTGCTCAGGCCAAGCCCATGGCGATGCGATACGGTGGCGTTTTCTACCGACAACAACGGCAAGGTCTTCTCCGGCGCAAGTCCTACTCACAATCAACTACCACACAAAGCATACCTCCGCCGAGAAGACGTACGTGTCGGGACAAGAACCCACAGTACGACACGAGCACCGCGAGGACAAGAAGGAAAAGACAATACCCCAATTGCTCCTCAGCGGGCTCTTGTGCTCCGAACTCGCTGCAATGGTTCTTCGCCCCAAGCTCGTGAGCCTCAACGTCAAGCGGCGCCGCCACCAGGAGGTGATTGAGTCGGTCGTGGGGTGCGCTCAAAATATCGCGGCGGAAATTGAAGCGGAAGGTGGTCGGAGAGGAGCAGTGTTTCCTCATATCCATGTGGAGATTAAGTCGGTTAGTTTCCGAGATGGTAAAGGAGAGAAAGATGTTGATGATCAAGACGATGCTAAAGGAGTTTAGAGTGGGTATCAATGGTAGTAATAGTTGTTCAATATGTTTGGAAGAGTTTGGTGAGGGAATTAGATCAAAGTTTGTTGTGAGCATGCCTTGTTCGCATGTGTTTCATGAGGAATGTGTGCTCTCATGGCTTCTCAAGACTCCTTGCCCACTTTGCCGCTATGATATCTCTGATTTTTTTTTTATTAATTTGTAGTTACTCTAATAGTTTCTTAGGGCTACTCCACTAATTGTTTACATTTTAGCATTAATATTCAATCAAGACTATGAGTTCTTTGCCCTTGTCATTAATTTCATGCTTACTTTTAATGTAATCTCCATAATTTGGGTTTAAATAATTAGTCTTGATTCGTTAGGGTTTGGATGCACTAAAATTTATTTCTTTTTTTCTTTCTTGTTTGTTTGTTTGTTATGTTAAGTAACACAAATTTGAGTACTCAAACAACAAGGAAGAGAGTAGAAGTTTGTAAAGTTACCGTCTTTTTTGCTCTTTTTGCTGGTACCATCCTATGCTGATCTTCACATTTAGGGTAAATTTATTAAACCGTATAATAAGTGTAATGGGAATGATATGGGATTGAAAAGAAAAGTAAAGTAATGATAAAGAAGATCATTGATTCACTTTCAATGTTAATTGAATGATGGTGTAATAAGAAACAATCCAATTTCCTTTTCAATGTTTACTAAATTTAGAAACAGATATGACATAAAGGAGCTTACTTGTAATACCTAGATTTTTCATGTCACTAATTTCTTCTTAAGAAATTAGATTCTATGCCATAAAGGTATTTATGAAAAAGTTCAAGTAAGAGCTTTTGTTTGATTATGTGAATTCTTTTGGATCAGTAAGACTCAAAATAGGTTTTTAAGGTTAGAAAACGCTCTTTCAAGTCAAAAAGGACGAAAAAGGACGTAATTTCAAAAAAAGTCAAAGTTTGACCAAAAGTGGTCAACGGATTGACTTGGCAGTATTGTATGATGCAGTACGAGAAAAATACTGTAAAATATGTCAGTATGGGCGAGATAGCTCAAATAGGCTTTAAAACCACCCTAGAAAATCAAGCACACCTAGTTAAGGTCAAGGGCAAAAGTACGTGAAAATATGGAAAACTTGGTCACCAAGTAACCCATTGGGGCCGGTCACATGCAGGGGCAAAAATGTCAAAATTTTCACTTTTGGGGCAAAAGTGTAAATTTTGGAAAATTGATGATGTAAGCACATGATGTCATCAAGATGATGTCATCATGATGAGATAAGCTTGGCTTGTTCACCAAGAAAGCAACCGGCCACCTAGGGGGCATTTTTGTAAGAATTTTGCCTTTTGGGGCAAAAGTGTAATTTTTAGAAATTAGTGATGTAAGCATGATGTAAGAACATGATGTCATCAAGATGATGTCATCATGATGAGGTAAGCAAAACTTGGGCTCCAAGGCAGCCAATGACCGGCCAACACCTAGAGCTAGAGGGCATAAATGCAAGAATTTAAACTTTTGGGGCCAAAGTGTAAATTTTGAAAATTGGGTGATGTAAGCATGTGATGTCACCAAGATGAGGTCATCTTGCCTTGCTCTCCAAGTGACAGCCGGCCATCTTGACACCTAGCATGCCAATTGCATGATTTTCTCAAAATTTAGGGGCTAAAATGCAATTTTTGGAAAGTTTGCATTTGCCTATAAATAGGGGTGGCATTTAATCATTTAAATCAGAAAATTTGGCCAAACTCTTGCCATTTTTCTGCAGAAAAATCCGAGAGAGAGAGGAGGAGAGAAACCAAGAGAGAACCAAGAGGAAAAAATTGGAAAAAAGCCAAGGGAGGCTAGTTAGTGTGCATGTTCGGTTTCAAGCTAGAAACCAAGGGCAAATCTGGAAATTTTGGACCCAATTTCTGGGCAGTGGCCGTGCAGGGGTGAGGAAGAAAGGGGTGAAAAATTTTGGTGCCATTTGGAGAGCTAGAGCAGAGTGTTTGGAGAGCCAAAAGGGAGGGAGATTTCGGTTTGCATACCCTAACCCATCCCTAGGGTTAGCTAAGGTAAAACTCCCTCAAACCCTAACATTTTTTCCATGCAAGTTAGATGGGATATTTATGTGTATGTTTGTATGTGCATGGCTGAAAATTGGAACCCCATTTGGAGGGGAAATCCGGACTTGTTGGCAGCCAAAAGGGAGGAGTAAGGAAGTTTGGAATCCAAGCTAGTAAACCAACTTCCAAACCCTAGAGGTAAACCCTAAAACCATAAGCTTTTGGTCTGAGATTTAATGTGGAAATTTAAGTGTATTTCCAAGTCCAATATGTAAGAGCATAAGCTCAAAGTTTTATGGTTAATGCCCTAGACTAGGTGTGGTGCTTGATTAGGGTGTTGTTTAAGGGTGGTTGCTTATGGTTTTGTTTATGCTTGTGTGCATTATATTTGTACTTGTTGCATGCTAGGATTGCATGGCTTTATGGTTGGTATGTTCCCTATTAGTGTGCAGCCGGTTGTGGCTTGTGTGCATGGTTATTAGAGCTAGTCATGGTTTGGCTTGAATGCATGTATGAAATGTGATGCAACTCTAGTTCATGCAACCCTAGGTTTGTGTAGATTTGGTTTGGGTTGCATGGCTGCGTTAGAATCACGTGTTGATTCATGTGGGACGTTAGTTAACGCTGCATGTTGGTTACTTAGGCTCCCGCGTGATCGGTTGAGTTAGTTCCGCGAAGTAGGACGCGTAAAACCGAGTAAGCACAAAAAAAAACTGGCAGATTCGGATCAAATCTGCCCAGTTTTTGGAAAAGTGAAATATAAGGCCTTTAGAGGCCGAATTGGGAAAAACGTAAAACATAAAAGTTGTTCGGAAGAGGTTTTCCTAGGGGGCTACGTGAACCGTTTCCCAAAATGAGACCCCAATGGCCTCCGTTTACCCCAAAACCCGTGGCTGATCCCCAGACCCAGTTTTCACTCAGTTTTTCGGGGTCAGCCAGTTTCAAACAAAAACTGGGACGAATCTAGGCCGAATTGGAATTTTTGTAAATACGAAAGTTTTAGAATTTTTCGAGAGCTACAACTTTCGTGAAGAAAACTTTTTCATATTACGAACCGATTTTTAAACTGGGATCGTTTTTTGAAGGGTGTGCAGGGAATCCGAAAATTCCTGCACCACTAGCTTTACAAATGTTTCTAGAAAACTGTTTTTCTACTACAAACTATTGTTTTGATTATGGAAAACTGTTCCAAGGGCAGTTTTCAACCTCAAATGATTTTATGAAGCACTAATCCAAGAGTTTGGATTTTTACGATTTAAGTAAATGATTTTTAAAAGTTAAGAAAGAAGTTTTGGGATTAATTTCCCTAAATTTTCCAAGTAAGGAAAATGAATTTTTCAAGCTAGAGTATAGCAAGCGATTAGTTTACGAAAGGTAACCGGGAGTTATACCCGAGTTACTGGGTCAAGCCCAAGGCCCAAAGGTTGACCCAATGAGGGTTGACCATAGTTGACCGAAGTTGACCATTGTTGACCATAGTTGACTTTGGTTGACTAACAAGTGGATTTTAGCTTGACCTTAAGGGTTACCCAATATAACCCTAAAGGATACCCGTGTGAGCTAAGATATTGGGTTAGGAAAGTAACCTAATGATTTGTGGATTAAGGATGAAGCCCAGGGTTGGAAGATGATCTAACCCTAATGGTATGTTATGTTATGGGCTTAGTACACAAGGTTATCCAATGTAACCAAGTAAGACGTTATGCACAAGGGACATACAACCAAGACCATGTAAGGTAAGCATGTTGGTTAGGTCACCAACATGTCATGAGTTTAAGTTAGACAATGTCTTTTATCGAGCAGGATAGAACCTGCAGCTGTACCGGAAAAGGAACAGCGTTAGTTGGGACAATAAATCAAGAGCATAGGACGGAAGGTAAGTACAACTCCGCCTACAGCATGAACACATGTTTGTTTGCATATGATGTTTTTAAGAAATCATGAATAGCATTTCATGATTTATGATGTTATGAAGTAGTACGTTATGACATGATGATATGTTAAGTATGTCCATGTTTCATGTTAAGATGTAGTATGTTATGAAGTATGTTATGTTATGTATGATGTTACGTTAAGACGCAGTATGACCATATTTCATGTTAAGTTATGAGATAGTATGTTATGATAAAGTATGTTATGTTTTATGTTTGATATCTTGGCATCATGAAGCATGCTCACTGATTATGAATCATATAGTAAGAATAAGTTCTTAAGATACGAGATAAGTTAAGTAAAGATTGTTGTGTTGTACTGGCTTGCCTTTGTGGTGGGTTCAAATGGTATATTCCATGGTTTGACTTGGATTGGATTGGCTGCCTTCACTACTCCATGTTAAACGTCTTGTTTCATGGTTTGAGTTGGATTAGACGGACTGCCTTCAACCACTCCATGGTTATGTACCACAGTACATGCGCACATGTTATAGAGTAAGATAATAAGGAACCATAATTGATTAATAAGAAATCATAACCTGTTCATGCATTTTGTGTTTCAGTTGCATGCGGATTGAATATTGTGCTTACTGGGCTTTTAGCTCATTACTTACGTTCATGCTGTAGGTAAGCTACCTACCGGCAATACCTGATACGAGACTGTGGAAAGACGGTGCTGCGGACTGTGAAATGTGGGATGGACACCACCACGGATTTCCATAAAAGGTGTTTGAAAGGAAAATGTGTTTACATTATGTTTTAAGTATGTATGGCAAGGTTTCAGTATGTATGGCAACGAGTTGCCTCGTGTTGTACTGATCCGCATTAGGTCGGGTTGGTCCACGATTTACGTTTATGTATGATAGCTTTCCCATTAGGTGAAAGCTCAGTACTCGAGTGAGTACATACGAAGAAGATATGTTCCTATATATAAGTTTAAGTTTATGTTTAAGCCTAAGTTTAAGGCTTCATGTTTTATGTAAGTAACGTGTTTAAGTCACGATTTTAAAATGAAGTTAAAGCTTTTAAGTTTTAAAGGAGTAAAAAAAAAAATTTACTCTAAAAATTGGGTAAGTTTAAGTTAAGTAAGTATAGTCACGACCGTCATTCGCGTGGTCAGTCATACGTGGGTGGTCGGGGCGTGACATTACTAAATTCTATTTAAATAATGAATAGGTAAGTTTCACTCATACCAATCTTGGGATCTTGGATCAGACTCCACATTTCTCTCTCTCAAGGACAAATCAAAAACTCTTTAAAACGAGGCCAACAACAGGAAAAATATAATTACCAGCACAATTGTAAAACATCAAACCAGCCATGCTCGTCATAATTAGTGAGTGTTAGATGAACCCCAGAGTTCCCCCAAACACTTCAGTAGTATAAAAATCCACCCAACTCGTGTTGAGTAGGGTCTTAAATTTACCCCGAATGAAGTGGTCAAGGGAACTCTAGGGAACAGCTGACCAATCTTATTACTCTATAGTCTTTCTTTCTTTCTCTTTTTGGTATCTGATGAGGCAAATATGAAGCAAAACTTGCCTATTTATAGCACTCATTGTTGTATGCCTAAAAAATTCTTGGCCCTTTTAATAAGGAAATCCACACAAGCTGAGTTTTGAACCTGGTCAGTATTATGGACTATATAGGTGAAGGATATATTGGGATTAAAGTTATGGAGGTGAGTTTGTGGTCACTACCACCACTTCTCACGTTGTGCCAATTCCACGTCTTTTTCAATCTTTTTTCAGACATATCATGTCTCCCCCAAAATTTCAATTACATATGTTATTGAAACCAAATCAATAATAAATGGAGGGATTTAGATGAAAGAGAGAAGCTGATTTTGTCAAGCCACGTAGTTGAAAAGTTCTTAACCTGAAGAGGGTGGTCAAGGAATCAATTTTTTGGAACAAAAATCTAAGCTATATATGTGTTTAGCTAGATTTTTGTCTAGGATTTACCCAAAAGATAAAAGATTTTATATCTTGGATAAAATTTGAAGAGAAACTGACCTTAAGATATGTTTTAGTAATTGGAAAAGCTAAGAAAAAGCTTAAGATTGTGTTTACCATATATCATTTGACCGGTTACAATATTGATCCGAAAACTACAATAATTTATGTCAAGTAAAACTTGGAATTAGGCTTGAAATAATAATAAATGCAAGACATATAGACGAATTGATCCATCAAATTCTTATTGAGATAGAATCCATTTTAAGGAAAAGCACTTGACATTCATTCGTTATAAGGGACATCCTGAAAACGTCCGAGGTTAAGATATGGTCTCCGAATTAAGCTTACACTTCATAAGTTGTTACCGTTTTTCTTTAGAAAAAGCAAAACCAAATCATTTTAACAATTAAAAAAAAAGAAAAAGAAAAAGAAAGAAGGGGAAAAAAAAAAAAAAAAGGAAAAAAGAAAGAAGGGAAAAAAAAAAAGGAAAGAAAGAAAGAAAGAAATTTTAGTGCGCATCCAATCGAACATTCATGGATCAAAAGTTGGGACCAATGCCAAGAATATGAAATAATGAGGAAATCACTTAGGAAAAATTCATAACCTTTACTTATCTAAAGATAAATTATAAGGGATTTCTTTAGCAGATTCTCAAATGTCGCTAATGGAGAGTACTAAAAGATTGTATAATCACATAAACATGAAAAATATCGTATGACAAAGAGCATATTTTAACTTTGACATATGGCCTATTTGACTTAAGTCTCGAAAGAGTGCCTAAGCCTGTTAGATGTACTCACGGGTTCATAGGGGATTTATAGAAATAAAGGACCAAATAAATAGTGCTTAGAGTGAATTTCTGAGTCTGGTCCTGAATAACTTTTAAAGGATTTGATTGACTCTCTAATCAGTTATATTTTTTTCTTTTTTTTTTTTAGAAATGATCGTGTCACTCTTACATCATCACATTATATGTATACTTATATAAACCATGTTTTACTTGTTATTATCTTTAATACGTGGGAATTTTGGGTTTTAACAATCTCATAAAAATATTATATATTATCTCTCTTAAACTGTTTACAATTCTTTATTCCTTTAGTCATTGGTACCTAATTTTCTGTTCTTTATTGCCTTGTTGTAATACATTTATCCATTCTTCACACTTGTTTAAAAAGAAAAAAAAATCGTACTAATCTTTTATGTATTCTAAAAATACCATTATAGAGAGAGAGAGAGATTTTTAGTGCATCTGGTGGAACCCTAAGAATCAAGAACAAACCACAAGAACCAAGAGGAGAAATCAATTAGAAAGAACTCATAACATTAATTGAAAAAAGTATATTTAGGGGAAAAAAATAATGCAGTAATTATATAGAGGGGTTTTAATGAATTAAAATGGACATATCAAAGCGGCAAAGTGGGCAAGAGGGAGTCTTAAGCAACCATGTGAGCAGACACTCCTCATGAAACTCATGCGAGCAAGGCATCTTCACAACAAATAATTTTGTTCCCATACCAAACTCTTCCAAACAAATTGCACAATTAGCACAATCTTTAAAATTATTCACTCTACACCCCTTCAACATTTCCTTTCTCTCTCTTTCCTTCTTGCACTTGAGGCAAATCCACTTGAAAGTATCCCACAAAACGTCCACAACGACAGGGACGAGTACCACTGCCCTTCCATTCTTCTCCACTTGTATCTTGGCTCCAACCTGATGAGCATACCTCGAGATCCTCTCAATCACGCCCTCGTGGCGCCACGGCGGGATGCCGAGGTTCGAGAGCTCCGAGGAGAGAAGCCTTGAGGAGAGGTGGACGCACTTGAGGTCGCTGAGGAACAAATGGGACAATGTCGTTTCCTTCTTGTCCTCGTTCTTCTCGAGAATTGTCATTTCTCCTAGCTCGCGGGTTCTGTGCCAGTAGGTCATCGTTTTACGGTATCTGATTGTGAGTAGGACTTCCTCTGGCAGCGCCGAAGGAAGATCATCAGCTTGTTGTTGATCAGAAACGATGTCGTATCTCACCGGCGCCGGCCTGACGATGACGTTAAAACCTTCACGTTGGTGATCTATGTGGTAGTGCGGCTCCATGATCTCTGAAAAAGTAGTACCTTGATTAAGTGTAATGTTACTGATTAATAATATTAAGTGCTAATTAATTAAACACTAGTATTTGTTAGCCATAATATATATATATATATAAATATATATATATTAATGTTTTAGACTAGGACTATGACTACGTAGCTTACTTATTGCTTAGTGATAATTCTAATCCTAATGGGTTTGGACTACGACTCCGGTGAGGAATACGCTAAGCTAATAAACATTTGTTAGATAATTATGAGCCTTTTTATTTTAACGGGTATTTTTGGAGTGGATAATCAACTTAAAGAATGTTGTGATCTTTTATTGTCGTTTTTAAAATTATTTGGCGTTCAAATATTACTTTCGCTTTCCAGTTTAATGTCGTTTGGATTTTGTTGTCGTTCTCATTTATTTTTGTCGTTTTCCATTTTTCTACCGATTTGCTTTTTAGGTTTTTCTTCATGACCTCTTCATTGTCGTTTTATTATAATTTGGCGTTTACATATTATTTATGTTTCCAGTTTGACGTCGTTTTAATTTTTTGCCGATTTGCTTTTTATGTTTTCTTTCTTATCTTTTTTTTGTCGATTTGAAATTTGAATTGAATGTCATTTTAACATTTTTTTTCTGCTTATACTTCTATTGTCGTTTTAATTGTCTCTTCTTTTTTTTTTTCGGTCGTTAATCCAGTTCTATTGTGGTTTTCAATTCTGCTGTCGCTTTTCAGCATTGTTGTCGCTTGTAGATTTGTGGTTAAAAGCTCTTATTCGTATTTTTTTTTTTTTTTTATTATTATTATTTTTAATGGTAGCTCGGTTTTCTGGTTTGCTATTTTACCTCCCTCGTTTTGACCAGCCTTAATGTCGTTTTCCTCTACAGTCCTTTATTGTCGTTTGAATTTGTTTGTCCCCTGCTATTTGAGGTTGTTTGGATATTAGATTTGTTTTCATGACTTCTTTAATTTTTTTTTTTTCCTTTTTTTTACTGTATTTGATTTTCTATTTATTCTCATTTTTATTTTTTCAAGGGTTAATTTTTGTCACACTAACTAAAAACATATTTCAAGAATAACATTGATTTTGTTTAATTTCTATTTTATCATCACCACATCAGATATTTTTAATAATTATCTAAATTACCAATAGGTATGATAGTGTAATGATTCTTTAATTAAGCTGATAAATTACATTAATCACTCGTAGTACTAATTACTGATAAGACAATAACATAATTAAACACTCTTTTTATTAGTGTTACATAAAAAATTAACCCTTATTTTGATTTGGTGGTGAGGACATGAGGGCACCAGAAAACGAAGAAATTAAAAACATATCGAATATGATATTAAAGTAAAATGTATATAGAATTCATGATTTAGAAAATCTAACTTACCGAATATACAAAAGGTTAGAAATTTGTGCTGACAACGTTTTCTAATGATATGAGATGATAATTGTAAAATAATAGAAACTGATATTATAATAAAGAAACTAGAAAAGAGCAAGTTTAATAAATTTTTCATTTTTTAGTTTGTCTCTTCTTCCTATTCTCTTTCTTTCTCTTTTGTATTCTTCCTCTCTTTTTCTCTTTTTTTCTTTTTTTATTGTCTCCTTGTCCGTCTCTTGCTTTCATTATAATGTATATTAGGGTGATGGTTTTAAATTCGATATTTTTTTGTGAAATTAATTTAATTCCTGCTAGGCTTTTCTTGTAATCACAACTTATTAGCATTTTCATCAATTTTGATATGCAAAGTTCCTCCAACTTATCGGCAAATAAAAAAAGTCTTAACATATAAAATAAAAATATACAAAATCTTTTACCACACCTTTTTCTAAATTTTTAAATAGCATTTTGGAAACTTTTGAAGACATTCACAAGTTTTTCATTATTATTATTTTGAAACAAGACATTCACAAGTTAGTTTCACAACACTTCCGACATTTCGTTATATTCTTTGCTTGTTGTTGTTTCTTCTTTTGTCTTTTCCATGGGCGGCAGCATTACTTTCAAAATATTGTTGGCAGTGAACGGTGGCGCAGTCCCTCCCTCGTCCCTCCACCTACGTTGAACGACAATAATTATTTGAAACAATAATAAAATTGTAATAACGATATAAAACCCAAAAATTTTAAAAATATATATATAGCAATAAAAATAATAAAGTCAAGCAAAACGACAATAATAAAGAATAAAGCAACACAAATTTGAGTACTCAAGCAAGTCAGGAAAAGAATAGATCGGTAGAAATTTGTTAGCATAAAATTTTAGTTATTAAAAAAATAAAATAAAAAAATAAAAAAATCAACCCAACCAATAGAACAAAAGTGAATCGATATCTTGCAACATTTCTAACACAGGGCCAAAAACAGGACAAGAATATTTACACTCGAACATAACAGCACGTACTGACATAATCATCAGTGAGTGTCAAACCAGAATGAACTGCAAAAGAAAAGCTTGGTCTGTTATAAGACATCAAACCAGCCATGCACGAAAGTGAGTGTCAGATAAACCCGGGAGTTCCCCCAAACACTTCAGTAGTATAAAATCGACTCGACTCGTGCTGAGTAGGGTCTTAAATTCACCCCCAATGAAGTGGTCAAGGGAACTCTAGGGAACGGCTGACCAATATTATATTCTTATTTCTTCTTCTTCTTTTTTTTTTTTTTTTAACCTTTCTTGGTATCTGTTGAGGCGATACGAAACAAACATGCCGATTTTATAGCGTTTGATTGGTATGGAAGACCACACAAGCTGAGTTCTGAACCTGGTCGGAAATGTGGACAAGGTGGGAGGATATGTTAAGGGATTAAAGTCATGGAGGTGAGTTAATGGTCACTACCACCACTTCTCATCTAGTGCCACTTCCATGCATGTCCTCTTCAATCTTTTTCAGACATATATCTATATTTATATATATATATATATATATAAATATCATGTCTTTCTTAATTGATAACATGTTTTTGGAACCAAATCTTTAATGCTTTAGCTGATTTTCTTAAGCTGCATTGGCGAAAAGTAATTTAACCTGAAGAGTATGGTCAAGGAATCAATTTTGGGACTAAAATCTGATCTATAGCTGCTAGAAACATTGATTCTGAAGCTTTTTTTTTTTTTTTTTTTTTTTGTCTGTGATCAGAAATGGGTATATGCCAGATTTTGTTAAGATTTGAGCAGCAAGAAAAGTTCGAGAAAGAAAAGGACAGAGAAAAATAATTCAGGATATGGGTATGGCTTTATTCTTCAAATCAAGATTCCTTCTTTTTCCTGAATTAGCGTAGGTAATTTGACCCACATACCTGTCCAGGTTCACTTCCTGAGCTATAAAGTATAAACACAAGCTCGCTCATTGTAGATATAAATAATATAGGCTTTTGTTGGTATTTGAGTTTAATTCCAACTAAACTGTATTTTTTCATCTCAATTTTTGTCTTTTTCTGAAAGTTAATAAAATTTATTTGAAAAGTCAATCAACTTCATTTTAAAATTTTCATCTTCAACCAGCGAACCAAACGGAAGTATAGTATATGGTTTTAAGCAGATGCACTGAAGATAAGAGTGAGAGCCCATCATATGTTATCTAGAGTTCCCTCGAGCACTTCACCGGGGAATCTAATTCTTTAATCAAATAAGTACTTATATCCTATTTAGTAAAGTTTCCTAATAGTTTTTGATTGATCGAGTCCAAAAAGTAATTCTCGAAGTGTTTACATGATATGTAAAAGAGCAATACTAAGAAGTATCAATAATATTAAACATCACACACTAATGAAAAATGAATCTTATAACATGAGGCCCACAAATGGGATTCACTTCTCTATTAATGTGAATCATAGATGCTCTAAAGGTTTTTTTTTTTTTTTTAATGTCAAATGAGTTTTGACTTTAAAAAACCATTCGGTAAAAGTCAAATTTTGTTACATCTAAAAAGAACTCTTTTAAATAAACTTTTTAAAACTTGTATTAGAATTTCGGTAAGTGATTGTATACCTTATTCTAATATTTTTTTTATTACTAATTAGACGATTTAAAATCATTTTGACCTATTAAGTTCTTTTAAAAATATAATTTCATGCACTTATTAAAAGCCCACAGCTTTTGCTTCCCACAAGTTTTAATTCTTTTCTTTTACTGATTAAATATGGTAAAAACTATGTCACACGTGCTCTTAATTTGATAATTTCTTTAATATTTTTAGTTATTATGTGGGGATGTGATCATCTTTGTTGATGTGATCATCTTTGTTAAATTTTAAAAATCTTTTGTCAATTCTCGTGTCATGGACAAAAACAAAAAAAAAAGTTTTGGAGTGGTTTGTCAAAATTAAAAATTAAGTACTAAAGTGGCATAATATTTGTACTTCATGGACTAACAAGACTAATGACCCCTTTTTTTCTAACCAAATCAAAATCTCCAATAAGAGGTTGCTTCATTGTCTGCAGTTTTTTTTTTTTTTTTTTCCTGCCGGAAGAAAAGGAGATAATGGTGTTCTTATCCATTTCAAAATCTATTGGGATCACAAATTAAATGGAAAATAAATTTTTCCACACTCTCATTAATAATATGCGGAGGTCAATACTCGTCAAACACACAACCTCGCTATTTCAGAGGACTAAGTACAAAAACACATTAAAAAAATTTGAATTTTTGACAAATAGAAGAGAGAGTCATCATGTAGTGATTATTGTTCCTTTCTGTTTTGCGACAACATATGGTTACTATGATTGTTTATTTTTGGCTTGCTTTTGTGTAGCAATTTTTATGCCACGCTGAAAGCCTTGTTATTCAGTTTCCAAATCTACTTGATTCCCTTTTAAATTTTGTTACTTGTTTGTTCATGTGGAGGTTACTGTCTATCCAAGCTATGGTACTATCGAAATCATGAAACAAATCCGGGCATCTCAAATGCGAGTCCTACCAGAAGAAATCTAAAACTTCGCCGACTAATGAAATTTGTGAGTTGTTTCGTTACATATGTTGTTTGAAGAACAAACAAAAATAAAAGGGATTTGAAAGGGTTGAGAAAAATACCACTCAATGTGATCCAAATCAAGTTGAAAATATTATATATTTTTAAACCAAGAAGAAGTGTACAAAAATAAGCTTGGATTTGAAGTAAGCTCCAAAAAAAACTAGTTGGGAATATAGGGCCGTCGCATCAATCTAGGTGAAAAGCCTTAAACACAGGAAAATAAATCACTTTATCTTCTAAATCATACATCTCTCTTGCGATAAGAAGAAAAACATGAAAACAACTTGACACTTTGTGTTAACCGTCACAAGTCATGTCTTGTTCTCCTAATTAATTTCCGGCTAAGTTTTTTTTTTTTTTTTTTTTTTTTAAACCTAGTTCACTTCGCTAACAAGGCCTACGGAGTAATTTCTCTTTTATAAATACTGCACCAATTAGCCGTGTCTTGTTATTTCTCTCTCTCTCTTTCTTTCTTCAAGAATATCTCATTCTCTTTCGGCTTTTCGGGTCTGTTAACGGTTAAGGTTTGGTCATGGGAAATTGCTGTTTCAAGAAACTACTTGAAGAGCCAAACCAACGAGTCACTGAGGTTCACCTTTCCACTGGTATGAACTAGTGTCGTTATGTTTCTAGTTTTATTTATTCAACGAAGTTATTTCAAGTTTTTTTTTTTTTTTTTTTTTTTTTTTTGGGTTTAAATTAACTCTTTGGATTTTTGTAAAGGGGGCAAAGTAGTAAGAGTTTCTACTCAACCAAACATAACTCGGACCACATCTCCAAACAGCATTCGAATAATTAGAAACAAAATTATTTCTTCCTCAAATTCTCTAATTATACAAGGTAAATAGCCTTGCATGTCCTGCCTTTTTTTTTGGCTATAACTTACGACATTGGATTGGCGTTTTATATGAAATATTGTTTCTATATATACGTATTGCGTAATGAACAGCAAGGATTAACCAACATGAACGAGATAGACGAAGGTTGCCCGTTCGACCGAGGAATTCTCTTTCTTCGAACACTCAGATTGGTGAGTCCTTGTCTATTCGGAACAAATTGAGAATATAATTTTTGGTCCCTACACATAAACATAAATATTGTTTTCTCTCTCTTTTTCAAAGATTGAAATATAAAAAGAACTACGAAAAGAAACTTAAGTAAGAAACTAAACCAGATTCATGACTAGTTTAGGATCAATGAGTCCAACACATTTCTTTTACGTTTGTTAGTCCCGCTCCCAAGCTGGTTTTGTGCATTAAGTGCAGTGAAGCGCAGAGAAGATAAGAGACATGGCAAACCGATAAACGCTAGAGATTCGACACTCAAGAAAGTGAACAAAAACAAAGGAGGAGAACCGAGTTCTAATGCTAGCTGCAAGGTTCGCTGCTTTTATTATGATGTGCTGAGAGATGCAACCAACAATTTCAGCACAAGGAACCTCATCGGGGAAGGCGGTTTCGGCGATGTTTATAAAGGATATTTCACACATTGCACCATGAATGCTGCGAAACAAAACGAGGGATTTGCAGTTGCCATCAAAAGGCTCTTACAGCAACGACCGCAAGGCTGTGAAGCTTGGGAGGTTAGGTTTTCATAAACAAAATCATCCAACCATAATGACTCTAAAATATAGGTTATCAACTCTAGAACTCACCCTTGACAACCTGACTCTCATGGGGCGAGAATTAATGATTTGCTACTTGGCAATATGGGATTTTTTTCGGTTCATAATATGCAGGGATGTTGTGCCTGCAGACTGAAGTGAAGATGTTAAGCGAGTTAAATCATGCCAACATAGTGAAGCTAATAGGGTATTGCAGGGAGTGTAACCATAGAATGTTGGTATACGAATACATGGATAAAGGAAGCCTGGACAATTCTTTGTTCACAGGTAAGATAAGTCAAGAAAACCTTCGACGTTGATCACTAAGAAAGTCTAAATTTACGAAAAATAATTAAAGTGGCCTTTCGATGAAACAGTAAACCGAAAAGAGCTAAACTGGAGCAGAAGAATCAGCATAGCAGTTGGGACAGCCAGAGGTTTAGCTTATCTTCATGCTAATGAGACGCCGATCATTCACTGTGACATCAAGGCCTCCAATGTCCTTCTTGACTCTGTGAGTTCCCTCCGATATTGGTTGTCCCGTAAGAGGCGTCCCTTGTGGTTATTAACCAGATTTGTTGCTATTATTTTCAGAAATTCAATGTGAAGATTTCGGATTTTGGTCTGGCTAAATATGGACCCGACAATGAACATGACCACCTTAGCACATCCGTTAACGGCACTAAAGGCTATTTTGCTCCAGAGTACTTCAAAAAAGGTAATCAACTAGAGTATCAGTCAGTTCACTTTTTATAGTCATGTCACACATTTCATCCCATTCACATACTGTTTGATTTTACTATGATTTAACATGTACACTATCTGTTTCCGCCCCAAAAAAAAAAAAAAATTTTAAATACTGGCCATTATTGTCTTCCACAAATATAAGAGACCGGTTCCGAGGGATGTAAAAGGGGCAGATCACCCGTAATGGGGCGGGTATGACCTGCATTAAATGAATTATGCAGCGGGGCGGTATAGAATTTGATCATTTATCTACTCATCATAAACAGGGCATTTGACGGTAAAGGCAGACGTATACAGCTTCGGAGTAGTGCTCTTGGAGATCTTAACTGGTTCTAGTGTGGATCAGAGATGTCCGAAAGGGGTGATGGGAAATCTTGTGGAGAGAGTTAAGCCCCTACTCTGCAGCAACAACGTAGAACTGCACCGCATCATCGACAACAAACTCAGAAAGAACGTCCCCATGGAAGAAGCTCAAAGGTTCGCTCGAATCACCTATCGATGCCTTAGCGAAGAGCCTGAAAGAAGACCATCAATGGTGGAAGTGGTGACTAGTCTAGAGCAATTACAGCAAATTGTTGGTGGCGCCACTACAAATCATGACGCCCGAAGAGTGTCTGGATTCAGTGCGTGCCCTCCTCCTCCTCAAAAGGCCTCAAGAAGAAATGCCTGCAAGTGATTATGCAGGGAGCTGATGATGTAACGTAATATGGGCACCAAATTGGTTACCGTGTGTGACACCAAATGCTTCCTGATCAATTCAAACACTAACTTGCACGTTGAGGTCTCCGAATACTATAAATAGAGATATAGATAGATATAGGAACAATCTCCTATCTGACAGAAGTTATCACTTTTTAATAATCAATTTATCTAGTTAACTTTTTAATAATCAATTTATAATAACTAGATGACTTACTTGTAACTTTACGTAAAATTATGTATAACATAATACAATAATATAATATAGCAACCGTTGATGCAAAAGAAGAATATCACTTAAAAATAGTATAATAAAATCAACTCGACAACGTATAAAAAAATTTACAAATCCGATAACCGGATAAGAATATACCTATACATACATACATACATACATATATATATATATGCTATTTTCAGATAGAGTAACCAGACCAACCCCTTTGAAATTAAAAGCTACACACATTCACTTGTTAGTTCCTAAACTTGGCCCAACCCACTTGACTTATTTTATATTTTCATCTAGCAAACAAAAACAGAGAACTTCACATTTTCTTATTTCCAAAAGATCGCTAGCATTTTCTTCATTAAAACAAAGCAAAACAAAATCGTTGCTTTTTTGTCCGGTGTGCCATGGTAAAATAAAGATTAATGTACATCAACAAGGGGAAAAAAAAAATTTATATAGTTATAATTTAGCTTATATTCACACAAAATACATTAAACAAGCGGATAACTACTATTTAAGAGCTTTAGATATGGAGCTTCATTAAAAATAGGTGGCTACATAACTTGTTCCAGCAAACCTTCAAAATTTTGTCGACATGCTTTGCCGACACTCCGTTTCCATGTAAAAATGGAAGCAAATGAGAAATTTACAGATTCAGTGCTCGGTTCAATGCACTTTTTGGGACTGCCGATTGGGTCGCAACGGGGATGCACCTGGCGGGGGATTCAGAGGAGAGCGGTGTTGCCGCATTGGTGACCTCCGGGGAGTAAGTGACTGATCTGATAGGGAAAGAGTAGCTGCATTTTTAGGGGACTCGAGCTGTTCCAATGCTGCTAATACGTCTGCCATTTTGGGTCTGGTTTTAGCTTCATTGTTAAGGCATTGCATAGCAAGTGACGCAGCCGTGAATGCTCCTTTCTGGGGTATTGGCCCTCCAACTTGGTGTCCATGATCCGAAACAACTTTCTTTTGTCACCCAAATATGGCTTTGCCCAGTCCACTAGATTCTGCTCAATACCAACTTTTGTTTTGTCAACGGCACGTCGCCCCGATAGTAGTTCCAACAGTACAACCCCGAAACTATAAACGTCGCTTTTGGCAGTCAGACGACCTGTTAAACAAACAAAGCTTATGTTAGTAACAAAGAGGGGAAATCACTGATTGTGTATTACAATGCAAAACTCCAGTAGTGTTCAAGGTAAAAGTCAGACGGACACGGACCTGTGGCAACATACTCGGGAGCTGCATAGCCATGAGTGCCCATGACCTGAGTTGACACGTGAGTCCGGTCACCGGTGGGGCCTGCCTTTGCCAAACCGAAGTCAGAAAGCTTCGCATTGAAGTCCTGTATCAACAACTTGAAACTGATGTAATTATCCAAGTTCAACCCAAGAGAAGGGAAAGAACAGCTATCCAAATTCAACAAAAAAGAATTTCAATAAACTGTTCTTTATTTGACATACCGCATCTAATAAAATGTTAGAAGCCTTAAAATCTCGATATATGACTTGTGACTTGGCCTCATGAAGAAAACTAAGCCCTCTGGCAGCACTGATGGCCACTTTCATCCTAACTGCCCATGAAAGCGGTTGTGGCCCTCCTGTTAAGCAAAACATAGTAGCCGGGATTAGGAGGAAAGTCCTTAAAGCCACTGTAACAACTTTTTGCAGTCCAAATGCAACCTAATTTCATAGTTACAGTCTTACATAAGGCATTCGCACAAGAAGACAGAGATGTTAACAGTCCAAATATCATTTTCTTGCCAGAGTGAAAATGTATCGTAAGATATAACCAGTTATTTCTAGTGCACCACTTACTTCTAAAGAGATGATTCTCTAAGCTTCCCTTCGGCATGAACTCATAGACCAATAGCCGGTTCTCAGCCTCTAAGCAATAGCCTATAAGTTTAACCAAATTTGGATGATGAAGTTGGCCGAGGTAATTTACTTCTGTCTGAAATTGAGTGGCCATCAGTGAAAAACTCAGGCATAAGATTGCAAAGAAACACATTTGAAGAAGGAGAAAGAGAAGAAGAAGATGCCTACCAACCACTCCTTGTGGCCTTGGAAACCTTCAGGTTTAAGCTTCTTAACAGCGACAACCATTCCCGAACCAGGCCTTGCAGCTGTTAATGTGTTTTCATCAATCCATCCCTTGAAAACATAGCCAAATCCACCTTCCCCGAGAAGACTGTCGGGGCGGAAATTTCTGGTCGCATTTTTCAGCTCATTGAATGAGAAGGCTTTCAGATTAGGAGATGACAATATTTCACCTTCAGTCCTTGGTGTAGGAAGACTTGAAGAGTTGCTTAATTCACTAAATGACGGGACAGTCAATGAGGAAACCGAAGAACGGCTATTTCTGCTTGAAAATTTTGAAACCCCAGATGCTGACAAAGAGAAAAATGCAGGGTCATTTCACAAAGAATATATTAACTTAAAGAAAAACGCTGCTTCTTAGAAAATTTCAAAGTCAATCAATCTCAAACCACATTAACATCGAAAGCAAATTTAAGGAGTCATATATACCGCAAACCATCAGTAAAAATACTACAAGTTTTTGTTCTTTTGCAAAAGTTCATTTTTATAATGGTAAGTTCAATGTTTTCTTCTTGTAATTTCTCTGTTCAGTTTCAAAAGGACCAAATACAATGTACAACGAGTGGATTAACATCCAATAAAGGAAAGGAACAAATTGGCCGGCCTAGCCAAACACTTAAAATCAAGCATCTTTGATCCGGCACTTTACGAATTACAATCATATTTGTAAAAATCATGTATCATCTCAAGGACGACGTGATCATTTGGAAATCATGTCTGTGTTTGTTAAAGAGGGAATCATTATCAGACCAATTATATCCTTCAAGAGGGTATAAATGCAAGATGAACACTTGAACACACACTTTTGAATCAAATACTTCCAACAAATATAAATTTCTCTTCAAAATAAATAAGAAAGAGAAATACGAAAATTTGTTGTACGGAGATTAGTCTCACAAAAGTCAACCATAAGGCGTCTAATTAAAAATAACCCAGATCCATCTTCCCCATATTGAGCCTCTTTAGCCAGATTAAAAAGCAGTACAAATAAAGAAAAAGATCCCAATTTTCTCAGCAAAAAAAGAAAGTCCCAATTCAAGAACTACCTCAAAAAAAAAAAAAAAAAAACCCTGAAAATCGATAGAAACAACATTTTTTTTTTCCACTCAAATCATGAATACCCAGAAAATTAATATTCTTCACTTAAGCCCTACCAGAACAAAATTAATCACGAGCTTAAGCACCGAAAACCCAGAAAGGGAAACAACCTCGAAAAGGAAAAAAAAAAAATTCACAATTCGAATCCAATCCCAGCTATGGAACCGACTTTATATACCCATCAAATCCCATAGCCAGCTCAAAAACTCAAGAATTATATACATATATATATACGGAGAGAGAGAGAGAATACCAGAAGTAACGTGGGAGCTCTGGGCAGTATCAACTTTCGCAGAGGAACCTAGACAATTACCCATCAGCAGTTTTTCCGTCAAAACTCAAGGAGGCGATTTGGTTCTGTTTGTGAACTTAATTAGCGATATCTGAAACTCAAGACGAAATGGAACTGTAGTTCTGGGTTCTACGTGCGGGGATTGGCTTCCAAGGTGACTTCGGAGAAAGTAAGCTAGAGAGAGAGAGAGAGAGAGAGAGAGAGAGAGCTAATCCATTTGGGGAATCGAGAAATTGGCGAAAAGAAAGAGGAGAAGGAGAAGGGAAGTAATCGCAAAGCTGCAGGTGAGAAAAGGAAACAGAGAAGAAAGTGGTTTCTCGAGAAAATAAGAAAGAAAAAAGAAAAACAAGTTTGAGTGGTCTTTTGGCTTCTGTTATGGTTAAGTGTAACGACAAAAAAACGCGTGGCGTTTCTATCACCAATGACGTGTGCACTTTGCACCTCTTACCATCACCCCCCCCCCCTCCACTGTTCATTTCAAACCTTATAATGACTAAAATGCCCTTCACACAGTGTCCTTATGTTCCTAAATTTGCAATCCCCGATTTTGAGAACCAAAAGGCATTTGGAATATAGGCTGAAATTAACAAATTACAATTTATTTTTATATTTTTTTAAAAAAGTTAATAAAAAATTTTATTTAAGATTCGTTTGGGGTAGTATTTAAAAATGTTATTTTGGAGGTTGAATTGAAAATGTGTGTTTGGAGGTTTAAAACTTTTGAAAAAACCTTGTGATATAGAAAATAGTGCAAAAATTTAAAATGTATTCAAAAAAAAAGATACAAAATGGATCTTGTCTTTTTCGTCTCATTATTGCGAACATTTGACATAAAAAACATTTCATTCCAATTTAAAATGAAAAAGTTATGAAATTTTAGAATTTGAATTTTGTGAAAATTGAAGAGAAAGAAAATTTAATATAGAGTTGAAAATTTAAAATTCAGATAGAAAAGTGACATATGGAGATGTTACCCCCAAACATGTCATTAGTTTTATAAAAAATTGAGTAAATCTAATCTAAATATTTCAACTCGGTGCACTAAATGCAAGCTAATATATTATTATAATATCTAAAACTAATAATTTGATTGCAAAAAAAAAAAATGGATGATAGATATAATAGAAGATAAATACTAAAATTATGCAATTTATTTAGATGTCAAAATTTAATTAAAGAGATATTTAAATTACATGAAAACATCCCTTTTTAAGTTTTTCATTTTGCTTCCTAATTTCCTAATTTTTCAAATTAGGATTCTCTTCGTTTTCTTTACTACAGAAAAAGGTTATGAACAAAGATGTCGACGTTCTTAGATAATCGCGGATCACTTACATGACGGCGTCACTTCAAAAGAAATCATATCAATATTGTAAAGGTGACTCAAATCAGACTTTACAAAGAAAACAAGCACTTAATTAACCCACATGTAAGTACATTGGCTTGGGATTCTCTTCTTTAAACTACAAAATATTACACTATTATTTATTTATTTAATTTAGATCGTATTATAGTTAAGGAGAATTTGATCATAATTTGACAATTTGAACCCTTTTTTTAACGGTGCAAGACTATATTCATTGGATAATTCTATCATATACTTTTCATAAACAATTACAGTAAAAGCAAGCTCACATAATTCATAGAATATAATACCACAGGTTTCAACTTTCATTGATGGTGGATGATTTTCTCAATATTTTTTCTTTTTTGTCTTTGGCATGCTTCAACCTTTATGCCTGATTATTATATTAATTAGGGTTTTTTTTTTTTTTTGTAAATAATTATTATACATATTAGGTTGCTTCGCAATTCATTTTACTAGAATGAAAAATTTATAAAATTGATTATTAAACTAAGGTAAGGCTGCGGTAAAATCCTTTTTATATACCCTATCAGTAGAATTCATTTTTAAACTGTTAAGATATAATCAAATGGTTGAGATGTTGCTTGTGCATGATAGTTATAATGTATCTTACCTCATATTAGTATGAACTAAAAAAAAAAAAAAAATATATAAAAACAAATTTAAAAAAAAAAACTAAAACACCCTTCGACGGCGACCCAATCCCCTAGACGCTGGTGACCCCCCCCCCCCCCCCCCCCAACAAGACACCAACAAAGCCCCGCCGCCCCTCCATTCCAGATCTGCTCCCCACGAAGCCGGTGACCTAGTCCCACCAATAAAGCCCCGCGCCTCCATTCCAGATCTGCCCCCCACGAAGCCGGTGACTCAATCCCCCCCCCCCCCCCGCGTCGACCTTCCCCCCCACCAAGCCACCCCCAAGATCCGACCCCTTTGCAACTCAGATCCCCACCCAGCGACCTTCTCCGATCCCTTTGCAACTCAAGCCCCTGACCGGTGACTTTCGCCCCCCCCCCCCCGACGACGAGCCCATCCCTTTTTTTTTTCCCGACCTCGGCGATGAAAACCTCCCCCCTCAACCTTCTACCGGTGAAGGTGGATTTTTTAAAAAATTTTAATTTCTTAGTATGCAACTTGCCCTCCCCCCTAATGTCGACTTTCCCCCAACAAGCCACCCTCAAGATCCGATCTCTCTGCAACTCAGCCCCCCACCTAGCGACCTTCTCCAGTCCTTCTACAACTCAGGCCCCCGACCAGCGACCTCGCACCCCCCCCCCCCCCAACGCAATGACGAGCCCATTCCTCCCTCTTTCTAGACCCCGACGACGAAAACTTCCCCCCAACCTTCCACCGATGAAAGTGGATTTTTATAAATTTCTTAGTCAAATATTACTGTAAGATAAAATATATAATAATTATCATATATAAATAATATTTTAGTCATTTAATTACATCTAAAAGATCTAAAAATTAATTTTATTGATTGAAAAGATAAAAAGAGTCTCATTAAACTATTATAAATTATTTTCACTCATTTAAAACGTTGGATCAAACAATAGCTAGTTAGTTGTAGGCTAGTTTAGGTGCAGTGGTCTTTTTTGACCTTGGACAGTTCAAGAACTTCCATCATCATCTTGTTTGACCTTGGAAATTTTTAATGTTTATTAAAAAATTTAAAAAAAAAAAAGATTGATTCCTAAGCAATAATAAAGTAGGTAATAGTAACTAAAGCGATTTTTTAGTTGGTCAATTTCTTTTTTTTTTTTAATTAGTATTAGGTATATCAATTTCAATTTTTTTTTAATATCAATTGAAAGTGAATTATCGACTTTTATTAATATATAGAATTAGTCGATGTGATAATATTTTTATAGACCTATCAATTAAAAAATAATAACTCTCATATCATGAAAGTTGACACTCGAAATTTAAAATTTGAATAAGTGTCTTTATATTCTTCTCATTTTTTGTGGAATAATTTTTAAATATGCACATATTGGCTAGTGCTCATTGAGGGTGCGTTTGGACCACAGGTCCAAACCCATGGATTTTAACTCAATTTTTATCTTTTTTCCCAAAAGTTTTTTGTCTTTTCTGAAAAAGTACACATCAATCACTATTTAAACTTATCAATTTCAACTCAAACTCATACACCAAACAAACCCTGAGTAATAATTTAACCGGGGAAATTATTAACTTAGCATTTTCAAATTCTTAAAATAAGATCCAAGTTCATGTTATTATGTGAATGGTTTATAGTCAAAAAGGAATGCGAAAAAAAAAAACTACTAGGCCAATTATCGTTGAAAATCCTGAAAAAAAAAATCCAACTATGAACAAGGTGACTATATCCCATAAAAAAAAATCATGCTTATTATATGAGGAAAATACTTAGGGGTATATTTGGGTATGAAAAAGTAACGTCATGTTTGGGCAAGAAAAGAACGTCAACTTGGTTGGGGGACCTAGTCCTTGCACTCTCTCTCATTGTTGAGTTGCAAAAGGCATCAAGACAAACGATACCCATGCTTCTTTCTATAAGAAAAATTCAACCAAAATATAATAATAATAAGGATAAATTGCGAAATTAATCCCAAAATTTTTAACTTTATACAATTTTAGTCTTAAACTTTTTTTCGTAGCTAGAATATCCTTAAACTTTTAAAATATTACTATAATAGACGATATCTGTTAGTTAGCATCACTTTTTGATAACATTTCTAACATATTTCGTTTAAAAATAACAGAAATGACTATTGTAATAATATTTTAATAGTTTAGAGGTACTTTTTTTTTTTTTTTTTTTTTTTTTGTAGTTGGATTGATCAACAATGTTAAAGTAGTCATTTCCATTAATTTTTTGACGGAATCTGTAGTTAGTATTACTTTGGACCAAATGACTAACATATTTTGTTCAAAATTGACTATAAAAACTAATTTAGCAACATTTTAAAAATTTAGGAATATTTCAGTTATAAAGAAAAATTCAGGGATCAAAATTATATAAAGTTAAAGGTTTATGGACTAAATGAATAATTTATTCTAATAATAAACGCCACAATTTAATCAGTTATATATAGGTTTTTAATTAAATTATGAAGAGTAGCGAATTTGATAATGAGACCCAAATTCTTGCTCACGCAATCCGGTTTCACATTGGCGGCTGCCCACATGAATAAGTCAAAAAGTTATGGGGTTCGGAATAAGGTTCCATAATTAGATTAATCTCTCTTTTATACTTCTAAATGAACTTTAATATTATTTTAAGCTATCTTTTCCAGCCAAAAAAAAACAAAAGAATAGAAATTGGTAAGCTTGGATAGGGAATTAAAGTTACTAATTTATTATTTCTTTTCTAGAAGAATAAGATTGACAAGACCCTATTAAGTGTGAAAGCAAATTGGTGAATAGAATCGAATTGGATGTGGACCTGAAAAGACCCCAACAACAAGTCTTTGTTTGCTAGAAATTATTTAAATTATATGACAAAACAACACCAATTCTCAAGTCCTCTCTCCAATGAAAACCAATCACCTTTCATACCAATTTACCAAAAAAAAAAAAAAACAAAAAAACAAAAAAACAAAATCACCTTTCGTACCAACAACGTTCATGTGCTAGCTAGCTCACACAAATAGTGGACACATTTGGAATTGGAGCTTCCACACCCTAAATTTTTATTATGTTACTTATTATAGGCATTAATACATGACTTTTTGATTGTGAGTCCATATTTCTGATCCTCGTTTTTCTCATTTCATTTTTACATACCATTAAAATTAACAACACGACCACAATAATAGTAGCTAATACTAAAACCACTAAAGTATTAATTAATCTGTCGAAATTTACTTGAAATTACAGATAATAAGATAGAAAAATGAGATAACTTATTTAAAATATCTAAAATCTTTGATTATTGATTAAAAAAAAATATAGATCTAAAATGTTTGATTATTATAGTGCTAGTAAGAGTAAATGGGGTATGACTATGAGACATTCATTCATTCTTTCTTTCTTTCTTTCTTTCTTTTAAGAATTGACTATGAGACTAGTTGATGCATCGCATTTTTATAGTTGTATAGGTCTTCTTATATGTAACCTTGAATTTTTCTACTTATTAATTAATACCATATGATTTCGTAATAAATGAGAAGGTTTACAATACACTACTGACCACTAAAATCAACTAGTTAGTTTTAGACTTTTAGGCACTAAATTGATGTCTTACATTATGGTCATAACATTGTAAATTGTAAGTTTTAGCAAAACAAAAAACGAAAAAACAAAAAAACAAAACAAAACAAAACAAAACATAGAAGAAGAAGAAGATCTAAAGTAGTTAAAACAAAAGCAGCTCCTGGACTAGAGACCACAGCTGGTTTCATGCCACTCCATCCAAGATCAAACACAAGACTGAGAGAAAAACAATAACAACATACACAATTAAAAGTTTGCTAAAGAGCACAACATAAGTGGTATTTCAATTTTGAGCCTTACATATGACAGTCGTGGAGCCACTCATAATTGAGTGATAGTGACTTTTGAAATTTTAATTTTACACTCAATTTAAAAAGATTTCAGTTGTGCCTTCATTTTGTTATAAAATTTTTATTAATGCCTTCACATGACAATTAAATCTACAACAATATTCTTATCTAACAAAAAATTATCTTATTTTTTCCATAACATTCCTATTGATATAATATTATGGGGAGAAGCTGCAGTAGAGTCTCATTTATATATCCTATCGATAGAGCTCATTTTTAAAACCGTTAAAATGTAATCGAATGGCTGAAATGTTATTTTTATATAATAATTATGATGCATCTTACCTCATATTAGTATAGACTAATAAATTAAATAATAATAATAAAAAGAAATTATCAAAAAAACTAATTTTTGGTCGGTGGTAAGTGCCCGCCTTCCCCAGCGCTGGCGACGAGCCCACCCCAGCGTCACCGACGACAGACCCCCCTCCCCCAACCAAATCTGCACCCTCACCCCCGATGCTGACGAAGAAGCCCCTCCCCAACGCCAGTGATGAGCCCACCCGTCCCCCCCCCCCCTCCCCCTCCCCCTCAAACGCCAGATCTGCAGGCCCTCCCCTCTGACACCGACAAATACCCCCTTCCCCGACCAGATTTGAGCCGCCACCCCCCCCCCCCCCAAAACGACGCCGACGACGAGCTTCCCCCACCCAAACATATTTGCGTGCCGCCCTCACCCAAGCCAGATCCGTGCCCGTCTCCCCGCTGGCCACAAGCCTAAAAACCGGCGACGAGCCCCCAACCGCCTCTCGACATTGTCAACTTAAATGATGTTATTTATTTATTTTGATAATTTCTTTATTATTATTATTTTTAATTTATTAGTCATACTAATATGAGGTAAGGTGCATTATAATTATTATACAGAAATAACATTTCAACTATTCGATTACATTTTAATGATTGAAAAATAAACTTTACCGATATAATATATAAATGAGACTCTTATGCAGCTAACAAACAATTAGATTTTTTGATAGGTGACAAACAATTAGATTGTGCAATAAGCTATATGTCTATTTTATTTTTGCTAGGACAATATATTTCCCCGCTTCTTTTTTCCCAGCAAAATGAGGCAAGAGTAAAGAACAGTGGCCCCACCTTGCCGAAGAGTTGATAGGGTAATGAAAAATGTTAGCATCGAAGATGCAAATAGGAGGGAAATACCTTATCAGTTTATCAGTTTAACCTGATTCATATTTATAATTTTTTTTTTTGTACACGAGTATATACATGTATATCTTTTGAGGTATATTAACCACAAGAATTTTAGTAGGAGGAACTAAGTAGACTCAAAATGGACATCACAATATAACAACTTTCAGATAATGACTAACCAAAAGAGAACTTGTGACATTCATAAACCACACAGATTCTTACTCCTCGGTAATGTAGGACTCACCATAATGACTACCTTTTTTGATATAATCAAATACATACAAACAAGTACACACATGCATCTTTCACGAAACAGCTCGATTACAATAATCTTTATAACTAATGTTTAGGGTTTATATATCTAACTAATATTAGACATCACAGTTAATAAAAATAAATTTCATCCGTGATCCTGCCCCTTTTGATTATTGCGTGATGCCAACACAACTTGACTAATGTGACAATTGGTTTTTTTGTAAGAATCACGCAATCAGTTTATATATATATATATATATATAATCAGATCTTGGCCTTATGTACGTGTGCCCCACACGATAACTCATTAGCGGCTGTGATTTCCTAGTGCTGATTCCCATTCCCCTACTCAAACGCTAACATGACGTGATCGTAAGAAGACACACGCGGAAGCTCCAAGCAAAAGGCCAAAGGATATCAATTTCTATTCTAAGAATTAAAGAGCTCAATCATGTTACGTAGAGAATTATTTGCCTAAAAAAAGTTCGTTTTCCCACATGAAAAATTGACTCAAGTAGGTAGGGTCCTATCTACGCTACAAGTGGAAATGTTGCATATACAAGTGGCTTCATAATTTACATACACATGTATGGAGAAAGTGAAACTAGACTTTTCAACCAAAAAAAGTGAAACTAAACTTGGTCAAAAACCTTGCGTTTGTTTTGATGATCACATATCTAGATCAATTGAATTTTATGTCTAAATATTTTATCATAAAGTACACGAGTTGAATTCCTCCATTTTAGATCCCAAGTTTTTTTTCCTCAAAAAAAAAAAAAAAAAAAAAAAAACCTCCTCGGCTAAAAAGAGTCTTAATCATTATTGTCTCTTGTGGGCATTTAATCCTTGAGAGTTAAGGCTTGAAAAATATTTAAATATCATTATTAATAAAATATGAGTTTCATATATGATTCACATATAGTGAGACTCACGTTTTATTAATTAAAAGCGCTCAATATCACTAGTGTCTTAACCGACAGATTAAATTCTCATTCTAATTAGGAGAATAGAAGAATAAAAATCACCACTTTTACATGTTTACAACTTATCTTATCGAGGAAAGAGATATTCAGGTGGGTCGAATCCACAAGGTCATGATCGAGTTAAGCTTTCAGTTACGTTTTACAGCATTGAGAATTTCGAATTATCCACAACAACCCTAGCCTCACAGCACCCAACGAGCCCCAACGGGGAAGGAAGCTAGAGCGTGGAGAGAGGGAAATGTAATAAAGTAGTGAGCTAGTAAGCCTAAGAATCCGTTTTTTTGTAATAAATAAATAGAGAGGTAAGCCGCTTGGTTTGGTATTAATTAAGTAAGAAAGCGTTCTTTTCCGAGTTATGACATGCCCTCGTCCTTTCCGATTTCTATTTATTTCTAATTCTATAATAATTTTTACACTAAACCCTTTCTCCACTCTAGGGTGGATGGAATTAGACCAAGGGGAATCTCCATAGGATAAAAACATATTCCTCAGATTTCGCACGTAGGAGATCGAGACACAGCCCCAGGGCTATGGGGAAAGATGTAGATCGATCGCCCTAGATAGACAACTACATTTTACATGTAAAGTCAAACATGATATGTTAGGTGAAATTGATGGAAGAGCGGTAGATTCTAGGCATTGTGATCGAGAATGGGTCAATCCAAAACGACACCTAAGTCGTAGGATTAGTAATCTACTTATTATGGGTATGACTATCCATCGCTTAAATCAACTTTAGCAATTCGGCAAGAAAATGACTTTTTTATTTTTTATTTTTTATTTTATTTAAGGAAGTGCAGATGAGCTTAGGGAGTGATTATGGATATCATTCCTTGGTCAATGATTAGTGAAAATCCATGGAAGTTTAGTTTTCCGTGGTGAGCTTCTGTTGACCAATCGCTAAAGATAGGTATTACTCTCACTTTCACACGAGTTACAAGTCACAAGCGTTCTTATTACGCTGCTTCTTTATGGAGCCAAGTCTTCTTAGTAATGGGATTTTGTTTTACTATGACGAAAATCGTGCCGACTGCCTTTTTTCCTTACCTTTTTTTTTTATAGATAAAATATAATTTTTTGACCGAGAAATTTAAGGGAAGTGTGATCATAACTATGCTACTCTCACTCTCCTTCCACTACCCATCTAAGAGAATGCTTGGTTGGTCTGTTTGATTTAAAGAATTAGAATTATTTTGATTTGGAATTGTGCACGTGGTGGGTTGGATTTAAAAAGTATAAAAACTTAAAATGTATTCGGAAAAAAGTAATATTGATGTGGATCTTATTTCGTTCGTCTTAAAATTCTATGTAATTTTTTTTAAATAATCAGTTCGTTTAGAATTGGAATTAAAAAGTTATAAACTTTTAAAATTTGAGTTTTTAAGTTAAGAATTGAAGTCGTAAACGTAAAATTGAGTTGACTTTTTCAGAAAAAGATTAAAAAAAAATTAAAGTTGGATAGTTCAAGTGATTGAACTTAAGGCATGCTAAATGACTCAACTATTCTAAACAAAATATATTTTTGCTAACAATAACTGAAATCATTTTCAAATCTCGTTCTCTCTTTCCGTCCCGGCTCTCTCTTTCAACCGTGAAGATTCTCTCTCTCCGCTCCGCTCTATCTCTGGACCACGAAGATCGTCTCTTTCTCCATCAAACTCCTATGGCAAGAGAGAGTCAACGTGCAAGACCTCCGTGGTTGAGGCGTCGGAGCATTTTAGATGCAATGTTATCAACAAGCCACAAGATCATGTGTGTAGCGGCATTGGCAAGCCATGATTTCTGCAAATTTTGCGCAAATCCAAGGTCAACAACATCCGATACAAGATTGAGACTGAACTTTCCAACATATACGATGACATGCGCTCTAGCTCCTATCTCCGGCCTCATTCCCACTGTCCAGTGACGGAACCAATCTTTTACTTCACTGAGGACGTATACCTTTTTTTGTAAAAAAATAAATAACATAGGAAATGAACAAAAAAATTTTGTATAACCGTATTTTTAAAACATGACAAAATATATTTTGAAATTGCACAATAGAATATAGAAAAATATCTTACTAACAGATTTAAGTCATAAATAATGAGATCTTATATTACAGAAGTTGTTTACTTATATGTTTTTTTTGTTTGATATGATTTTGATCATATCTAACATTAAAAAATACACAAACACCCTATTATATTTGAACTCAGCTTTTTTGTGCGATCTCATTGATTTTTCTTTTTTTTTTTAATTTTATTTATTTATTTAAAGAGCGATGTTGATGCACATGGTAGATCTAAGAGGACGCTTCAAGTGGGATGATTTTTCTTGTCATTCAATACCACGAATCTTGCTTTATCGGAGCATAATTGGGTCAATATATCAACAAATAATATAGTTGGTTATGCCACCTCTAATGACAGCTTGCTCGCATTTTTCTTTCTTTTTTCCCTTGTTATCTATTTGGTTCTCAGACAAAAAAAAAAAAAAAAAAAAAAAAACATTAAGGTGAATCCACGAGTTAAGTTAGTAAATTTTGTGTACGAATCTAGTAGAATACTCCGACACCGACCAATGATCACTGTGATTTTGGTTGACAAATCTAGTAGATATCGATAATAATTTAATAAATTACTCTGATTGAGACAATTTTGACAAAGCACATTAATTGACCTTCGACTGATCATTTTTAGTTTCCCTTCTACCTAAGCATATTCCTTCACAAAATTACATCACGATGATCAAGGACGGAGCAAATCTCCTTTATACTTTATCCATGGAACAATTTTTTTTTTTTTTTTTTTTCCTGAATTCTACTATCTAGAATATTTGCATAAAATTATTTTAAAGTTTCAATTATGCCCCAAGTTTTGATTTTTAAGAGTTTGTTTGGTATGTTAGTTTAAGTTGAAAAGTTATAATAGTAATTTTTGTTGACTTTTTAGATAAAACAAAAAAAAAATTTTAGAAAAGATAAAAAACTTTTTAAAAAAAAAGACAAAAATTTTAATTTGAATTGGTAGTTTGAATTACCTTTCCAAACAAGTTCTAAGAATACTCAATTTTCCGATTTATAACCCCAAATAAGCTAAATATCAACCATACTATTATGTATGTTTAAAAAAAAAAAATTATCTATAATGTGAATTCATAATATTTGCCACTTCTAAAGTTTAAAAATCTTCAACCTACTTCAAATCTGCTAAATCTTCAAAGGATTCATTTGAGAATCTTTTCAGCATTTTACGATTAAAAAAAAAAAATTGTGAACGACTAGCATGTGCTCAATTATCAAGCAACAGAAAAAAAATAAATAAAAAATAAAAAAAGATCCCCCTCCTTTTCTTTCTTGACAGAATTTCCATCCCAAAATTTACGTCTAATGAATACTATTGACCTGAATATTAACATTATTTATTATTATTTTTTTTTTATTTTTTTTTATTTTTGGTAATGAATAAATCCCGACAAGAAATAGTAACGTTGCTGGGAAAGAGAAGAGAAGGGTTCCGCGTCCGAGCAGCCAATAAGAAGCGGAAGGTAGAATCATCTAGCCAATAGGAGACGTCCACGTAGACAAATCCACGTCGCTTGGCGCTTTAATACTTACCAGGACAAACCACTCCTTGTACTATTGCCCGCTCTTTTTGGTAGTTATAATATATTATAATATAACAATTAATAGAAAACTAACAACAAACGCAAGAAATTTCTCGATCTCCAACTCCGTTTGCTGTTTCCGATCTCCGGCGACGTTTCTTCTCCCCGAACGCCGGACATGGAAGCTCACGCCTCCGGTCTCCGCCGCGTCTTTGTCTTGACCTTTTGCGTCGCCGGGATTTGGTCCGCCTATATCTACCAAGGTGTTCTTCAAGAAACCCTGTATGTCTCTGTCTCTGTCTCTCTCTCTCTGTCTCTCTCTCTCTCTCTTGAATTTCTGAGCACATTGTGTTCCTCGATCTTAATTTAGGGCATAAATTATATACCTTTTGTTCTCTGTTGGTGTTTGATTAGGTCAACTAAGCGATTCGGTCCAGACGGGAAGAGATTTGAGCACCTTTCGTTCTTAAATTTAGCCCAGAATGTCGTGTGTTTAATCTGGTCTTATATAAGTAAGTAAATTTTTCGGCTTTTCTTCTTAGTATTCTTTGCTTGGGATTGTTGATGATTTTTAGGATTTAGATTGTATACCATATATGTGTGTCATAATGATTGAGCAGTGATTAAGCTTTGGTCTAATGGTGACGGGGGTGGTGGTGCACCTTGGTGGACGTTTTGGAGTGCCGGTATTACCAATACCATTGGACCGGCTATGGGAATTGAAGCCCTCAAGTACATTAGTTACCCGGCTCAGGTAATTTACTTTTTTCCTTTCTCTTTCATCAAGTTATGGTTTTTAGCAGCTTTTTCGATTGCGATTCCGATGGGCATTGCAAAAAAATGGGGAGGATGGTGAATTTTGAATAGAAATTAGCGCGTTATCCTCGGTTATCTGACTTGACTGACTAGGAAAGATTCGATTATCAATATGTAATGCAGAGTATGGTGCTAAATTGTGGTGACAAGGATTTGTTTTACTAGAACGTTTGTTTCGCCGTTTCAAAGTAATATTAGAATGATTTGTTTAAGTGGTTTTCTGTGTTAATGTTATTCTTGTCGCTTGCAGGTCTTGGCAAAGTCCTCGAAAATGATTCCAGGTGAGATATTCACGTTTCTGTAGTTTCTATTTGGTTAAGTAATATTTTAGTCTTTGAAATTGATGAATTAGGCATTATACGGTCTCTCAACTTATTGTTAGAAAATTGACAGGTTTCAAATTAGATTTGTATGAAAATGGCATTTTCTATCTTTAATCTATCGGTTTGGGTATGCTGATTATTTGGGTGTGACATGCCCTTATCCTAAAAGGAAAAAGAAAATGAAAAGATTAACCAATACTGTATTTTAATCTTGCAGTGATGTTGATGGGTACTCTAGTATATGGTATAAGATACACTTTTCCCGAGTATGTTTGCACTTTCCTTGTTGCTGGAGGCGTATCTACTTTTGCGCTGTTAAAGGTAATTACTATTAATGAGAATGGAGCAGCAGTATGGTTTTTAGTTTCTAACCGCACAATATGTCACATGTTTTCAGATCTATTCTTACTTTTTTTCCATATACTTGCACTGATATCAGACTAGCTCAAAGACTATTAGCAAACTAGCTCATCCAAATGCTCCTCTTGGATATGGACTTTGTTTCCTGAACCTAGCATTTGATGGATTTACGAATGCGACTCAGGATTCAATTAATTCAAGGTATGTTAATTGGCCTTGCTCCCTCATTCTGGTGCTTGCTTTTCTTTTTCATGTTTTTATTTTTAAATTAAATTTTTCCCGGGATGGGGAAGAGTGGGAGAGCTTGTTTAGGTAATACATTGTCATATAATATGTACTGTCATAGCACAAAATAAACATTGGAGTGACAATGTAAATTTGCCGCTCCAATCTGTAACTTAAGATGCAGCATCGGTTGTTTTGCCTCTTTTGTTCCTTTTGCATTTTCTATCAAAGCACTTTGCAAATCTATAACCTCGTAGTCATAGAATTGTTTAGACTAGAGTATCTAACATGATGATGTATCTATCTTCAGATACCCGAGGACAAGTGCGTGGGACATAATGTTGGGAATGAATTTATGGGGAACCATATACAACTTGATATACATGTTTGGCTGGCCTCATGCTATCGGATTTGAGGCAGTCCAGTTCTGCAAGCAGCATCCAGAGGCAGCGTGGGACATCTTTCTCTATTGCCTATGTGGTGCAGTTGGCCAGAACTTCATATTCCTTACCATTAGCCGCTTTGGCTCCCTCGCTAACACCACCATCACCACTACCCGCAAATTTGTCAGCATCGTGGTCTCTTCGGTGCTGAGCGGCAATCCCCTTTCAACCAAGCAATGGGGTTGCGTCTTTATGGTTTTTTCGGGTTTGTCATATCAGATTTACCTCAAATGGAGGAAGTTGCAAAGATTGCAGAAGAAGAGAAAGCCCATGTGAAGAGGCACTCTTACAATTTTGAAATTACAGAATCTTTTTTTCCTTTTCCTTTTTCTCCTTTTCTTCTTTTTGTTATATTATCATTGTAGGCCATGATGTTAATGGCCCCATATTTAGATAATGCTCGGGATATTGATAAATGTAAGTGAACAGGTTTAATATTGAGGAAATATTTTGTCATACAATACTTTTCATCCATGTAAACTGATTATAGAGCTATTTAGTAATTTGGGTGTTTAATTTCCTAACGTAAACCTTTCAGATAACTGGTTACTCCTTTTTCTTTCCTAAAAGAAATAAGAGATGAGAGTTTCTTCTGCCTCATTATGAGCTATAGATGCAGCCTCTCAAAATCCGTAACAGATATTGTTAGCTCAAAATTATTGTCGTCTCTTTTCTCATACCATTACACTCTATTGGCGTACACACGACTCTTCAGAATGAATAATGTCAGGACACTAATTATGATTCTAATTTTTTTGTACCAACTAAAGTGGAATGTGGGTTTATCATTTTTATATTGATAGGCATTTAAATTATTATGTTGTTGATTAACAATAGGAGAGTGTATCAACCACACAAAAAAAAAAATGACAATTTACTATTACGTAAGTTGATACAGAAAATGATTGCCCTGACGAAACACTTTAGCGGGTGAACAAATCAACTTAATATTGTTCTTTTTTCCTTCTTTGCACTGGTTTGGAAGGCAAAGAGAACAGAAAAAGAACTCTTTCATGAGTGATTCATATCTGGGGTGGGCCAAGTCCAAAACAAGTATTGACTTTTGATTCGAGGATATAGAGGTCAAAAGAGTCAAACTCTACTCCACCACCACCTCCTTACCTTCTCTCGAGAAAGTTTAGCATCACACAAGGCAACTTTATTTTGGAGACACTTCCCTCCCTCTTTAACACCAACTGCTTTTTTACTTTCCTCATGATTATGCCTGTCCTCCTCCCACCACCACCATTATGGATTCTGCTTCTCCCTCCTAAAAACACCTCCATTTTTACCATTTTTTTTTTTCTCACTTCTCTTCTACTCTTAACACACTGAGAAAATCCCAGCTCCACAGCCTGAGCAAATGCACAAGAACGGAAACTTTTTCCCACACTCCTGTAAGTATAATTCTTCTCCACTTTCTTACTTCACTTTGATGCTTGTTTCTCTTCACGGATGAATTCCTCGGTTCGTTTCATTTTCCGGGCCTTTTCTTCGAAGATATGCTTAACAATGGATTCCTTGTTCTTCTCTCAACTCAACTATCCATGAAATGATTAGGCAGGACTAAACTGAAAGTTTTTTTTCTCTCTCTTTTGCTTCTTCATATATATATATATATATATATATATTTTGGTAAGATATTTTTGTGCCTTGGATCACGATCAGGAGGGTGAAAAAGATAAGACAGGATAAGATAAGATATGTGCACACCAAAACCAAAATCACATTTTCACTCCAATCATATTATGTGCCAGTACATCAGAAATCAGCTAGGGAAAAATAAAAACCTTCTTCTATACCCTTTGCACACCCAAAAACAAGGAAAAAAAAAATAGTAATCAGTTTCAACTGGTTATCCTTCTTTACTCTCTCTTTTTTCCCTCTCTCTTTTCTTTTTTGTTTCTTTCATTATATATATAGATATTCTACCTGGGATACAGGCGAGATGCCGATGAATACTTACACTCTGAATGGCTATAGACTTAGATAACAGGTTCTGTACAACTAACAAATCAAGGGCAAAAATGGAACACCCGTGTTCCACGTGAAGACAAACAAACAAAAGAATGGCGCACACACAGAACACACTGGTTTTAAAATGTGAGTACTAATAAGTAGAGAAGCTGGTCTCTGGGGTAGAAACTCAGTAGGGAAGAAAAGAACACAACGAACACCTTGTTAGATGTGTTCCGAACGCTTTCTAGAATGCACCCGATGTGCATTCAAGATCTTGAGAGGGGGGGTGTGGGGGGGGGGGGGGGGGGGAGGGGGAGGTGGGGGTTTTCCTCGAATGCAGATTCAAACACGCCGCTTGTAAAATTTTGGGCTGAATTTGCTGCTGCAATCCGGAGGGCAATTTCAAACAAGATGGGGAAACTCCAAAATGGGGTCTAAAATTTAGAAAAGTAGATTTTTTTGGTCGTTTTTGTGAGCTGAATCAGAAGGGACTGGTTATAGGCTATGGAGGAGGGCTCTTTTGCAGGACGGCGGTTGTGATGGATTGGTTCCCTGGCAAGGGGATGGGGACTCCATTCCAAGTGTCTTAAGCAAGAAGTTCCTCTCCTGAAAAAAGATTGAAAAGATTGCAAAAGGTTAGTTTTTTAATCTGAAAACAAAATGCTAGAACCATTATTTAACATTGGAAAATCCTGCTAATACGAATCTTAACTAAAGTTAAATAAAATATGAAGATTCTGCGTTTACAATATTTTGGTAAAATGTTGTGTAGCCATCTAGGAGACGACCATAGATGAAATTTCCCAATGACAGTTGCTCATATACATTTTTCTTTTGCTTGTTAAAGTTTACTATTTCCCTGTTTCTTAAAACTAAGTTATTCCTAACTCGGCTTTAATGCTATTTGTTTGCTTTTTTCATTATTACTTAGTAACTTGTAAACTAACTTGGCCATTAAGTCCAATGTGTGGCTGCGGATGCGAGAGGAAACAACTGTTTAGAAGCTACCTAAGAAAGAGATAAGAAACTCTCAGATTTGTCCAAATTTGTATTTTCTAGAGATTTGTCAAAGATAAATTTATTCATAGTAACTTTGTCCGATTGATTTTGTTAAAAATTAAAAAAATTATATATTTTATTTGAGCTTTGCTTGGCACACGGTAATGAATTGTACGGTAGCATTTTTTAGGTATCACAGTGAGACGCATAGTTGAACACCGGTTATCTCTTAAAACTTTAGCTGGGTATGTAATTTGTCCATCCTAAGCTGAATACTCAGATTTCTGCTAACGTTGATACTACCAAGTTGTTAGTAATGCGGAGTTTACTAAAAAGTTCTACGGAAGACTTACACTTTCCGAAAATTTAGGGCTGGGAATTCCTGCTGCCAAGGATCTGAAAAGCGGGGTGACATGAATAGGGGAACTGAACTCTGTGCTTGTTTCTTCATCACAAGTAGGAAATATCTCAGCTGCGATAAGATTAAATAATTGTCAACAGATTTCTCAGTAAAATACTGCAACTAACAAAAAGGAAATCAGCCTCGGCATGTCCTATGATAACTCTACCTTGTTCTCCGGTTCCACCACAAGGCACCCCTTTTTCACATTCGCCAACACAACTATCTTCTCCGACATGGATCAACTGCGAACCAGGTCCGATATCCTGGTCCAGAGCACCTGTCTCAGCTCTAATATGTTCTGTTTGATCACCTGCGGTGTGGGACATGACGGTTGATCCTGTACTGTACTCCGAGCTAGCAGGAGACTCATCATATAGATCAGGCTGCCTGGAAATTATTTTATTTGCCAACATGAATTAGATGTTATGAGCTTAACAAAACGTGCTCATAAATAATATTTAAATATTACTGAAAACAAGTTTTATTACCTCCAAGGTGGTCGACTTCCTTCATTGCCACCCCTCAACTCATCTAATAAATCCTTAAAATCTTCAAGTTGGAAGTCGAAGTCACTGATCCTATATCCGAGGATGTCACTTTCTTTGTTTTGGTTTAGGAAATCTTGGAGCGCCTGTCAAGTAAGTATTTGATTAAACAGTGGAGGATTTTAAAGCTGAATATGTCTAAAGTTTATATCAATTTAGATCGAAGGGACTGTATTTGCTTGTCTAGGATTTAATCTAACAGCTTTTCCTGCTAATACGAGCCGTGTGGTAATTTTCTCACCTTCCAAGCATTCTCAAGACTCTGATCTGTGTTCTCGGCGTTAACTTTTAATGCCAATGAGCTAAGCAACTCTGCTTGTTGCATCAAAGCATTAATCTTCGGGTCATCCTTTCTGAGAAATGATCCTTGATACTTGTCATTTTGTGCTGCAAATAATAGATAACAATTAAAAAGTCTTGTTAGATCATATCCAAATTTTCCGAGACCGAAAATGGCCAATATTGTTTATGTATTGACGTCAAGCTTCTTTTCCTTGTGTACTTCTCAGGTAGTGTGACGTTCTTACAAACAAAAATGTTTTAAGTTGAGGTGATTTACCATCAGTAACCATCTCCTTCGCAACACTGACATGGTGCGGATTTGACAACTTGTTAATGTTGTGAGAATTCTGAACTAAGACAGCAAATGGTGCTCTTAGCTGCTGATTCATTTCTGTTATTGTTCGGCACTGCTTATGTGACCTGTCTCCGAAGTCGTAGTTTCCAGTGATATCAGGGATGTGGGTCCTCCTGGATTGCATTTTGCAAAAAGAATGAACTATCTAACGATATTAAGCAAGCAATAAACTGCCTACTCTGTATTCCAAATTGCATTTTCATTATTATACCTCATCTTCTTAGTTGAAGACCCTATAGTTTCTGAAGTTCCGTCAGAACTAAACCCACTTCTGAGTAAAACCCTTTTGTTGTTTGAGTTCATGTATGATGTAGAGTTCTCTTTAGCTAAAGCTTCATATTTTGCCCTCTTCTTGCACAAAGTCGAAAACCGGTTTTTCACGGCATTGTCAGTTCTGCATTAGACAGTGCCAAGACATGACATTACTTCTATGATCATGGATTACTGTACAGTTCAAGAAATAGCGAAAATTAAAAAAGGCTTCTAATTTCTATACCTGCCTGAGACAACCTTTGCTATTTCCGTCCATCTGTTACCGAATATCTTCTGAGCCTGGAGATCACATTAAGAGATTAGGTTGTAACCAATGATGGACAAATGATACTAATCTTGATTACTTCGTTGGTAGAATTTTGTGCTTAACTTTTCGCCGACAGATTAGAAAGCAACAAAAACACCTACTTTAACTTGGTTTTGCCTTGAATGAAACTTAATATAAGTAAGTGGCTCTGAAAACCCAATAACTATTCAGGGTGGTTTAGAAAAAGTGATATTTGCACTTATCTCTAAATCATCATTAGATCAAATCTTAGAATCTAAGTATTGGGTTTTCGCGGAACTAATCATATCCTATCAATATATTTTGGAAAATAGATGATCAAAGAAAGCATTAATTACCTCGCACAAGAGCAAGTCTTCCTCTGGAGACCAACCCCCTTTCTTGAAATCAGAATTCAAATATGTATACCATCTGCGAAATATTCGAACAAAATCGAACACAATCAGTGACAAGAAAACAAATAGAATCGAATTAATAGCATCACAAGATTGAATCATAAAACCAACATAATAATCAGTCTTACAAATCCCAGTACCAATTACCTTCTTCTGCACTGTCTGGTCGTTTTATCCTTGAACTTGGACGCAATGATTGCCCAACTGCATAAAATACAAAACGAAACAAAACAAAACAATCAGAAACCATTATTTTCCCGATAAAATCTATGGTCCCCTCAACAAGCAAACCGAATCCGAACTAAACCGATTTAAAAAAAAAAAAAAAAAAAAAAAAAAAAAACAACAACAACAACATACTTCTCTGTTCCGTGGAGGCTGATTTGCTGGCGAAGTATATCATCCTCCTGAAACTCAAACAACCCTCCTCAGATTGTCATCCATAGATGAAGATTAACCCAAAAAAATAAAAAATAAAAGATAAAATGAAAATCAATGTAAAATCAAGCTCAAATAAATAATAGAATGAAAATGGAATAAAACAGAGAAGAAGAAGAAGAAAGTGGACCTCCTGAGTCCACGTAACAATGTGACGCTCCTTCTTCTTGGAATCTTCATTGGCAGAAGTAGAATAAGAAGAAGAAGAACAAGTCTTCTTGTTCTTGTTGGTGTGCATTGTCTTTAATCTGACTTAATAATTCAACAACAACACGCTCTTCTTCTCCTTTCTTGGACGCTCCTTCCCTTTATCCAATCCTAAAAGCATACTAACTAAAACCCAACTCTCTCTCTCTTTTTTTTTATTTTTTTTATTTTTTTTTATTGCACTGCCTGAATGGTAAGTAGTAAGTAAGCAAGCAAGTAACGCTAATCTCTCTCTATATATTAAAATTTATCTTCACATCCCCACTTCTCTAAAAGGGCACTCTTTTTTTCTCCTTTTTTTTCTTTGCTTTTTTTTTTTTTTTTTTTACCTTGAACTTTACAGGTAGAACTGTTTGGGGTTTTCAAAAGAAGAGGGGCTAATTTGGATTAGATTAGAGACTTCTCTATAAGACACCGAAACTGCCTAGGATTCTAAGGGATTTTCATCTCGTTCAAAGTTTGAAACACAGAACACAAAGAAGAGAAGACAGAAACCGAAAATGGAAAAAAGGGAAAAAAAATACTTGGCAATGAGAGCTATAAATGGAATACTAAGTGGCACACTATACTACTACAATAGCTTCCCAAAACAATGTAAAAAAAAAAAAAAAACTTTCACTTCTTTTCACAAAAGAATGTGAGAAGAAGATTCGGGGTTGTTTTTTTTTTTTTTTCAATGAATATACATGTAACATGTACACCGTAGATCTGAGGAAGTAGAAGAACTTTTGGAAGTTGGATTAGTTTGAGAGTTTTTTTTTTTTTTTTTTTTTTTTTTTCTGGAAGTGGGACTGACTAGAAATGTAGAGAAAAGGAAGAAAACTATGATAGTATAGTAAGGAATGATAAAATAATAGATGTTATTTGTTGTCTTCCCCTCTTTCTCTCTCTAGAAAGCTACTATAAGTTTAGCTTTTTTTGAAACTTTATCTCTCTCTCTCTCTGTCTCTCTCTTACTCTCTTAACAAGTTAGGGAATTGTATAATATAATGTTCAAAAGAAGGGGCAAATGGAAAATAATAATATCTATCAACGGATTCTCGCTTTAGTGCGCGGGTATGAAGGGAAGTTTGAAAATAACGCTGAATTCCATGACAATAACATTAATTGGATCAATGCGCAGAGTCGACTAAGCCCACATTGCACTCATTCACTATAATATTTTTATTTTATTATTAGGAGATATAAACATATATTATATAACATTATATATACATATTTAATATATATGATATGATTTGTATGCATATGTGGGTGTGTGTGTGTGGGATGGATGTGAATTTGGTTTGTGGGGTTTTCAAATTTTTGAATTATGTGTTGGTTAGGGGGTTTAAAGGGGACATGACCATCTTCGTGACCTAACTTTCACCATTCACACCCTAATATTTTACCATTGAAAATTCATGCTATTGAGCAGCCTTTCTTATTTCTTTTTTTCTTTTTTTTTTTTTTTGGGACCCTTTCTTTTTTTTTGGTGTTCCACATGCGGATGAGGCGCGTGGTGCGGACGCTCTGTTGCTATTGGTGGAGACATGTTTTGGTCTCTATTTTGACACCGGCCAAATCTAGTTGTCACCTATTGGATTTGAGGGTGTGGTCACGCGATGTAGAGGACTGTGTGGATGGAGATATTTAATTTAATTTAATTCTAGAAGAAATTATGAATTTTGGTTTTTGAAAATTGAAAATTGGAAAGTTTTTTGTTTTCATGTGGATGGTGTTACTTGCTAGCTAAGAGTCATGTGAATGTTCAGTGTAGAATGGTTTGTTGATTTTTTTTTTATTTAATGTTATTTTTTTTATATGCTACATTTTTCTTAACATGTTTTTGAAAACAAAAAATAAATAAATAAATAAATAATTAAACCTAGTTGTAATTTGATAACATCCCTGTCTTGCATTGTCAATGTATTTGCTATTATAAGTCAATTGATTAATTTGTTGTCAATTTATTGAAATATCATTAATTTAATTAACCAAAAAATTTAAATTTGATTAACCAATAGCTGATGTATAAGATTTTAGTAATATTCAATAAGTTGATAAAATAAGTTAGGTAAACAATGCCTTTCGTAATTACTTCTATGATATTTTTTAAAGAAATAATAATACTTCTATGTATTTAATAAGATGGAAAAAAAAATAATAATAAGAGTATTGTTGTGACTAATCCTGAAAATCTACAAATACTTTCAAGAAGTACTAGAGGTCCAAAACTGATCATTGCCTACAAAGTCAACCTTCATGGCCAACACCAGTATGTGGATATAACATAAATTCAATCCTATATAACAAGAAAATAACTCCCCAAAAAACAAAATAATAATAATAATAATAATAAAATAAAAACAAGTAGGTTCTAGCCAAAAATTAAAAAAAATAAAATCAAAGGAACATGGAATAACATCATAACATGTTGGAAAACCTTTGATAATGAAAGCATGGAGTGTGTGTGTGTATGGTCTTCATCTGTGGAACCAAAATACCTCTTTTTATACTTCATCATGTGTAAACTACGACAAAATTCAAAATTGCCAGATAATTCATAATTTGGGGCCGGTACTACCAAAAACTTAGAAAAAAAAAAAAAATAAAGGAAAAAATAAATAAATAAACCCCACACAACTCTTTCCTCGAAGTGACAAAGACCTACCTATGTTAAATTCAGACAAATCTGATTTTTGAACTTTATGATTAATTCAAATTGAAATCCAATAATGTGGGCCTAAAGTACTATAAAGCCGGCTACTAATTATAATTCAAATCCAAGGAAATTAAATTTACACACATTTATAAGGTTTTATTTGCTTCAAGCTCAATTTCCATTAATACTTTGAAAATATCAGATTTTCAATCTAATTAGAGCTAATTAATCCTAAAACATTTATAGAATCAGTTACTGTTTCATAAAAGCTCAAATAGATTAACATGCACTAATTAAGCATATTGGGGTTAACTTTCACTTATGGCTTAACTAAAACGGATTTTACCAACCGTAAGTTAGTTAGCCTAGCTAATTAGCACGTGGACAAGACTGTTTATTGCCACGTGGAGTAGGAAGCCAGCATATGAGCAATATAAAATATTGTTATCCTAGCTTTTCAAATATTCAATTAGTGGAGCCCTCCCAATGGCCAAAAAACTACAAATGGGCATCTCACGAGTCTCTTTCCTTTGATAGCTAAGTCTCCCGCCAAAAAGGAGGTATTAATTCAAGTGTAACTAATTATATATGCACATAATATTATAATTAGTACTATATATTGCACTCATATACTATTTGTGTTATGAAAATAATAATAATAATAATAATGGCACGTAAATTTAGATAAGCTTAGAATGAGAAAATGACATGCATGTAAAAACATATGCTTTTTGGAGAGGGAATCTCAAAAGAAAAATTTGTAAAATATATAAATAAATAATATATATATATATATATATAAAAGAAAGTTGTAGATGATGAAGCATGTAGAAGGGAAAATAATGGGAATGGTAAGAGATGACTATAGGGGAGGGGGTCGGTGATATTTGTCCCACAATCGGCCATCAAAGAGCAAGACGACCCAAAAAAAGACCGACCCCTGTGGAACCCTATGCAAAAGCTAATTTTGCTACATACCCCCCCACCCCCATTTACAAAAAAGTTCTCTTTTCCTTTTTTTTTTTTTTTTTCCAAATATCTTTTGGAAAAGAAGAACTTATTATAACATGAAGAAAGAAGTTTTTCAAAAAGAAAATAGCAAAAGGAAAAAAGGAAAAGGGAAAAAAAAAAAAAGGAACTCCCTCCTCTTCCACACACACAACCCCATTATGCCTTAATTTTGTCATATTCTTCAGCTTTGGCTGAAAGTGAAACCTTATAAATCTTTTGTTAATCGGTATTCTTGTCTGGTCTCGACCCCTATAAGCCTATAGCTAAGATCAATGTCACTTTACTAAAACCTTTTTTATCACTATCCAGATCTAGGGCACTGTTATTAATTGGAAGAAAAATTTGCCAGTTTTAAGCGCGTTAAATAACATTAATAGTAGACTTTGACAATTTTTACGCGGTTTACATTATTGGAAGTACAATATATATATATATATTTGGGTAAAAGGTGACGTAGTTTTGATGTTTTTGTACCTTCTAACCATTCAAACCCCTACAGCAAATTAATTTAACTTTTTTGCCGAATTTGCTAGCTTTTCATGATGATCATTTGCTTTGAAGATGCGTACTACTCTAACAGTCTTGTTTACTATATACAGATCACTATAAACAACGATAAAGACTATAGAGAGAGAGAGAGTTAAATATATATATATATATATGTTTGTATTTAATAGTAACATAAATACATATATATATATGTACATACGTTTGGATATTGTTTTGGAGCAACTTTCAAAGTTTCGACCACGCCGCACGGTTAAAGCTAGTAAAGGGTTCACGTAGCATTGATACGTCATACCAAAACTGCATATCTATATATATTGTATATATAATATATATGAAGATATGTTTGCGTGTCTATATAATATTTATATACAATATCATATTCATTAGTTCAAACAATGCCTAACCAAAGGTGCAGTAAGGGGTCCCTTTGCAAAGTAGAATAATTGACAAATGTATCAATATATATATACCATGGCCAACCCTAATGGACTTTGGAGGAATTATGATTTTGAACAAAGTCTCCAGGCATTTCCCCACCTACATTATAATGAAACAAAATTATATAGTTTTTAATAAAGTAGATATATATATATTTATGAATATTGTTGAAGATCGTAGGCATCATTTCAATCATATTCTCCCTTTCCCAATTTCATTAAAATACCCAACAGATTTACAAGTCCCCCTTTTTCTTTTAATATTTATATTTACATAACACTTATCTATATATATAGGTCTTTAGAATTCTGATTGCAATAGCTATAATATATATAACAGTACATAGCTAGCTATATGTACACTCTTTATAAATTCATGTAATTAGCTACCGTTGTGTCATATATATGGAAAGTCAAGTGTAATAATCTATATTTAATATTGTTTTCAAGTTGATATATTTAATAGATATTTGTGATAGTAATATTGATCACGTTCTTAACCCCTAATTGCCGGTGACATTAACATATGATGATGATGATAATAAAGATTGTGAACAAAACGTTGATAATGTAAACCATGCAATTATAATGAATCCACTAACCATAAACAAAATCCAAAAACAACAAAAAAAACAAAAAAACAAAATTAATATTAGAGTTAATAGAAATGATGTTAATTATTATGAGTGGACCTGAGTGGAGAGGAGCTTTGGCAAGAGAGGCCCAAGTTCCCAAAGAGATTGATATGGTTGATGAGATAGGAGTGGGGCTTCGGTGCATCTTCTTTTCATGAAACCTCTCATCATGTCAAGCCGAGCGGCCACCCAATCAATTACGGCGCGCCAAGTGCTCTCTCTCTCTCCTCTCAATCTCTCTCTCTCTCTCTCTCTATATATATATATATGTATATGTATATAAACATATATGTGTATATATATATATATGAGTCTGATATAGCACTGTGTTGGCTTTCTTTTTGTCAAGAAAGAGGGAAGAATTAAAACAACAGATGGCCCATTTCTTAGGCTCCCATTCTCTGCAAAAGGGATTGCTAAAATCATTAAGTACTAAATATTCAATGAGCTCATCATAACTTGCCTTTTGCTTTGGTCTAATCTTGGAACGCTGGCTGCTCTTCAGTTGTTTTGGCTCTAGGCTATTCTACCCTCATCCCCTCGTTCTTTCATTCATTAGTTATTAATTATGTTGGTTAATCATGATCTATATATTCATTGGCTAATTACTGTCTTCTTCTGGTTAATTAGCAGTGAAACATTCTAGTTTTGCTGTTTCTGTTGGTGACTAGGCTGTAGTTAAGTTGTTTATACAATCACAAACCAAATGTAGTTGTATTTACCTGTAATTCATGAAATTCATGTCGTCACTAAAAGTTCCGTCACTAAAAATGTCGTTTTTGGTGGCAATGTTACATTTTTTTTTAAATAAGCAGAATAACATTAAAAATAAAAGAAAAAGAGTCTTACAAACTCATGAAAAAAAGAAATAAACTAAACTATAAAAACAAAGAAATCAAGCAAAACAAGAAAAAAAAAAATAACTAACAAGTAATCGTTAAGATTTTCTCAATGTAAAACCCATCATCTAACAAGCCCTAAGCTTATAAAAGGTCCTTTTCTCTTCAGTTTTTTTATTCAATTTCTTCCTCAAAGTATCCAGCTCTGCCAATTTTTCCCACCAACTCGATTCGACAATTTCCATCTCTTTCTGAGCAAGCGTATGATTGTTGAGCTCAACGTCTCCCTTAGAATTTCTATCTTGTGAAAAGTCTTCAACTGCTAAATCCTTAGCCTAAGTGTTATAAGTCTCCACCATGTTGTCATTTTTTGAAATCTTTTCCCCTCGATATTTCTTAGAAACTAGAGTAAATCCATCATCATCCTCTTGATCAACCCAACTTTTAGAAGTAACAATTCATCTCCTTGCAAGCGTTGACAAGACAAAAATATTTCAATCGCATAATTTACAAAATATAACGTAATTTGCCAAAAATTAATGATTCAGGAATGTAGATTTTATATAGAATATGCGCTTATTTAGATGGTTATAATAACAAATTAAATTTTTATATACGATTCATAAATGTATAGACTTTTGATGGAATGCCCCTAGTTAGATGGTTATAATAACAAGTTAAATTTTTATATATGATTCATAACTGTATGGACTTTTGATGGAATGCCCCTATTTATTAGATGGTTATAGTAACAAATTATATTTTTACTTGTAAGATTGATTTTGGTGAACCGTCCTTTTTTCTTTACTACATTCAAGTTAATCACACATGGTAATTCTTTTGTGGCCCCTTTTGAGTTGAAAAAGTCGCATTAATTAAAAATAAAAATAAAAATAAAAAGAAAAGAAGGAAGAAGAAAGAAAGAAAGAGAAGCAAAGAAAAATAAAGAATTTTGTCATTTTTTCCTCCTAAAGGGTCCGTGATCAATCCTGGTCGACTTTCAAAGTATTAGGGAAAGTATACAAAGAAATTGTATTTAAAAAGAAAAAAAAAAAAAAAGGAAGAGGGAAAGAGTTAAAAGAAAAGGAAGGGGAAAAGAATACTACAAAAGAGCATAAAGATTGTCTAGAATTGCTTAAACTTAATTTACTGATCTTCAAAACATACATTATTCTAGCTAGAGCATCCGTATAATTTAGTCATGTGTTAATTAAATCCATATCAAGCTAGTAAGTTGTATGTGTGATATATTCAAACTATATGTTTACCTTTTTATTAGTTGGTCTTAATATTGTTTTACGGAAAGTAATTTGGTTGGAACTTTTTTTTTTGGACAACCTGCCTTTTCAATAGAATACAATGCACACATGACATGTAAATTTTTCGTAAGTACACATTAATTTGTCTTGTTGATTGTGTGCTTTGCTATTATATTCCAACTGATAAGCTATTTAGACAAGAATAATCCATGCTTTTTCTTTCAAGAGGGCCCAATTGAGGATTTGTTTAGTTCTCTCTCTCTCTCTCTCTCTCTGTTTATCCTTTTTTTTTTTTTTTTTTTTTAATAAATCAAGCCGGACTATAAGAAAGAGGACAAGAAAGTCGGAAAAGAAGGCTGAAAAAGAGAGGGCATTTTAACCCTAAAAATAAAGTTTGATCTGCAAATATATATTAATCAACATAGTAGAATGAAGAGTACAAAACAACTTTTTATCTTTTTCCATCTCTTATCTCTTAATTTCTTTTTTAATTTCTTTTCTTCTTTAAAGTTGTTTATTCATGGTAAATATCCACTGAACCATGTAATCATTACGCTTGGCACATATCGTCCATAAGAAAATCAAAAGATAATATCATAAACTCTTATTCACTTATGTTATTTTCTTTTGGACAAGAGTAAACTACATAAGATTATAAAATGATTATGCATAGTCTAACAGAAATTTCATATATGATTTATTATAAGATGTGTATGCTTCGAATTCCGTTATCCTTGGGGTGGTCAAGCTGGTCAACTCTATCTCTCAAACAAGTAAATAAGCTCATTAATTAACTCGTGTCTAAGATAATATACATATATATATATATATATGCATATAAATATAGTACTTTCCCACTATATATATCGCATATGTAATGTAGCTAGAGGGACACTTATTTTTTTTTAAAAAAATTTGTAGCTAAGGACGACATAATTATATAAATCTTGCTCTTCAAAAAAAAAAAAATTTTCGTTCATTGAGATATTCTTGTTTTTCTCTTGGCTGAAATGACAAAAGTTGTCATGTGATCACACATATATAGCAAGTACACAATCAAGGAGGTTGGCAAGATATTGCTCGACTGATGTATATGATCGCATGTAAAGAAAAGAAAACAGGGAACCAAAGGCCCCACGTGTAGAACAGAAGTTGGGGCTCATGTAATAATAGTTTTCTTTAAAAAAAAAAAAAAAAAAAAACACATAAAATTTAAATAAATAAAAAAATCTGTTTTTAGCTTTACGTGAGTTGTTGGAGTCCTCTTGCTTGGGATTCCTACATCCGTGTGGGCACCTTTTTTTATTTTTATTTTTTTTGGGATACATATTGATATTAGAGCCACCTTTTCAAGAGCCTAGCTAGCTCCGCATATGTGTTTTCTCTTCGCTCACTTTCTCTCCCTATCTTTTATACAAAGCACGCTCTTGTTAAAGAGAAAGTTTTTTGGGAATCCTATGCCGCTTCCTTATATTCCCATAGTTTGGTTCTTATTGCTTTGTCTCTTTTTATTTTGCAAGATTCCCAACGTTCATCATCACTCTATTTTGTTTGTTCACAAACTACATACACACACTAGCTACTTACATATATATACACACACATATATATGTCTCATTAGAAACTTCTATAGCTAATATACAGCATGCATTAAGTTGATGATCTACTTAATCTAAAAGCAGTCAGAAATATACATTTTTGACCTATAATTATGAAAAAAAAAAAAAAAAAAACATATATAGGTGCTATATATAGCTACGCTCCAATGTCCCATGGGAAATTATGTAAATTTGTTGCACTTTTTCATGGGAAATTAAATAGAATAGGGTATAATTTGAGTTTAATTATGGTGTTCTTTTGTTCAAACTTCAAATGGGGTTCCTTTAGTTTTTATAATTAATGAAATTAATTCAAACCACGGTTGATACGCTCCAATGTCCCATGTAGAGATTATAAAAGTTTGTTGCTTTTATTAGATGTGAAATAAGATAAGTTTTTTGTGTTTATAGTGGTGTATATTCAAACGGGGCTGCTTTAAGTACTTTTTTTTTCTCTAATTAATGATCTTTTGGGGAAAAAAAATAAACGAATTAAGTGATGATGGTCAAGCTTCTTGATGGTTGGCCTATTTAGCCATGGCCCTAGATGTTTTTAGATGCAAAAATAATCGCTATATATATATATATGAATATAATAGAACCTATCTGATTTTAATTGCAGGCCCCTTATAGTAGGTATATTTTTATTAAAAATTAAGAAAATAATTCCAATTAATCAAAAGGGAAATTTTTTTTTTTTTTTTTTTTTTATAAAATCTAATAATGTCATGGCCATGGAACCTTGCTCGGCCACCACCTGAATTTCCCGCCAAAAACTGCAGTCTTGTTTGGTCTGAGTTACTGTTGATAATTGGCTAGAAAATTATTTATTAAAAAAAAAAAAAAAAAGGTGTGACGAACAGTTTAATACGATCATTTCATTCAGAATTACTTCCCTTGTGTCCATCTACTTTTGCACATCACATGTCTCTCACTTTGCCAATATTCCATTTCTTAAAAAAAGATTGCAGAAATAGTGAGTACCCTTGTGAGTTGTGAGGTAGACATAAGGACCTTATGCAGTCCAAAATTTTACTAGCTTTTCTGATAGGACAATATCCAAAGTGGAAGAGCCATTTATTTGTTTTTATAAAGCTAGTTTATATATATATATATATGTGGTGAAGAGATTGGACATCTATTTTTTTTTAAAAAGCTTAGCACATCCTAACGAGATATTGGTATCTATTAAATGAGTTGTCCTATTTCAAATCTCCCATTTTAATTTATTAGTATAAAAAAATATATAATAAATAAAGAGGTTTAGAATCCAATCACAATGACTAATAAAACATGAAAATAAGAAAGACAAAGAAGAAATAACTCTGCACAAGGCAATGGAAAACAACCACTGAATGAAAATATAAGTAAATAAATAAATCTACTCTCTTAATTAAAAAATTAAGAGATGTCTCATTTGAACCCTTTACCGGTAAAATCCAGTAGGAAAAACTCAGCAGAAAAAAGAAGGGTGTATGATTAAAATCGTTCTTATTTATACAACTTGAAACCTTTCTCTCTTTGAGCACAAAGAACATATGTCATATTCTTAATTTGTAGATGAATAGTCACAGCCTTTCGCAAACTATTAACAAGCTCAATCGCCACTTATCCCAAGATGATATCATGTGATAATTATCTTCATTTCAAGTTCATAATTATCAATTTTAATCAAACTACCAGGTTTAGACGCTTCATTTTCATGATAATCTACATCAGCCACTTTTAGTCCAAGGTTCTTTCGAAATTGACAAGAGCTTATTATTCCTCTTGAGAACTTTACCTTTCAACTTAAAGGTCAATGCAAAAGAGCTGTCCGGGGCAATTCAACATTTTTCAGACAAAACCTTATTGTTGACTTTGACCAGCGTCAATTAAACTTAACATGGATTTGGGATGAGAAGAATCCTAACCTGATTAATTGACGATAATTTAGTTATTAATATTTTGTGTTGCATCAGGATTTGTTAGCGTTAGCATTATTAACATGGTCATTAATTAGTAAGGCACGTTCATTCATGCAACATTAGTACTTGAGATTTGCACTCTTATTTTACTCATCAGATCAGATTTAGTTCAGCTTTTGCCTGTGAATTTCTTCTCTCTTTTCTTATTACACTAGTTGAAAGAAATAATATATTATCTAAATGATATAAGAGTTAAAAAAAAAAAAAAAAAAAGCACAAAACAACAAAAATAAAGAAAGGAAAAAAAAAAAAACGAAACTTCCTTATGAAACATTAAAATTTTTTTTATTTTAAAAATCCTTGACGAAACTCCAAAAATACCTTGGACGATACTCTACTTAAAAACCATGTAAAATATCAGGACGAAACTCAAAAAAAAAAAAAAAAAAAAAATCATAAGAAACCTATTCACTTTTTATTATTGATGAATATATAGATAATTCTCCCTCTTTTTTTTTGTTTTTGTTTTTGTTTAAAAGACTATTAATTACACTGAGAAGGAGAGAGAGTCAATAAAACAGAACCTGCAAATGTAATTAACCATGCATTCATGTTGTGACACATCATATATAAATTGGGCCTTATCTCTTCTTTCAAAAAAATAAAATGAAAAAAAATAGAGTTCATAGAAGAGCTCACCTATGACTATGCCTGGCAGCACACTATAAATAAATATATACATATATGTATGTATATATATACACACACGCATATAAACCGTAGTTCCTAAGTCCAGTATATTAAAATAATCAGCAGCAAAAGAAGAGAAACTGCTGGGGGTGGGAAGTGGGAATATGGTCAAAAAGTTTCGAATGAAGCAGTAAACCCCAGCAATTCAGTCCTTTATTAGTGAGACAGTGAGATGAGGTGAGAGGTTGGTCCATTTTTTTTTTTAAATTTATTTATTTATATTTTTTTTTTTTGGTGCTCTCTGCCCGAGCATGTAGGGATAACAACAATTGATGAGCCAAAAAAAAAAAAAAAAAAAGAATTGATGAGCAAAGCATGGGGACTAAAATTGGAATAGTAAATTATGTGTCAGTACTACTACTACTCCTAATTTCCAAAGCAGGAGGGGAGGCAATTATCTCGACCGACCTGTCTGTTTTTTTACAATGATTTTTTTTTTCTTTTTTCTTTTCTTTTCTTTTCTTTTTGCTGACTATTATAAAGATATATTATAAATGTAAGACATAATAATAACATATCCTAATTAAATAATGTCACCTATGGTAATTACAACCAATTAGAAATCTTCAAGTAAAACTTGTGTATATAGTTATATACTCGTAAAATAGATCGGCATATAGCATTGTTTGTTGGCAAAATGTGTTTAGTCACGTTTAGAAATTTAGAATAGGAAGTAGCCCTAATACTACCATCGCTCCAAGACTGAACCCTTCTGGTATAGATGAACTTTTTTTCCCAATGACTCCCATTAAACATAAAAGAAACGAAAACATCCATAGATTTCGAATCTGAGAGTTCCTACCTAAATTCATCCTCTCACACCCTTTGAGCGAGCACCAATGGAAGGAAATTATAACATAATTTAACCAGCTTAACTTCAATTTAAAGTTTGATGGTTTCAAACTATGGAATTCCACCCCTAATTGCCTACTCATTATTTGATTACTATATGGCTTCTTAAAAACGTCGCAACGTTGATCAGTGTCTTTGACTGATGCGAAAAGATTTTCACATTGATTGCTAAAACGATGAAAAATAAGGTTTTAAATGATGGTGGAATATGATTCATACATAGTAGTATATATGAGAAATATTTTCCTTATACGTGCTCCCTTTTTGTTAGTGCAATTCTTAAATCTTGCCAATGCATATAGATGTATAATTTTGTATATAGGACACTACTTATGTTCCCACTTTTAACCAATCCCAAATTCAAATAATTTTGAAGTGACAATCATGATATTAGTTAACGTTTTAATTAACAAACCCAATATAAATGAAGAGATTACAATATTTATGTAGTGAAATGGGTCCTATTTATACTCATTATTCGAAAATAAAACTTAAAATCGTGAACCTCTTTTCTCAACTGATGAGCTAGCGCAACAGGTTGAAGGGATTCCTATATATAGATGTAGTACGTAGGTTCTTAACAAGGCTATTAGTAAATTAATGTCAATGTAGTTAATTGGCACTAAGACAGTCTTTTAAAAATGTTGTGAAACTTCTGGGAAGGTACTGTAAAAAAAAAAACATTACTCTTCTATTTACCTTTGGACATCAGTAACCCCTTTATTGATCGTACGTACAATATTGGCTCCTACTTTGTAAATAACATGACAAGAGTACAGGTGTCATCCCTCTAATGGATGCTGATCAAAGGGGAGGGGAATTGCAAGTACACTTAAAAGGATATGCTGCTGATCTGGCAAAGACAGAACTCAATACTTGAAACCACGTTCACGTTGTAGGACTATTAAGTGGGATAACAAATTAGCTGTTTTGGATGATTGCTCACTTTTACAGCTAACTTTATAAATCTTTGTCAGAGTTTGAGAAGTGAATTTCATTCATCTATATATATATATATATATATATATAGCTCCATGACCATATATATATATATGTCATTGAAATATATTTATATAGCTGGGCATTTCTCATAGTCCTTGTAAGCTTTTAAAATGTTTTTTCTTTTCTCTTTTTTGTTTAACTGAAGTTCATGTCATGTCTTTCAAACGAATGATTCCCTTCAAAGTCCCAATGGGGCCCAAGGAGCACCAACTGACAGAGAAAACAATTTGCAAGCTTGTTTTCAGTCTGCTTTTTTTTCCAATTAATTTGGTGGGCAAGTTAAAGGCAAAAATATTGGACCCATTTTATTTTATCAAGGGTAATAAATATCACATACGAAAATAAATAAGAACGAACACGAAAAATTTATATAAGTTAGCGTTAATGTGAGACTACATCTTCTTTTAGTCGTTATAGTGATTTATTAAAATAATCAATAAGTTTACGAGAGAAATTAACATACTCAAACTCTGTGTGTGTGCGTGTGTGTGGTTTTTTTCTCTCTCTCTCTAACCTCTTTCATAATCAACCCTAATAATAGTTCCCAAATTTATGGAAAAAAAAAACTAGTATAATTGAATTTATAAGTGCGAAATTCTCAAAATACTCTTATTAAAGAATTATTAATATAATAGAAATTTTGGAGGTTCCATCCTGATCTCCCGGGAGGGTGGTGGGAGTCCCCTAATTCCAACCCCCATAGTGACCTACCGTGAATGTCGATCTGTGTACTGTCTCAACATAGTGCATTAATCTAACTCCACAACTTAACAAGTTTAATTTCATTACTAAACTACCCATCCGAGCCTAATAGCACAAACACACAACCTAATCATGTTTTCTTCACTAATGCAAGAAATTTCTTGTAATTAAATTGGGCCTAGTTGAGTGCTCCAAATTCTTGTGTGGGCCAGTGTTATGAGTCCAGAAGACCAATCTACAGTGTTGTGAGGTATGCTTCCATTAATAAGACTCTCTTGTGATAAAGATTTGACCCTACAAGCATGATAGCTCGAAATAAAGACATGGCCGGACACTTAAGAGGCCTAAATCAAATACGTCAGAGTGACATAAAAGAATAAAAGAAATAGAAAATTTAATCAATAAAAATAAAAGAAAATAAAAAGATAGAAGAAGAAAACAAATATGGGTTCACGTTAAAGTAATAGGACCTGATGAAATGGTGGCCCATCGACAACAATTTTGAACTTTAAATGATGAAGATAAGATTTAGATTTGGATTTTAGATGCAAAATTCTATACATACGTTTAAAAACATATAGGCAAGTGTATATGACGAAGTTTCAGAAATTTCATAAGAATTATGAAGAATACAAAAATCCATGCTTGTACTACAGTCAACACTTTGTTTTTTTCACTTGGATTTTAAATTCTACTTCAAGTACTGTTGGACACTGCAGAAGCTTCCTAAGCTAGATTGCATACTATAATTAAGATTCCTTGAAACATTATCACTTGTTTTGTCACTTGTGAATTCAGCTAAATATTAAGTTTGTGAAACCTAATTAATATTATACGTAAAACGTCCAACGTAGACTCAATATTTGAGAGTCGTTTCATAGTATTTTGAGGATTTCACACTTGTAATTTCAGTAGCCCTAACTTTTCCTTTATAAGTATGACACATTGTCATAAGAATTCCTAGAGAAAGAGTTTTGAGGATGTACAATTTATCTTGTAATTAAAGTTTTATATTTATCCTATGAAGAGTCGATAATTGAGAGTTGTTTCAAGGTATTTTGAGGATTTCACACTTATAATTTCAGCTGCATACCCTAGTTTTTCCTGTATAAATAGGAGGGAGGCACCATCGTTGGAATTATTAGAGAAAGAGTTTTGAGGGCGTACGATTTATCTTGTAAACTTTTTAATTATCATAATGAACTATTAGTCACATATTGAGATGAACTTATATAAAAATTACGTTTATGTGATTGTTTATTTATTTGTGTAAATTTTATTATTCTCAATGATATAAAATTAGGGCGTTGATTCTTAGTACTAAATTTGTGAAGACACATTTGACGCTTTAAAGCTAAAAAGAAGACCCGACCAATGTAGTTTCCTCAACAACCAACATTTTCTTCATATCACAACCAAAGCTGCCGATATAGGCCCAAAGAAATTAAAGAGCAAGGAATTGGTCCAATTAATCCAGAGGTAAAGTGTCCATAACTTGTAAATATATAGGGTCGGTCTATTTGCTTGCTTATAATTGTCCTTCTAGCATATCTAGACCTATCTTCTTCATACAAATGTAATCCAAATAGCACATAAAAGCTTTCCCCTTAAATAAAAGGACAATTTCTCTCTTTATTATTTTTTTTAAAAAAAGTCCATTTGCCAATTTCTTTACACGGATTGATTTAGTGTTTCCTCAACACTTATGTATATATACATATATACATATATATATATACACGCCACCATATTGCTCTTGCTTGATTCGTGTAAAAAAAAAAAATGTTGTTTTACAACTTTATTGTTGTTTTTCCACATTGTAGTTGTTGTTATAATTTATCGTTTTACCACTTGATGTCGTCTGTTAGGTTCTTCGTCTTGTCTTGGGGTAGTCCTTTTTAGAGTGAATTCCTGTTTTTGTCGTTTTCTTCTTTTCATGTCGTTTTTATGTGATTGTCGTTTCTATCTGTTGTGGTTGGTTCGCACTATTGTCGTTTAATTTATTTGTTGAACATAAATTTGTCGCGTTTTCATTAAATGACAGTTTTTCTAGGAAAATAAAAATTATGACCATCTAAGATTCCTTTGGAAAATCAAGATTCAGACTTTGAAACACAACACATTACTTGTGTGTGCATATTGGGTCTAATTACAACAGAAAATTTGATCAGCTTACAACAATATAAACAAATGAAGATACAATCTTCATAGGGCATAACCTCATTTCTATTGGCTATATGATACCTTGTTTTCCATACGATTAAAATTTCTTTCTCAATATTGTATGACCATGAGTTTATAGGACACAGAGTAAAGTTTACGTGAGATAACTGATTTTGGGTGTGAATTAAAAGGGGAAAAAAAAATAACAAAATGTCTTAAGTTGAATTTTAAATAATAAAAAAATAAATAAGGACAGCTGTGCCACTCGGCACAACTAACCTTTAACACTGCTAGTGGGACTGGAATGAGAACGGTACTGGCTAGCATCCACGTTAAGATACGCAACACCGTTTTTTATTTTAATTGTCATTTTTAGTATTTTAGAGAGAATGATACTTTTTCTGTTGTTGCCGTTTTCTACTTACTGTCGTATTTGAGATTAATACCGTTTTATGTTGTTGTCGTGTCTCCTATGTTTAGGTATTGTTGATTTCCAGAATGTTGTCGTTTCCAAAATGATGTCGTTTTTAAGTATATTTTTCATTTAATATCCTTCATGGATGTCTTGTTGTCCTATAAGTAAATGTCCTTTTCAGTGATAATGTTGTTTTTGAAATGATATGTCGCTTCTCGTATTACTGTCGTTTTTTCACTTTTTCGTCGTTTTTTTATTTTTATTTATTTTTATTTTTATCTTCTAGCCTCTAGGTTAAACTAAAGGCCATCTTAAAATTTCTTTTACCGTTTGAAAGTCAGTATTTTCATACGATTGTAAAGTTCTTTACTTGGATTCTCAAAGTACCAACTAGTTCTTTGGCAAGCCCAATAAGTTCGATTTTTTTTGTTTAACCGAAATAACTATTCCACGTTCTCATGGTTATGTCCTTTTAAAGTCGTATACTATATTGCCGTTACTCAAATGATGTTGCTTTTTTATCATTATTGTCGTTTGGTTTGTTGTTCTCAAGCTAATGTCCGTTTATCAGGTTAATGTCTTATGTCGTTTCTTATTTTGACATGCCGTTTTTTTTCTTAAAAATTTTCCCTCTCAATATATATATATATATATATATATATTTTTTTTTTCATTGCTGTCTTCATTTATCTGGTTGTTGTCTTTTAACCATTTACTGCCATTGTTCAGTTTATGTCGTTTGTTAATAAAGTTGCCATCTATGATCTTTGTCCGTATGTCGTTTAGAGTGATATAAATATTTATGTATATTATGGTTATAGTCGTCAGTTTGTTTGGTGGGGTCCTCATTTAACGTCTTATTCCGGCTAATTTCGAATTTAAACTTTGTTGTGTCTCTTTTTTTTTAATACCTTTTTAGTTGCTGTCGTTTTTCTATCTTCTTGGTCTCTCACATGAGTAGTCCTTTGGATTCTACAGTTTCTATAGTTGCTTTTTTTTTTTATTTTTTATTTTCTTAATGTCCTTCTTCCATTCATGTCGTCTAGCCATGCTTTATATATATATATATATATATATATATATATATTATTTATATGTACATATTAAAATGTTGTTGCTTGATAAGGTATTGTCGTTTGCTTATTTGATGTCGCTTTTCAATTTATTTTGTTTACAATATGTAACCCCGTTTTTGGATATTTAACGCTATTTTTGGGTTAATAATATAACTTTTAACTACTGACGCGGCTTTTGTCGTTTTCAGTTGTTATCGTTTTTACAGATTATTGTCGTTTAATTTTGTAATCGTTGATATTCATGTCGTTTTTCCTGAAATGGAAAACGACACTTTTCTGTTGTTTACTCCGTTTTTGTGTAACTGCTGTTTGAAATATCGACGACACTTTTTCAGGTTATAGTCATTTTCTTGCCTTGTTCGTTTTTTTTTTCTTTTAGTGTGTTGTCGTTTTTTAAGTGTATTATCGTTTATTCATGTTCATGTCGCTTTTCGTATTTGGAAAGGAAAACACCAATTTTTTTCTTGCTATTACAAACGTTGACATCAATTATAAGGTTACAGGAGCATGTGATGTTTCACCCTTTGCCGTTTATCCACATTCATGTCATTTTTCTTTAGTGAAGGGAAAACACCATCTAATACTACGGCCGTTCGGAAAACCGGTTCCAACAGGAAATTTTCACACTCAAACTCAAAAATTCCCAAATCTAAATATCATTCTTTTTCTTAAATTTTCATGAAATTCAAATTTCAAAGGTCCATAACATTTTTATTTTAAGTCAAAATGAATGATACTGAACGCTTGAAACGACGATAAGAACACATTAAGATCTATATTGCTATTTGTTTTATCTAAACACATTTCAAAATTTAACAGTAATTTTTATATCACATCTCATTTCCAATTTACCCTTTATCCAATAGTCACAACCAATAGTAGAGCTGCTATCCAGCATCTTTCTTATACGGCACTTATAACATCTTTTGTGGTAAGTTGTATTGATCAAGTAATTCTAATGCAATATTTTTTAAGTATCATGTAACAAGATTCAAAATAGGAAATTACTTTGTTACAAGATTATAAATAAAAAGTTATATATAAATCAACTAGTTGTTCTAAGTTTGTAAACACACAAATACCGGATGATATTCAATGCCGAATATAAAACCTTTTCTATATATAAAACTGCTCTAACTTTTAGCCTAAAAAGATTTGTTATTTCCTATAATTCTAAACAGAAATGTGACCTTCACTAAGACACAAAATTAAAATTTCATTAATTTTCACGAATCATCTACTTCTTTCGCAAAAAGAAGACACTTTCAAATATCTCCACATGCAACAGTCGCATAACAATAATAATTGCCACAATGGAATACCCAATATTCTAACTACAAAACCAATTTACTCTCAAGTCTCAACTTATATATACAAAGCCAAATAATAACTTCACACAAAATTTGAACAATCAAGGAATGCATAAACCAACGCATTACCGTTAGATTTCAATGTAATGGGAATGAACTATATGAAAAAGTGATGTTTAGCAATATACAAAAATTAGGCAAGCAAAGTAAAAAAAAAAAAATATATATATATATATATATATATATAAATATTTGCAAACCTCTACAAATTACGGGGGGAAAAAAGGGATGAGCTCTAAAACCCTTTAGGGCCAGATTCCTTGAGAACGACAGGCTTTTCAGCCATGGAGAGGCAATACTTGGCAATCTCCCTAAACTTGGGAACACTCCTAAGATCCACCTTGGTGCCGTCCTTGAGGGTTATGATAATGTCACCCCACTCGCCGATGAAACGTGGGACCACCTGAACGTCCTTGATGACCTTGTACGAGAAGTCGCTCCTATCCTGACCCGTCAGTCCCGATATGACCGTCACCCGCAGGTTGCTGAACCTGTATCTCAAGAAGAACGCCCTGGAAACCGCCGCCAGGGTCAACGGCAGCCAGAAAAGAGTGAAACCCAGAAGAAGATTTGCTACGAGGTCGCCGTAGTGGGCCCCACCGTCGAAGAAGATGGTCTCCTCGGTGGGCTTCTTGGCCGTGGCGGCTGCGGCGGAGGAGGAGGTGGGCTTGTTGATTGGGGAGGACACGTGGAGCTTGGTGAGTGGTCTGTGGAGGTTGGGAGAAGATTTGGTGGGGAAGTTATAAGGGAAGGGAAACCTGTTGGAGGAGAGAGGGAAGGATTGCTTGGTGGCGGCGGAGGTAGTCGCCGGAGAGGAGAAGATGGAAGTGGAGGCCATAGGGGCTTTATCCACTTGCGACTTATCTGTTCTTTGAAGAATTTAAGGGACTAGAAGTGTAGGAGTCATTAAAAATCTTTTTTTTTTTTTTCGAGAATTTATCTCTATTGCTATTGGTTGGTTGAGAGGTGGGGTCCACCAGTTAGTGTAGCTCTACATATGGTTTGGTGGCTGTCGTTTTGCCACGTGGTGTGTTTGAAGGCCTTGAGTAGAGATGGCCCACTAGACTCCTAATGGGCCTTAAAAATATTGTGTAGCTTTTTTCACTTGGGCCTAACATGAGCCCAACACCATTGTCGGAGGCATGCTTGAAAATCCACTGACTTCTTAAAATTTTGTTCTTTTCCAATTATAAGTCTTATACTTTTTTTTTTTAAGTTAGTTTATATTATAATAAAAGAAAATGAAAACATAATCTTGTCATGTTTAAAATGAACATAAAATTTGTTAGGATTATTTATATAGATGTCCAAATTGAAGGTGTTGGTTTGAAATATGTCCATTTTTCTTTTTATTTACATGAACATCTAAAATAGTAATTCTAAGACAATATTATCCTTCATAAAGAATAGAAAATTAACAAATAAAGAAATTACAATAAAGGAAACAAAAAAGAAAAAGGAATTTAAGTCCCAATGAGAGCTAAAGTTGATTTAATTAAATTGCTAAACGAAATGGTATAAAAGAAAATTTTAAATTTTTTTTTTTGATTTATTGTAAAGAAGGTGTAATATTCATAATGAACCATATAGGAAATTTTTTTTCAAAATCGGATTTTACATTAATAAGAATAAAGTAAATAAAGGAAAAGAAACATCTCAAAAAAAATCTTTTAAATAATGAATCAGTTTTTATTATAAAGATATGTTTGATTTTATTTATACTAATTTATGTAAATAATAATATTTTTTCATAAAGAATTTGATACCATTAATTGTATTATTCTTTAATTTGTTTGGTTGAGGCATAAATGACAACCATTTAATTTGTAGTGGATTACTTAAATAAATAAATTTTTTTCATAAAGAATTCAATTAGTTTTTTATATGAAAAGTGTGAGTATTTTATTTTCATCAATCTTTATCATAAATATTTTGTGTTATGCTTATTATTTGGTCTAAACCATCATCTTTATAATAAATATTTTAAATTTATTATAATTACTTTGATGTTTATAACTAATTTGGTTCATTAAAAGTAATTCACATTTATGAACAAAAAATATTCATCATTAAAGTCAAAAAACAAAAAATAAAAATAAAAGAATATGTATAAAAATATAATGACGTTAATTATAGTAAAAAGGTAAAATAGGTATTACAAATATTTATTTCCTAAAAAATAACATATACATAATATTGTTAAAAAATGGACCTATTTTATAACAGGATTCTAAAAATGAACTTTTGTGTAATTATTTCAATTTGTTATTCCTCTATTGAGGCGGCATTTCTGTAAATTCCCTTTTTCCTTTGTAAAATTTGAACATTTATAATGTTACTTTAATAGTAAGGTAAAATTTATTATGTCATAGTAGTTACAGATATAGCTGCTGATTTCATCATAAGGTATAAAATTCAAATTTTCCATCTCAAAAAAAAAAAAAAAATACTATCACACATTTTTGAACATCATGATCAATATCAAATAATATGACAAATTAAAACTAATAAAATCTTAAAAAAAAAAAAAAAAACTTTATGCTGCTCTCTCTCATCAATTGGGATATTCTCGAAGTAAATAAAAATAAAAATGTCTCTCATATTAATTTTGATGCACTATCTAGAGATGCTTAGGGTATGTTCTATATTGTTATTGCTTCTTGGTAAAAGCATCTTAATAGTTATCCTTTGTCAGCACCAAAGACATTATTTTTATTTTTAAAAATTTGTAAAAGAAGAGATATATAGGATTTTGACCCTTTATAGCATAGATAGGGCACTTCAGGTTGGATTGTATAAATTGTGTCTAGATAGCCAACTTTCCAGTTGTTAAACAGAATGATTTCGTTGTCACTAGATTCATCAGATAGAGGGAAAAAAGAAAAAAGAAAAAAGAAAAAAAAAACTCACTAGGATCAACCTCGAACTGAGGTAAATAAGACATGTTTTGTTCTTGATAAAATTAATGCTGAGAATCCTTTTCAAATCTAGTATTCTCCCGTACACGATCCCCTTATACATATATATATATATATGCATGTATTTGTATAGAGTTGCTCATAGAATACTAAGGAGCCGTTGACACAACTCGCATGTTTCTTTGTTGTTAAAATGCAACATGAAATATAAAAAGACTTGCATATTCTCAAAGTTCAAACAGTGACAAGTGTACAGCAATAATGCATAAGTACTATTAATATATTATTCATCTTATTGCCTGCCACATGCTCTCTTCATACATATAAATATAAATATATATACAAATATATATATATATATATATATCTTTTGATCACAATATTTTATGTGTACCAAACATGCTGGGGATTTCTTTATTACTATCATAACGCAATAATATTCCTCAAAATGTTTACTTCAGGCACTAAACCAGAATGCTTGCATGTGGCCACCTAAAGACTTCTTCTTTAAATAAGAATTGTTAGTTCTGCCACTATATATAAATATACAATCTTTCAATTAAATTAATGTAACAAGAAGTAATATAAGTTGGCATCTTAAAGTGTCACCAAATATGCCAAAGTTTTTCCAGCCAATATAGCTGCCAAAGCTTTTTTTTTTTTTTTTTTTAATGTATATACCCTTGACACTTGATCCCATGAAATACAAATAAATATTTATCTTTCAGTTTGCATAATAACGGCGGGATTGACATGTTTTGATATTTCACATTTCAGCTTCTGCAGTGCCAACCATTTTTTTTTTTTTTTAAATATAGATTTCCACAAGGGTAGGCAGATTTGCTCACATGCTTTTTCGTAGATATTGGGATATTGCTATTTGGCATGTATTTGTATCTGTTATGACAGTTGTTATACAACCAACCAGGTTTGTATCTATAAGGAACTACTCTTTTTTTTTTTCTTCTTCTTCTTCTTAGACATAATTTTTTGTTTAATGTAACTAGTAGCCATAGTTGTCAAAAAATATCAAGTTTGTGTAACAGAAGATTACTTAAAGTTATGTCATGAGTTGAACGTTTTTGTATTTTTTGGATTTAGAAAGGAAAAAAGAAAAAACATTTAATTCAACACTACGCACTAATAGAGAATCGGTTCTATAATATAATGTCTACAAGTGAGTTGTCTCACTCTTTATTAACTACGATGCTGAACACCACCAGTGTCCTAAAATAGTTTTCAAAAGCGGAACGATCATTAGCGATATAATTATGCAGTGGAAAAGGGTGGATCAGAGAGGAATTTAAGTGCATGAAAGTGGACGTGATAAAGAAAAGCAAAATATCCTTAGGCGAAAAGGGGGTTGCTAAAGCCAAGAAGTGGTGGGTGACAGTGGGTGTTTTGTTCACATGAAACTCTCCTATATGCACAAAAAAGAGGGCATTATAAAGGAACAGTGCAGATTCTGCTGATGACATATATATATAGCCAAGAAATGAGGCTAGTGTTCGAATGAGTGTGTGTCGGAGCCGGGAACACATGGGCTAAATTTTTTGTTACCCATTTCCTTCCTTTGTCAGCACATGCAAAATTTTCTGCCAAACGTCCCCTTCACGAGTATGACCCTTTCCTACTCTCCCTTTCTTCTCTTCCATCTGCTTGTCGTTTGCTCCTCTCGAAATGTGTGCTCGATACTCCCCCCCCCCCCCCAAATTTCTCTCTCTCTCTATATTACCTTTTGTATAGATTTTCTTCACCATTGGTGTTGCTCCCATGAGATCAGCAAAATAATCATTTCGATGACTTTAACCACATATTCTTCAATATTAGTACTATTACAATATGACATGATGATATAAAATTTTATTTGAAAAAAAGAAAAAAAAAAGAAAAAAACACAAAATTTCCCTTCATATTCTTATATTTAAACTCTAGAATTTGAAAAAAAAAAAAATGGTGTGATGATTAATTTAAAAGACAAAAAAACAAAAACCCTTTTTATTATTCCTCCATAGTACTTGATGATGATGACCATGTATATTATCTACTTTTATACAACGCCAACTCTTCTCTTCGCCCTCCCCAGTAGTACCAAAAACATGGACATTAATTCGACCGACCGAGATATTAATTTACTTACAAAATATCAAATTTGAACCGGGCAAATATTTGGTATGATAAAATATATAATATGATGATGAAGACCCGAATTTGTTCCCTTTTTTTTTTTTTTTTTTTTTTTGTAACGAATTTTTGGAGCTAGCTCTCAATTGAAAGGTTGCTGTTCCAACCATGGCCAAAACCCGGACTGATCATCAATGGCACAGAACATGTTGCTTAGGCTCTCTTCTTTGACAACGTGGTGTTGGTCATTAATGGTACTACTACTTGTGTTCTTCTGGTACTGGCCGAGATGATGATGATGCTGATGATGATGAGGATGTTCCGAACGGCCGGATGACGGCGAGCTCTGGAAGAGCTGCGCCGCCACGCCGGAGTTGGCTGGCCTCATGTTGGAGGTCGGAAAGAGCGGTCGGCTTGTGATTGGATGGCTCGAAAGAGGGCTGTCTATGGCCGGTGTTCTTGAGATGTCCACTTGATATCAGAGCTGTTGTCGCTTCTGTTACTGCAAGAACCTTCTGTTTTCTTTAATGTTGAGGTTGATCGACTCATGTGTTGGCTCTCTATTTTTCAGTGCCAATATCTGAACATACACACACACACACATATATTAATTATGTTGTTCAACAGTCAATTGAATGAATTGCTATAATTGCATGTACACACACAAATAAAAAAAGATTAATAATTATGAGATTATCGTGCAAGAAAGATCTAAACTATGAGAATAAATCATAATGATTATATGTAGTACCTTTTACAGCCCGCCCTTCACAAAACTATGATAAATCAATCAATCAAAAAAGAAGTTGCGCATCTAACTATTTTCATATCAGCAAATAAAGAAAATATTAAAATTTAAAAAATAATAATAATAATAATAAAGAAAAGGGGGATTTGTAATCTTGGAGAGAATTGCGGTTCAAGGGGCCTCACAAATCAGAAAACAAAATTAGGATACATCTGAAAATCATTTTTTTCAAAAAAAAAAAAAAAAAAAAAGTCTAGAAAAAAGATACTTAAATTTCTAATTCTTAGATGTTAAACTAGTAGTTTAAAGACTTTGATTCTTTTTGATAGTTGAGTAGAAAGGAGACCTTCCCAATTTATCAAAAATAATACCTAATTAAACTCAATATACAACAAAAAACAATTATCTCATGCAAAATTAAATCCCAAGCTAATTAGATCCCCTTCGGCGCCGGGCGGGGGGGGGGGGGGGGGGGGGGGGGGGGGGGGGGGGGGGGGGGACATAAACTAATTAATGAAAGAAATTAAGTAAAAAAAAAATCAATTCTACTAAACTCATTAGTACTAATTAAAACAGAATTGGTAATTTAAAAAAAAAAAAAAAAAAAAAGGAAAAAAGAAAGAGAGTGAGAGATCAGAAATGTTACCTCTCCTTGGAGTTTTTTGGTTCTGAGCTTGAAGAGCATCGTTATCAGCTTTGATGGCCTCAAACTGGCGCTTGAGGAGATCGTAGTCCTTCTCGAGCTGCTTGGTCTTCCAGCGAGCTCTCCTGTTCTGGAACCAAATCGCAATCTGCCTCGGCTGCAGCCCTAGAGCCCTAGCCAGCCTGCATTTTTCTCTCCGGCTCGAGCTTGTTCCCCAACTCAAAGTTCTTCTCCAGCGTTCTCACTTGCTCCATATTCAGCCTCCTCTTCTTCTCCCCCGCCTGCGACCCCGTCGTCCGACAACTCATCTCCCCTCCATTCCCCTCCTCCCCCATCTCCATCCCGAAAACGACACGCCCGATCTCTTCCCTAAAAACGACGGGCACTCCTGCGCCAGCATCAAATTTTGTATCAAAAATCCTTAAAATCATAAATTTACATGATCAATAATACCGTTACATACATAGCCTAACAATAATAACTCCACTTGAATTTGCAGAGTTCAAATCTCTTCATCCTCAAATTAAATTAAAAAAAAAAACTGTATCTACATATATAGATATATATGTATATATGAATCTATAGTATATACTTACATGAAAAATACTGAGGTGGAATGGTGGGAGGATCGGATTGAGAGAAGACGGAGGGTGGTGGTGGTGATGGTGGTGATGAGGGTTATGGTGGTGACTTCTTGGTCGTTGGGGTTTGAAGCATGAAGTTTGTTGGAAAGAACGCCATTCCATGGTTAGTAATCATGGTGTATATATAAATATATATATATAAGCTTAATTAAAGCCAATATATATCTGAGGAAGGACTATAGCTCATGAGTAGCTCTAGTAATAATCTTGGTGACATGTTGGGTTAATGGCAAAGAAGGTGGCAGAAGAAGGCCACAGCTCAGCTGGACTCAGAGCTTAATAGATAGTTTGGCCTTTGGGAGAGAAAGGGAAGACAAAGGAAGGGCTTATATTATATATACATATGTAAAATAATATAATATATATATATTTTATAGATATATAAAATGGAAACCCATTTGGTAAAAATTTGAAAAGGGAGTTTTTTTTTTTTTTTTTTTTTTTTTCCGTCAAGTTGAAGGAGGGTGCAGAAAATTGGGTTGAGCCGAATATGACTTATATACTTTAGCAGCTTCTAGGAGGGTTTTTCATATATAAACATATGTGGGTGTATCATGTAGATATATGTATTTATTTAATTTGTATATAAGGAGTTTTTTTTAATCTGTTGTCTCCGTAGGAGGAAAAAAGAAGGATTAATTTAAACCTTATCTTGCATATATTTTTGGGTCTTTTCTTGCCGTGCATATAATTTTGTAGTAAAATACTATGTGTGATTTTTTTTTAATGAAAAAATACATAGTGAATTGTGATGTATGTGTTAAGGGACTTGATGTAACAGTGACGTTACGTTCTTCGTTTAGAGGAAAAGTTGAGGTAACTAACAAATTAATTAGCTAGAAGTAAAACAAAACAAGTTTTTAATTATTACATTAATTTATATGAGATCAAAGTTGAACCAATAAGATATTTGAAATTTTGCACAAATCAATTAAATACTTTAGAGGAAAGTATGCATTTATGCTTGTTATGTAATCCACAGTCATTAGATATGCACAAGTTCTTTTCACCCTATAAAGAAGACAAAACAGTGGTGTTGTTCTTAACACAGACAGTTTGTCTTTTTATATAAAAAAATATTTCAGGAGGAGAAGCAAACGCTTTTCAGGTATAGCTTTGATCAATTTTTTTTATAATATTTTTATACTAATATTTTTGGTGGAAAGCTTGATCCAATTGTTAAAGGAGAGAAAATGGGGCGTTTCATATTTTATTATTCTTTAATGTGAAGTGGGGCGACTTTGAAAAAGAAAGAAATATCTATTCCAATATTATATTTATCGATTCATTAATGATCAAACTTCAAAACAAAAAAACTTTATTACACCAAGAAGAGGACGTGGTATAAACATGGGTATCTCTCTAGAGAATTAAATCAACTTTGCAAACTAGAAGAATTGGGGGGTTCCTTAGAGAGAAAGAAGAAAAAAAAGAAAAAAAAAAAAAAAAAAAAGCTAAAAAGATGATGAGTAGATGAGTACTATATTTTTAATAAAAAAGAAAAATACATGGTCATGTTTGTCATAGTAGGAAAAAGAAAGGGTGTTTACTTAAGAAAAAAGAGAGATAAAATGAGTTGGATCTAAGTATGCTTGTACTCTTTTGAGTCCCAAAGGGGGCCAAGCAAATTGCAACTCTCAAAAAAAAGAAAAAAAAAAGTCCAAATCGAGGGGGATTGTATTTGGAATAAGAAGAGATAGCTAGAGAGAGAGAGAAATAGAGAGAGAGAGAGAAGAGGAGAGAGGGAGGAGAGAGAAAGGGCAGGAATCTAGGGGGGGATGGGTCCAATTTGGAAGAGGGGCAGGGTTTGCTACCTAACCCACCAACAGGTATCGTGCATTAGGACGAAGCTCTTTCCCATCACCCATTTATCCCCTTGTCCATCAACTTCATCAGTTTCAATTCAACCCCCAACTCTTAAAAAAAAAAAAAAAAAAAAAACCTTCTCTATTTTATTTTATGTTCATTAGTAGTAGTAGTACAGAGTCCCTGTGCATCAATGGGTGTGTGCGAGTGTGTGCATATTTACGTGTGAAAGAGAAAGGGGAGAGGGAAAGTGATGATTTTGAAAAGCCCCAACCCCAAAAGGGCCAAAGCTGTTGTTACAACCCTACTAGAGCTGGTCTTTTTTGTCTTCGTGCCCCCCATTTGTAGTCTCCAAATGTCCATCTCTCTCTCTCTATTTCTCCTCTCTACTGACATTTTCACCACCCCCTCAAATGGCCTTTGTCATATAATCCTCTTCTCTCCCCCCCCAATGGCGTCGACATCAATTAATATATATATATATATGTGTGTTGTGTGTGTGTGTGTGTGTGTGTGTACAATTACAGTGTCTATAATTATTGTTCGACAAATCCATGCCAAGCAATAGTGATATATGTAAATGTACAAAGTACTCGTCAGGCAATATATTGAGCAGTACAATTTTCTTCTTCGTGTTTTTTTTTTACCAGTCACTTTGAATTTTGATTGCGTTTGCTGATCATCAAGTGGGACCTATGTATTCGAAAGAAAGGGGAGATTTTAGAGCATTGAGAACCCACTATTTGTGGTTGATATTGGTATTTCCAAAAACAGCGTCTACTCGGATGCCAATAAAAGGCATTATATTATACCGTCTGGCTATAAATTAAATTAGAAGAGGAGTAGTGTGTTACTTGTGGTTGGACCTACAAATCACACTATACAAATAATGTAGTTAGAAAAGGAGGTTTTTAGTACTTGACAATTATTAATGTTATTTGAAATGCAACTTTAATCGAGGAATTGCGTTAAAGAGGCGTTATTTAAATGAGACCCACGTACTCGTGTCATCTAGGCAATTGTGACTAGACGCGTCGGATCTGTAAAATTTAATAATTCTTATTTTCGCGGTTGATACACCGTTTAAGATTTTTTTTTTTTTTTTCTTTTGATTGTCATTAAAAATAAGTTTCATATTAAGAAACACTTAGCATTTTACCCTAACATCAACTCATTGTTGAATGACGTCTTTATGACTGATACTCATAGACTCCTAGATAAGTATAAGACCCACAAACTCATGTCATCTAAACAATTATGACTAGACGCTTAGGATCGGTAAAGTTTGATAATTCTTATTTCCACGGTTAAAACACTCCTTAAGATTTTTTTTTTTTTCTTTGACTGTCATTCGAAGATAAGTACACAGAAAAATCTAGCGTTTTACCCTAACATTAACTCATTTTTAAAATGTCCTTTGATACTCGTAGACTCTTAAGGAATTGTGAGACCCACAAACTCATGTCATCTAGACAATTGTGACTAGACGTGTAGGATTGCAAAGTTTAATAATTCTTATTCCCGCAATTGCAACATTGTTTCACATTTTTTTTTTAATTTTAATTTTTGTTTCTTTGGCTGCATTCAAAGATAAGTAGCACATTAACATCTAGCATTTTACCCTAACATTAACTCACTGTCGAATGTCCATATGACTGATACCCATAGTCATAGACTCCTACAAAATTACTACATATACAAATTTTTTTTTTTTTATCGTTATCAGTACAAACAAGGTGATATATAGATGGAAGATCCGGACTTACATAAATAAATAAATATATATATAGAGAGAGTAATATATTATAGGTGTTTCTAGGCTAAGAATCCTTGGGTTATAAACCAGACATAAGAGGACCCATGAAAAGAATTCAAGTATTCAACACACGGTCCCAAAATGGCTAAAATTTTTAGTCCTAGTCTCTCATTTAGCGAGCATGACAATTGTCTCATCACTCTTTCAAGGGTTGCATGTTCAGAAAAAGGCTGTGATTTATTAGCCCTTGGAATATGACTTCTTGGTTTAACTAATTGTAACCAAAAAAAAAACCATGAATAACTAAATTTATATATGTATATATTATTATTGACTATAGTTTATGTCATGCATGAAGAGGATATGGAATAGTAGAGTTTTGATTTGGATAACAATTAAACAAAGAAAAACAAAAAAAAAAAGGTTAATATTACTGAAAGATTCCCTCATGGAACTGTGCAAATGGAGGTGGTCAAGTGTGTCTTTTGATACATAAATCATTGGCTGCCCTTACTCTGAGAACTACTGGGGATATAACAATAATATATGATATATATATATATATATCTATATATGTATCTAGGAGAAGGCTATTAGGGAGGGTGTGGGACCCACTAATCTGCAAACTGGTGTATTTGATGGGACTTAATGTGGGTCCCTCTATTCACGAACAGTTCTTTTTCTTACTTTCTTTATTGGGAAGCAAAGACAAGAGACTCTAGGGCTGCAATCACATGCCTTTATCAGTTGTAAGCTCAAGGAGTCTCTGCCCCACTGGAAAAATATGGGGGTGGATCCATGTTCCTCCTTGTTGCCCATATATATATATATAATTTTTTTCTCTCTCTCTTTTTTTTTTTTTTTTTTTTTTAAAGGAATGAAAAGAAATGCTGAAGAAATAACAATAATAAAAATAATAATTTCCTTAAACAAAAACAACATATACTATTTTTTATTTTCCTTTTTTATTATAATTTTTTTTTTTTTTCGGGGTGAATGATCATCTTCTTCTGCAGTATATGCATGCCCCTCATGCCCCTGCTCTGCTCATCTTAGTCTGATCCCATGTGCCCTATTTGGGTTGACGTCATTCAATCTTCTCTGTGGAAGCCCTTTTTCTTTTTCTTTTTTTCTTTTTTTTTTCTTTCCTTTTTTTTAAATATTAATATATATGTTATATTTTTGAATAATTATTATTATTGAATAAATATGCGGAAAAGCTCTTTTAAATATCATATCGATAGAACTTATTTTTTAACCATTCAGATATAATTAAACGGTTCAAATATTGTTTATGTACGGTAATTATCATACACGTATTTGATTAAAAAATTAAAAAAATAATAATGAAAAGGGAATTTTAAAAAAATCCACCTTCACTAGTGGAAGGTTGGGGGGAGGGGAGGTTTCCGTCACGGGGGTCGAAAAGGAGGGAGGGACAGGGCTGGTCGGCGGGGGGGGGGGGGGGTGGCGGATCTAGTCCGAGGGGAGCCGTTGCAGCGTCCAGGGGGGTGGTAGGGCGCCTGGGCTCGAGCGATTGGATTGACGCTGACGTGGGGAGGGGGGTCTGTCGGTGGGAAGTCATCGACGTCAGAGAAGAGGTTGGTCTTTTAAATAAAATTATTTATTAATCTATACTAATATGAGGTAAAATATATTATAATTATTATATATAATAATATTTTTAATCGTTCGATTACATGTTAATAGTTTAAAAATAAACTTTATCGATATGATATATATAAATGAATTATACAGTAGCCATTCTTATTATTATATTGGATTTTGGTTTTTAGGGGAAGGAGATATGCATTTTGATAATGATTCGTCAACCACTGGTCCAGAAATGTTTTCGTTTTATTTAGTCTTCACCTCGTGGCAATGTTTTTTTTAAACTTTTTCTAAGCGGATGTGGCCCCCATTTCTTCATCAGAAAAAATCGTCCATTTCGCAGGACATCCCCCATGCGCTGGCCACAGGCTTGGATAATATTAATAACAATCACAACAATTTTTAATTAATATTATTAATACTAATTATACATTTCAATAAGAACATAACATAATAAATATATCTATATAAGGTAATGGGATTAGTTTAAAAGAAATTAACAAACGAGATTTCCCTCGAAATTTGTAATACTAAAATGAATTGTTTAACAAAGGTTGCAGAGAGATGGAGAAAAAAGCAAGTCAGGGTTTTTATTATTTTGTAGCTTGTACCAACTTGCAGGATATTTGGTAGCTGAAACCGGGAAAAAGAAAAACTTTAAAAAGCTTCTTTTGCGGTTTGACATTTTATGAGAAACACTAAAGAGCATGAGATGGGGGAAAAAGAAAAAATAAACAAATAAGGAAAAAAAAAAAGGTTTAAAAGGAGTAAAAATTAAGATTTGACCCGCCACCACCATATAAGACGTCACCCACATATCTATCTATTGTCTGCTGGCACGAGTAATAGAAACCCCACGAGCTTTTTTTTTGCTATTTTTGCCTCTACAACAATCTTTCTCTAACCCGTGTATTGAAATTGTCGACTGTCGTTTTTTTATTTTAATTTTTTTTTTCCTTCTTTCTTCTTCTTCTACTGAATAAAAAGTTGGGGAAAAGGGGTTATCTGCATTAACATAACCCTTAGATCGTCTCAGATAACAAAAAAATATATCATTTCAGTCTTATATAAATGTGCTATAACAATGCAAATACATGAGAACGTGATACCAAACACGTTAAAAAAACCGAGATACTTGAGTGACAGGAAATAGCCTTTGCATCTAACCTTTAAGATGGTCATTTTGTACTTAAAACCTTTTATCACAAACACGGAAGTGTACTTAAAAAGAGAAATCATCGGTGAATATGTGACTATATATTAATTAACGGGAAAGCTTTTGACCATGCAGATTCATGCAATATATATATATAATATATATGTAGGTGTGTGTGTGTATCATTAAGTTTTTGGTTGGAAAAAATTGAGATAATACTCTATCGCGTAAGATCTTTTAGACGTTACGTGTAGCGAGACTTATACAAAGTACAAACCAACTAACATCTATTAATTTATATAATTCTTATTAATTAATTGTTTGGTTCTTCCAAAATTAGACTCCCTTGCCGCATCTGGGAAGTCTATATATAATGAGGATTCGAGAAACGAAGCGCATAGGCTGCTGTTACACTTACTAGAGGCGCGCAATAATACGCTAAAATTATAATAGAAAATCCACTACTGATCTTAATTTATCTTTATTGAGAAAGTGATAATCATTTAAAACCTATTAACAAAAGAATCAAACTTGCAAATTTTGTCGGTTGAGACAAAAATATTAAAATTAAAGTTGGATATCTCGAGTATACTCTTATAATGCAATTTGCATATTTTACCAACTCTAACCACAACTATTATCGATCTTTGTTTTAAACAAATTGACTACCGTTTCATGCAACCAGAACAGGTTCGGAAAAACCGAAATGCCCCATATTCGAACTTCTTTATTGCTTTTTCAGGTTATGTAGGCCAGTTGCATACTACTGGGCCCTTGGAAATTTTCTAGAGGTTAGAATTCGATTTCAAACTTCTCGTTTGATTGATTAGTTCCTAAACTTCATTGCTATAAATAAACGATTTTTAGTCACTAATCCCATAATTGACAGTAAAATTTAAAAATTTAACAAAGATTATCATACCCATTTCGCAATAACTTGGTAAGTTTTTGAAATTAGTCACACAATGCGCGTAAACTATTATAACTTTTCCCAAAGGTTTTCAAAGTCATTTAAGACGACATTTTGCAACCTTGTAAAATGTCAAGTAATCACGCGCTGTGGGCGAACATGTCAATGACCTTTATCGATATATATTAAAACTCCATCAATCTTTAACTTTTTGACCCAGTGACAAAACCGTTAAAATACTAAATTCAGGGACTAATCAGCAAAAAAAATAATTAGAAATCAAATTATTACAAGTTCACAACTCAACAGTTCATCCTTTCTTCAACTTAGTCCAATGATAAACCGTCTAAACCAAATTGTAACCGGTATCTTTTGAGCAAGTAAATGAAATGAAGAAGCCTTTAGATAAAAGAGTATAAAAATTAAAAATAGAAAAAAAGAAGCAAATAACATAAAAAAAAAAAAAAACGTTGAGATAAGAATAAGAGAGTGAGTTTACCCATTTGATCACAAAAGTCCAGAGAAGGTAGCAAGTTACTTCATGTCACTCTCTCCATGGTCCACCCCTCCATGTCCCACATTCCACAGGTGACAAAAAGCAAAGGCTACGAACGTGTAGCCAAAGTTATGACCCATCAAACATTCAACGGCAATTATTTAAAAAAAAAAAAAGGGAACTCATCATATAAATCTCTTTCATTGGAAATCGTGGACGATCAGAATTCTTGCATCACCTTTTCAGGATAAAGCAAAATTTATTCTCTCTCTAGAAAAAAAAAAAAAAAAATAGTTATTTTTTGCATTACAGCAGACCATATGTGAAACAAGCAAAGCTTATCTAGAAGCTGACTTGGGTTGGGCTCATAGTTGAATATGATGAGTATATAGATAATAAAACAGTAATGACGATGCAAGAATTCTCTTGGTTAATAATATTATTCTTGTCAACTTTATGTATCTATATGCTTTTCGATATAAATGACACTTACACTCTACGTAGGCTACAATACCCCCACATAGGATGTGGGTAAAGAATGAATGAATTTGTGCTTTGTAATCTATTTATATATAGATATATATTTCCTTTTGATATGGAATATTACACGCACGCACAATGGCAAACCAATCTCTATGAGAGTAAATACTACTCTCAGTGTGGTTGCTGAGACCATGCACAGGTTGAGCATCAGCTTGATGGGACTAGAACAGTCGTTAGCCGAAATGAAAACCAGATGACTTGAACGAGCTGCTCGATAGATTTGGTAGCCTTCGAATTGCGATGACGCCGGCCGCAAGTGCAGAGACAGAGGCCAAAACGAAGGCGGGTATATTTCCTTCCTCCGCCAAATAATGCATCCCATGGCCCAGCGCCAAGAGATACAATCATCTAATCAATCCAGCATAGACATGCTATCAGTAATCACAGGACTATAATTGCAACCAAATGACTAAACCAGGTAAAGTAACATTCGCATTTGCAGATTCAAAGGTTTTTTTAAAAATAAAAATAAAAAAACACCAAAATAATACCTGTGGAATAACAATTGCAAGATTCAGAACTCCTATAGCAAGTCCTGCATAACAATACAAATGTCCGAATCAGAAAAGCGCAAGACTCCAAAAAAGTGGATGCTAAAATCAACAAATAAAAGTCTACAAACCTTGGCCACCACCAGAATCTGCAGTCAGCTGAGCAGTCACTGAAAAAGGAACACTATATGTGATCTGCAAAAGACAAATAGTCAGACACAAACAAACACAAATTTTTAGACTGATATGCAAAAGCATTACTGTTAATTGCAAGGGCATTGAATCTTACAGCAAGTGGAAAGCCAAGAAGGGCAAAAACGACCAGAGAAGCAATCTTAATAGATTCATTCCCTCCGATTACGTGTTCAAGCGATCGAGAATATTCTCCAACTGATATTAGACTTATGATAGCAGTTCCTGCCATGCAGGCAAACACGATAAAGTTGCTCAATGCCCACACAAGTCTTGCACCGATCCGCTGACACATTGGTTCAATAAGGAAAGAACTGATTCCGAGAACACCTATGCAACGACACAGAAGTTTCATCCAAAATGATGTTAGCAGGATAGTAACATAAATCTGAAAACTTCCCAGAATTAAAAGTAAATCATAATTTGTTCTCAATGAAAGAATAACGTCTAATTTATTAGACTAACAGCCTGCAAATCTTTGCAAAATCTTGAAAGTACTTGAGCTCAAATTTGGGTTCTTACTGAATTCAATAGCAAACCAAATGCACCTTCTCTGAACACCTTGATCATAAGCTTCCACTTGAGACAAGCTCCCTTTTGGATCCCCGTGATAAACTTCTCTTCCCATCCAATCCGTATCAAAAAGAAAGAAAGGAAACCACGATAACTGCATGTGAAAGTATTTATGAAGTTATCAACTTCAGTATTACAAAATCTATATAAATATGAAGACAATTGAAAAAGGACTACATTGTTGTAAACTTGCAAACAAAATTATAAAATAATTATCATAGCACTACTCACCCAACTAAGTGCCATAACAATGAGCACCGAATGCATTGCAGGTGGCAAATGCCTTAAACTGGTCAACAGGTTGACTATAACGGCTCCAGGGCCGTCATTATTAAAATCATTACTCTGATCATCCTCAACTTGTGAATTCGCATGCTTTAAATTTGCATCCCTATCGTAGCCACCCATAGGATTCTTCCCACTTGCATCATCCAAGGCTGGCAACTCAGGTTTCAGTTTTGAAAGGTCAATACCATTTTGTTGTTGGTCCTTGAGCAAAGGAGCAGAATCTGACAAATGATGGGGCTCTTTGACAGTGAGTGGAACCTCTTTAGCAAAATAGAGGGTTACAAGAGTACAAAAAGCAAGGAAGACCTGCAAAAATACGAATCTTAGTATTTAGATTTCCAGAGATTAGTTTGGGCTTTATATGGCTTCCGTTAGAAATTGAAACATTTTCAATGTTTTAAAAAACAAACAGATTAATGTAACTGTTTTGATGCTATCACAAGTTAAAATTAAGTGAAAATCCACGATTCAACCTCCCGTTTCTTATGTCAACCGAATACCCAAAGCCTGGTGATACTCCTAGTCGTTGACTACAAAATTAGTGAGTGCTACAACATAAATGATGCAAGGATTCATTATCAACCTAATCATGACTAAACAAACAATGCTTGGCTAATTACTCACAACTGCAACAAGAAATGCTGCCTTAAGATTTCCACAAGCTTCACAGCAAGCCTGGCTCAACAAAAAAGGAAACCATCTGCCCAGAGAATTGCAAATTAATTAGTTGAGAATTGTATAGGGAAACCGTATAAATTATTATTCATATACAGAAAAAGTAGAGCCATGCAATGAAAAGTTGAACCAAGTCTAGATAGCAATAGAATGAAAACAAGATATGATTATTAACAAAGGGGGATCCAATCTGGCATGAACAAAAATACACGTATGCATCTCCAACTACAAAAAAGGTGCATAACCAAAAAAAAAATAAAAAAAAAATCATATCCAAGAAGTCACACTTGTGCCATTTTCCATTAGCTCCGGCAGAGAATCCAAGGATGTTACCAACAGCCATCCATAAGCAAAAGACAGCATTTGCTGTATTGCGTTGATCAGGCCTAGAATAATATCACAACACAAAATCACATGGTGCTGTTGTGCTCATACTTCTAGTCTAGAAAATAAAATAACCAAAACCATAAAATTTCAGATATAATGTCACTAAAACTGCAATAGAAGGACCAGGAAAAAAAAAAAGGGGGAGAGAGAGATGAGAAGTTACCAGCTAAATCAGCCAGAAGAGCACGAGCAGGGCCCTAGAAATAAGATAAAATAATTTTAAGGTAAGTTTCATAGTTTACCCAGAATACTAATTCAAAAAGAAAAAAGGAAAAAAAAAAAAAGAAGTCACATATACTTCATTCTTAACTTCTAATATTTTCTAAATTTCACACACTAATCATCAAAGGAATAACTCACCTGCACGGTATTGTTGGCAAGATCAAGCAGCCAAAACCCAATTATGAAGACAAGAGCTGCCCCTGTTCGCGTACCTTTGAAAGTTCTGCATTTTCTTAGATCAGTCGGTCAACCTTAAATGGAAGTTTGTAGTATAGAGTACAAATAGTCAAGAGAAGGCAACAAAAACCTGCAATGCTCTTTTGTATCTCCTAATAAGTGTCCGATGTCTGCAGAAAAACCCGATCAATACCACCTATACATAACAAGGCTTAGTTTAGCGGTTGTTTATTGTAGAAAAAACTAAATCAACAACTGAGAAAGAAGTCAAGGAATGCTGAGGCTAACAGAAGCTGAGATCAGGAGAGATCCAGCAAGAATGAAGGGACGTCTTCTTCCAATTTCGAGGAGCATTTATCACTCCAAATGCCCACACATGGTTGAACCTAATATAACAAAAGCAAATAACTTAATAATTAATTATCCAAAAAGACAACAAATATTGCAATTTGCATAAGCTACTACAAAAGAATCATACTTGAGAAAATTGGGCCAATTGACTCGGTGATCTTTAACAAAATACTTTGCACTAGAGAGAAGAACAATAAGAACAAGTTTAAAACAGAATAAAGATCTCAAAAACCCCACATTATGATTGGAAATGGACCCGGTAGAATAATTTAGAACAATTCGCAATTAGAGTGTCACAGCAAACACAAAATTAAGAACGTTGAAAGAGATCGGATACGATCACTTACCACCAGGCCTGTAATAGGGCCACAGAGCCAAATAAATGAAGAAAAAGCGTGTCCTATCCCAAGTGTCTGAAACGTTCAACAAAAATTGAGAATAATTAACCAAAAGATGACCCAAATAACATGAATGAAACTATAGAAATCCCAACCCACACAAGCAAATCATAATAAAGATACAAACTTTCATCATTAACACGCCTTACCAATATCAAATCAGCATTGCCATGAGCGGTAACCCACTAGAATCTATTCCCCATTAAAAAACAAAAAATAATAAAAATTCGAACTTCTAAATTAACATGTAATCAAAGAATCCAAACAATGCGGAGCCTTTTCTATACTATAATTGCAGTTACTACATTAAAAAACCGTTCTTTAACAGCACCACAACAAAACTCCGACAAAACATAAAACCTAATCTTAAAAACATAATTGAAAGGGGAGACATTAATCCGAACAATTCATATATATTAACCAAAAAAAAAAAAAAAAGAGGATTAATTGGAAAGGAGAAAGCGAACCTGTACATAGGGCGTCAAAAGGAGAGCTGCAAAGCCCAGCCAAATTGGACGCCGGCGGCGACCGTGCAAATGAGAACCAGAGTGGCCAAACTGCAGTGCTCCGATCTGGGAGGAGTCGGAGAGGTCGAAGAGAGGTCAGCGGTGCCGTTAGGAGACGAAGAGGAAGGACGCGAATCCGAGCGGTTGAGCTCGATCCGATGGTTGGGAGAAGGCTCGTCCAGTCCCACCATTTCGAGCTCCGCCTCCTTCAGGTTCCTGTACGAACTCGGCTCGTCACTGATTCACCCTTCCCCGCCATAACCGGTCTCACACGGCTCAGCCACTAACTCGAATTCAATTGTCCGTACATAATTCAGGGATCAGGATCTAGGTTTTCTCTGCCAATTATCCGATGGTCAGAGACATAGAAGAGAGAGAGAGAGAGGATAAGTGGGGGGGGGGGGGGGGGGGGGGGGGGGGGGTGGGGGGGGGGGGGGGGGGGGGGGGGGGGGGGGGGGGGGGGGGGGGGAGGGGGGTGGGGGGGGGGGGGGGGGGGGGGGGGGGGGGGGGGGGGGGGGGGGGGGGGGGGGGGGGGGGGGGGGGGGGGGGGGGGGGGGGGGGGGGGGGGGGGGGGGGGGGGGGGGGGGGGGGGGGGGGGGGGGGGGGGGGGGGGGGGGGGGGGGGGGGGGGGGGGGGGGGGGGGGGGGGGGGGGGGGGGGGGGGGGGGGGGGGGGGGGGGGGGGGGGGGGGGTGGGGGGGGGGGGGGGGGGGGGGGGGGGGGGGGGGGGGGGGGGGTGGGGGGGGGTGGGGGGTGGGGGGGGGAGAGCGCGGCGAGCGCCTTAAGCCGCTCCAGTTATCGGGTAGATGTAAATCCCACTGGTAGATCCATGGAAGCCTCATACTTGCAGCCTCTATGGACCGTTGAATGGTTGGTTGTGGGACCAGATGGATGAGCGGAAGTGGGCCTCCGGTTGAATTTGAATGGGTTAACTGCGTGATTCTCGCATGGAGAAAATGTGAATTGGCCAGAGGATGAGTCAGGACCGTTGACCTCATTATAAAATAAGAAGGAAGCAAGAAAATTCAAAAGTCCAACGTGACGTTCTCATTAGTGGTGACCACCGACCGACTGGCCAAATTGGAATTAAATTAGTGGATTCCATTTTACGAAGTGTTAAAATGTTATCATTAAACAACACGTTTGGTCTCCGAGAAAAGAAAATATCATCTTCAAGGATATTATGTTTTGTGTTTGTTGTTCAATAACTAAATTTTTATATTATTTTATCTTTTTAAAAAATTAATAAAATTTATAATTAATTTTTAAAAAAATTATCAAATTCTAATTTAAAAATTTTATCTTCACTAGACGAATCAAATGTAAACTTAATTAAGATTAAACAAAAAAAAGATTAAATTCATAGAACATCCAAGAAAAGGCATTAAAAAAAAAAAAAAAAAAAACTACAGAAAACGACATATTCTATGTCGTTTGTAATCAAAAGACATCATTTTAACAACTATATGTAAGTGCATCAATACATATCTATGTCGTCTAGATATGGCATTCACGCCTCACAGAAACTAAACGACATGTCTTTTGTATTCATGGAAACATGACAATAGACAGGTAATGAACTACTGGGAGAAATGACAGCATTCCCAGGGTACGACATGCGTCAAAAAATAGAATTACATAAGTCATTAGAGATAACAAAACGAGATATTTCTTCATCTTCAGGAAAAAAAAAAAAAAAAAAAAAACGACATGTAAACTACGGAAGGAAAGGACAACTAATGTGAGCGACATGTCGTTTTCAAAGTAACCAACGACATCTGGGAAAATTTAATATAATAACTAATTAGTACTGCGAGAAAAGTATATGTCGTTCATGTCGACGTAGAAACGATAGCATTTCATTAATACGATGCCATAGTTCATGTTAAATGCTTCTAGGGGAATACAACAGCTTGTTATTCAAAAAAAAAAAATGAATACAACAGCTTGTATAAATCGTAAACGAAAATAATTGGGAGAGAAAAATCTAATATTTCGTATATTGAATCAGACATTACAAGGAAAATCATCAATAATAGATGACAATAGAAAATATTTTGTCAAGAATATCTCAACAAGAAAAATAGAAAATCTACTATACCTATCCCAAAAATATTCAAACTACAAAATATCTCCCCTATATTCATATTTTTTATTTAAAGTTCAAATAAAACATATCAAATAAACAGATTCTAATCATCTAACTAACTCTTAATATTCGACAATCCCCTTAAGTTAGGGTATAGATATCAGTCATGTCCAACTTGCTTATTAGAAATTCGAAATTCTATGTAAGGAGCCTTTTTGTTAGAATATCAGCAATCTGTTGTGACATTGGAACAAATGGCATGCAAATCTCGCCCCATTCTAGCTTTTCCTTTATGAAGTGTCTGTTAACCTCCACATGCTTCATTCTATCATGTTGGATCGGATTATGTGCGATAATAATGGCAGTTCATCAGGGCTTCAACTGGTCTTTTAGCTCCTCTAGAACTCTCTTCAACCAAAGTATCTCACAGACTTCTTAAGACATAGTCCCGAAACTCGCTTCTGCGCTACTCCTCGCCACCACATTTGCTTTTTACTCCTCCATGTTACCAAATTTCCCCAAACAAAAGTGCAATAGCCTAAAGTAGATCTCATGTCAGTGATGGGAATAGGATGCAGGGATCGAAGGACCTCTCGCTCTGATATCATGTAAACGAGAATAATTGGGAGAGAAAAATATAATATCTCGTATATTGAATCATATGTTACAAGGAAAACCACTAATAAATAGATGACAATTGATAAATATTCTGTCAAGAATATCTCAATAAGAAAAATAGAAATCTACTCTACTTATCCTAAAAATATTCGAACTACAAAATATCTCCCCCATATTCAGATTTTCTATTTAAAATTCAAATAAAACTTATCAAATAAATAGATTCTAATTGTCTAACTAACTCCTAATATTCAACATAAACGATATGTTGTTTCTTAGCAACAACTACATCTAAGAATATAGGGGATATTCATCAAACGGATTAAACTAATCAAACCAGCCAAATCAAACCAAACCAAATCATACAGTAATTGGTTTGGTTTGGATTTTTAAAAAACCTATTAAATTGGTTTGGTTTTTGATTTTATTCCTAAAAATCCAAATCAAACCAAAACCGATTTTTAATTGAAATTACATATGTATCTTTTTTAATTATTTATGAATGTGCAAAAAAATTGTAATTGATTAGTATATTTAAGTTATAATTTGTTTATAAATGTTATCAAAATGTATTGTATGTGTTTTAAAAAACTATTTATAACTAATTTATGTATTTAATTTCATTGAGAATGCTTTTTATTTTAATTATGAGTATTTATTTTGATTTGGATACTTAATTTAGAGTCATTAATATATATGATTTAGATATATATAATTATTTATCATAATAATATTTGATCATATTTTACTTATGACGAAAAAGAGTGATGAATATTGTTCAAACCATTAAAAAAAAAAAAAAAAACAAACAAACCAACCTAATTATAATCGGTTTGATTTGGTTTTATTCCTTAAATGGTTTGGTTTGGTTTGAAAATTTTTAATCCGATATATGTTTAGTTTGATTTGCATTTTACAAAAAATAAGTACTATGGTTGGTTGAACACTTCTATAGCAAGTCTTGCGAGATAACTAACTATCTTGTTTATATTTACAGAGAAACGACAACATGTCATCAAAACAATTTACAAACGTTTTATTTGTTTCCAGGGGTACACGACAGGTAGTAAGATGAGTGTCGTTTTCTTAGCAAACCACGCCACGAGATAACAATATAGCATAAGTCCATTCAAAAAATAAAAAATAAAAAGATAGCAACCTTTAGCAAAAAAAAAAAAAAAAAAAAAATGTAGGAGTAAATGAGTTGTTAAGGGAGGTAACCTTAGAATCTCACTAATCGGGAGATTGGAGGTTTGAATCCCCTACCAACTCAGAAGAGTGTCCCTGTCTGCTTGAACTTAAAAAACTTGAAAATAACGAGATCACCACCACCAGATTTTTATTTATTTTATTTTTTTTTTGCAGAGAAAAAAAAAAAAGCATAAGTCCAAAACTAAACGTCATGTTGAGAATATATATAGAAAAACAACAAAATGTTTCGTCAGTACTATGAACGACATCTTATTTACATGATTACATCAGGAACGACAATGCCGGATCTCTCTCTACTGGAATGGCATGTGGTTAAATCTTCAAGAAAACGACATCCAGGAATATAGAGTGACTCCAGGAAGTACAATTGTTATCTTTACATCTTGTCGTTGAAAAACAAAAAAGGTCGTATTTTGCTCTTAAAGAATTCCGACATCTTGATATGTCGTTTGCTTTTCTAGGAAGAAAACGACATGTTGTGTATGTATCTATGCGGGAAAACTGTGTATAATTGTAGAAATTAGGAAAGTATTATAATTTGGTTAGTTTCTTAATATAGGCTAAGTAGTTTCCTGATTTGTTAAGATTCCCATAAATTGTGGGATTTTATTAGCTAGGGCTACCGTGTATATATAATCACCCTTTGTACATTATTCGAGGAACGAAGATAAGAAGTTTTTTACAATTTCTGTCATGGTATCAGAGCTTTAGGTTCCTTTTAGGGAAATTGAAACCTTTGGCCATCTTCTTTTCCCAGCCTTCATTGCTGGTGATTTCTGCTTTACAGCCTTCACGAGAGAGGTCTTAATTGCCTAATTCTTTTTCGTGGACGATGTCAGGAGTTACGAAGACAACTAGTACAACCCAATCCTAATCGGAGGAGGTAATTCGTTCCCAACAGCCAGGAGAATTACAGAGCATTCAGGCAGCGTATAGACTCAATGGAAAGAATTATCTCAAGTGGTCCCAATTAGTCCGCACTATTCTAAAAGGCAAAGGTAAAATCGGTCATATCATGGGGACTGGACCAGATAGAAAAGATCCCCTATTTGGAGTGTGGGATGAGGAAGATTCCATGATCATGGCGTGGTAATGAAACTCCATGAATCCGGAGATCAACGACACGTGTATGTTTCTGTCCACTGCAAAGGAGATTTGGGACACAATCCAGCAGACCTACTCCAAAGCAAAGACGCTGCTCAAGTGTATAACGTCAAAGTGAAGACAATAGTTGCGAAGCAAGGGAGCAAAACGATAATCGAGTATGCCAATCAATTGAAGTCACTATGGCAGGAGCTTGACCACTATAAGGTAATAAAGACTAGATGTCCTGAGGATGCAGCAGTGCTCAAAGATTTCATTGAGCAAGTTTGATTTATGATTTCTGGTGAGGCTTAATCCGGGAATTTGATCAGGTGAGGATTCAAATCCTGGGTAAGCAAGAAATTCCATGCTTCAATGAAGTCGTTGCAATAGTCCGGAGCGACGAGAGCAGAAGGGGGCTAATGCTTGACCCACAAGGCATTGATGGCATGGCTATGGTGGCTGGTGGTAACAGTAACTCCACTAGGAATGCAGAAAGGAGTTCAACTTCAGAAAGTAGAAGCCTAGGCCAAGCAGAACCTCAAAACCGTGATAATTTGTGGTGTAGTTACTGTAAAAAATCACAGCATACCCGAGAACGCTGCTGGAAACTTTATGGGAAACCACAAGTCGATAATGGGTATCAAGAGGAAAGCAATCAAAGACTCAAGGGTAGGCTAATGTTGCTGCGATTCAAAAGAATGCAGCACAACCACATGAGTTCATGGTTTCAATCGGGAAGAAATTGAATGGTTGAGGTCTCTCATTAGTAATATCGAGAAACCCACAGCTACTTGCTCATTAGTATATTTAGGTGAGTTTCCATCTTTTATTGGATTAAATGTCTCAGATACAACATTTGTCAAGTCTTGGGTTATGGACTTTGGAGCAATTGATCACATGACTCACTTACCTAGGCATTTTCCTTACCTATTCCCATGTCTAAGCAGTTGGAAAATAGCTACAGCAAATGGCTCCTTTATAACTGTAGCAGGGCTAGGAGATGTTAAACTAAACCCATCACTTGTCCTTGAAAATGTCCTGCATGTTCCCACATTGTCCACAGACCTGATTTCTATCCAAAAACTCACCCAAGACTCAAACTGCAATGTGATTTTTAACCTAGAATTTGTGTGTATTTCAGGACAAGGGTTCGGGGAGTACGATTGGACATGCTAGAGAACGGAACGGCCTCTACCACCTTGAAGCACTAAGCCAGTCAAGTATTAACGAGGGCAGGTTACCCCATTCCTTCTTGTCCGAACTATCCTTATCCAATAAAGAAAAAATCTGGCTTCACCACCACCGTCTTGGTCACCCATCGTTTCAAGTCATTCAAGTTTTATTCTCGTCTTTGTTTAAGAATCTTGATGTTGAAAATTTTCATTGTGAAGTGTGTGAACTTGCTAAACACAAACGTGTATCATTTCCAATTAGTAATAAACGAAGCCTTTTTCCTTTTTATCTTGTTCATAGTGATATTTGGAGACCTTCCACTATTCAAATGTTTCAGGGGCGAAGATAGTTTGTTTCATTCATTGATTATTGTACTCAGTGTTACTGGGCTCTTCTTACTTAAACAATAATCAGATGTTAGTACTACCCTACCAAATTTTTTCACCATGATTCGGAACCAATTTGGTGTTCAAATCAAGAGGTTTAGGTCTACTAATGCCAGGGATTATTTATAACCAGATCCTCAACTCTTACTTTCAAAAAGAAGGAATAGTGCATGAATCGTCTTTTGTTAATACCCCCGCAGCAAAATAAGGTAGGAGAGAGAAAACATGGCCATCTCCTTAACTCAACCCGAGCCCTCTTATTCCAAAAAAAGGTGCCCAAGTCTTTTTGGGAAGAAGCTGTCCTTACCAGCTACTCATCTGATTAATCGTTTACCTACTAGAGTCTTAGGGTTCAAAAGTCCAATGGAGACACTCTCATCCTTCTATCCTCACATACAGATCACAAACAATCTTGTTCTTAGATTATTTGGGTGTGTGTCCTTTGTCCATATTCATAGTCAAAACATAGGGAAATTGGATCCACGGGCACATAAATGTATCTTTGTAGACTATCTTCAATGCAGAAGGGGTACAAGTGTTATCATCCAACCTCAAAACAATTCTATGTCTCCATTGATGTCACATTTCACGAGCATGAGTCATACTTTACTCATCCTTATCTTCAGGGGAGAGTTCGGTAAGGGAAGATAAGGATGATGGGGTATTTGGAGATTTAGACATTGTTCCATTTCCTGTGTCTAAACCATCAATTCCCACCGAACTTGTGTCTGAGCCTATAACCAATGAACCCATATTTGAAAAACCAGCATCTTAAAGTACCCAACAGCCTACACCCGAACCTAGTCAAGAATCTGCTCTCGAAAATGTGAGATTTGGAAAAAATAAAGTGTTCATAAGGCGGAAAGTGGTTGTTCCCGAATCTGGACATGCTCATGAATCCAATCCGAATCCTGAGAATGAGATAACACTTTCTAACCCTTCCTTACCAAGTGAGATTGGATCCCATGAGAATAATTGTGACCAAGACCTTCCCATTGCAATCAGAAAAGGAACCAGAGAGTACACCAAACGTCCACTATATCCCCTTGTCAATTACCTATCATTCAAACACTTTTCACCCTCTCACAAAGCATTCCTTGTCAACCGGAACACCATTGTCTTGTCATTCCTACTACCTTATCCGAGGAACTATCCAATCAAAAGTGGAAACAAGCTATGGATGAAGAAATGGAGGCTTTGGAGAAGAATAGAATATGGGAGTTAGTGAGGTTACCGGAAGGAAAGAAATCTGTGGGGTGTAAATGGTGTATACGGTGAAGTTTAAGGTAGATGGGTCGATAGCGAGGTATAAGGCAAGGCTGGTCGCTAAAGGATACACACAGACTTATGGTATTGACTACCTTGAAACTTTCGCCCCTGTTACGAAGATGAACATTGTTAGGATTTACTGTCATTGGCAGCTAACTATGGTTGGGAGTTTGTAGCAATTTGATGTGAAGAATGCATTCGTGCATGGATGTTCCACCGGGATATGGGAACAATTTGGCCAAACATACTATATGCAAATTGCGAAAAGCCTTGTATGGGCTTAAGCAGTCACCCTCGAGCGTGGTTTTGGTCGATTTGCAAAAGTCATGATTGCTATGGGGATACAAACAGAGTCAAAGGGACCATACGTTGTTCATTAAGCACTCGCCTCATGGGGAGTCATGGTTCTCCTAGTTTAATGTGGATGACATAATAGTAACAGGTGATGACGACAAAGAGAGACAGGTTCTAAGTCAGTGTTTGGCCAAAGAATTCGAGATCAAAGTTCTAGAAAGACTGAAGTATTTTCTTGGCATTGATCCAGGAGATGTATCTTCATTTCCCAATAGAAGTATATGTTGGATCTCCTAAAGGAAACAAGAAAAACAACGTGCAAGCCAGTTAGTACTCCAATGGATCCGACCTCAAATTGGACTTGCAGAGGATGATGCTAAAGTGGACAGGGAGTCGTATCAACGGCTGGTAGGGTGGCTCATCTATCTGTCTCACACATGACCGAACATAGCACATGCAGTAAGTGTGGTCAATCAATTTATGCATAAACCGAAGGAAGTTCATCTACAAGCAGCACACTCGATATTATAGTATCTCAAGGGGACTTCTGGGAAAGGAATCTTGTTCATAAGACATGGAGGCTTAGCTCTTGAGGCATATACAAACGCTGACTATGCCGGGTTAATCATTGATAGAAGGTCGACCTCAGGGTATTGCACCTTCCTTGGGGAAACCTAGTGACTTGGAGGAGTAAAAAGCAGAATGTAGTAGCGAGATCTAGCTCAGAAGCAGAGTTTAGGGCAATGGCTCAAGGTGTGTGCGAGTTACATTGGGTGAAGATTATCTTGGAGGATCTGAAGATCAAGTGGGATGGACCTATGAGACTTTATTGTGACAACAAGTCAGCAATTAGCATAGCACAGAATCCAGTACAACATGATCGAACAAAGCACATTGAAGTCGATAGACACTTCATCAAGGAGAAACTGGAGAGTGGATTGCTTTGTACACCCTATGTGTCTACCCATAGACAACTGGCTGATGTGCTTACCAAAAGGTTGAGTGGTCCAGTGTTTGAGAGTATTGTATTCAAGTTGGGAATGGAAAATATATATTCACCAACTTGAGGGGGAGTAGTGAGAAAACCGTGTATAATTTTAGAAATTAGGAAAGTATTATAATTTGGTTAGTTTCCTAATAATAGGCTAAGTGGTTTCATGATTTGTTAGATTCCCATTAATTGTGGGATTTTGTTAGCTAGGGTTATCATGTATATATCGTCGTCCTTTGTACATTATTCGATGAATGAAGATAAAAGTTTTTTCCAATTTCTGTCAATCTAAAATAACAGAACTCATAAAAACGACAAGTTCTTTTAGTGTCAAGCTGAACAATCGTTTCAAGTTGCCTTAATACATAAAAGAACGTCGAAGGAAAAAATAAAAATATCCCCCTCCACTGTTTTCACTACTACAGTATAAATTTTCGAAACATTTCCAACTTGATTTTTACAATATTTACCATCAAGATTTAGGGAAGAAAAAAATAATAAAACATGACTACTGCTCCAAATAATACGTGCCATCTTACGTTATAAACTTTATACCTTTCAGATTTCCAGCACTTCTAAGTTCTAAGTACAAGCCAGATCATAGAAAGTCATTATGTATAATGACTACTGCTCCAAATAATACGTGCCATCTTACGTTATAAACTTTATACCTTTCAGATTTCAAGCACTTCTAAGTTTTAAGTCAAGCCAGATCATAGAAAGTCATTATGTATAATGTATATGCACAACAATAACAAACTAGTATTCGAAATCTCAGTAGTCAATATACAAAAAGAAATGAAGTATTTGAGTTAACCAGCACACCTCAGTGCTGAGCACCACGATGACCCAAATCAGCAGTGGCTTTAGAGGCTCGATTCAGAGCGTCCTGACAGCCACAGAGCTCCCTTAGAGAAGTAGCTACTGTTTACCACAGTGTTCGCAGCTGCTGAGGCTGTTCTTCCTGTTGCCAACACAGCGGATTTGGTCTTCTCCGAGACATGGTACTTCTCATCAACCGATTTAACAGCTTGAACTCCAGCGAAAATTTGTTAGCAAGGCCAATTCTTTCGCTCAACTCGGCAACCTTAGCTGCTGCAGTAGCCGAAACTTGATTAGACTCATCAAGCTCCTTGGCCTTGGCCAATGCATCCTTTCCGAGCACATAGCCCTTGGCTAGCATGGTTTTGACCACTTCCTGAGCCATTGTCACTGCTTCTCCAGCGTCTGAAACAAATTGGCTCATCTGTGGAACCTGCAAAGGAAAAATACATGACTTAGTTCAGTGGGATCTCACACAGAAGGTTCTAATTGCATAAAAGCTACCAACTTATTTATACAGTTAAAAGAGGGGGGGAAAAAGTGCATACACTGGAACTAGGTTCATCTTCACGTCTCTCAGATGTGGCATTCCAAAAGTCAAACTCATCTTTGTATTGTCCCCAGCGCGTTATGCATACACGTTGAATCCACAATTGTAGCGCCCTGGCATTATAGATGACATCAATGCCAAACATCTTTAAGATTTAGATTCAGATCATAATCCTGGCAATAGTAGAACAAGAAACAAAAGAGGACAGAATAACATTCTCATATTTTCTTTGAAAGTTTACGCGAGCATGAAAAAGCTTATTAGTCCAAGATCAAAATACAAAGAATGAGATTTTAAGGAAGGTTAAGTAATAATTACTAATAATAAGATATAAATATCTAGAACAAAAATCTAAATATCAATGTTGGAAAATTCTACGGTGGGATGCTCCTGCAAAGAGAGCATTAAACATAATTTTCTAATTTAAATAAGACGGCTCTTATGAAAAGGGTGTAACGGCGGAGGTGCCCAAGATACTCTCTCAATATCCAGTCCCATCCGATACGCACCGTCTAGTCTAAATCCTATGATTTTATATATTTAAGGATCTTATCATAGCAGTTCAGAAAATTCATACCCGAACTCATCCAATGAGCAGGGTAAACTCAGCTTAAATTTCGAGCCTGACATTAGACACTGACCCAATTGTGTTCGAATTTGATGCATTGGGTAGGGTTGATCGGGTCGTCGGATTTTTTTTAAATGGTCCTAGACTCTAAAAACAAATACATCAGTTGAAACAAATTTTGAAACTTTGACACATGTTTCGAGAGAGAAAGGGGTCTAAGAACATAAACAACACTTGCAATTTGTTGATGAGCAAACTAAAAGGTTATTTCTGCTTTGTATAGCGTGTCATGTAAATAGGCCGACTCCAAGTTACAAGCCCAACATCGCCCTACTCCATGAATAGACAGCCTAGTAACTCCTAGTAACTTAATCATGTGACATAAATTCGTAACCTAAAAATTTTGAATTACTCTCGGAGAAGATTTAAACAAGAATTGAGCAGCATTTATAGTTTGTAAACTTATAAGGAATTCAATATTAGTAAAACCAAAGCTGAAAACATGAAATCAAACACGCACACACACACACAAAAAGAAGCTAAAATTAGTAAGGGAATCATGAAGAGACTCACACTGAGCAAGCAAGCAGTTTCCTGAGAGTAAGCATCTTTGAACGTCACGTAGGCGGAACAGGCGTAATCACCAGATCTGTTAAATTTCTGAAAATTAATTTAAAAAAAAAGCTAGGAAAATTCGAGAGGAAAAAAGAAAAAGGAAAAGGGGAAGATGAAAAAAAGGAAGAAAAGAAATAAAGGAAAGGACCTGATGACATGGAGATGGAGAAATGTTACCGGAGAAGGAGAAGAAGTCATGGACGTCCTTCTCTGTGGCTCTAGGAGAGAGCCCCGTCACTTCCACTGAATATCCTTCTTCTTCTTCGCTCATTCTTTTTCTATTTCAGACCAGACTGACTGACAAGTTAGAGTGAGAAGCTAGAGAGAGAGAGAGAAACTGAAAGCAGAAAGAAGAAAGATATTCCACGACCCTCTTTCTCTTTGCCCACACGCAAGAGGCGTCTGGAAGTGTTGTTACTGTACTTCTAAAATTTGTAAATTGGGCTGCCATGGCCGATTTTGGGCTTTAGTTTTCGGCCTACTTCTCAGCCCAGTAGCACTCCAAGTCCATCTGTTGGCCTTGATTACTTGTACTTGTATAGCAATTTTCTTTTTTATTTACTTCATAAATTTTATTTTTTTGAAATTAAGGTGAGGATTCGATCTCTATACTGGTCAATCTGCATGGTTTTTTTTTTTTTTTTTTTTTTTTTAGTAAAACACAAAGATAAGAACACACAATTCCTATAGACAGATCGACCACATGGCCTTTAGGAGGAGGATACTAGTAAAACTATAATGTACGTTACCACTTCCAAGTCAATTCGGTTGGTTTATCTATCCAAAGATAGCCCCTGACAAAGTTTATTTAATCAAAGTTTCTATTCAGGGAAAAAAAAAAAAAAAAGGCACAGTTAAGTGTAAAAACTATTGTTAGACTATTTATGTATTTGTCCTCACCCAATGTTTATTTGAATTTTAGATCTTTTATATCTAATTAGAGGTAAAATCATGAAACTATTATAATTAGAATATAATTTAGAGATGTTGTTTTTGAGAGATACAAATCACCCGAATTAGTTATCGGCAAAAATTCCATAGCTTCAGGGAGGTTGGCTTGCTCTTCGGCCTGTCCTCCATCCAGTGCCGGCTTAACCTCCAGGGAGGTTAAAGCAATGGCTTAAGGGCCCCCTTTTTAGGGAGCCCCCAAATTTTTCCTAAAAAATAGGTTATACTAATTTTATGATATTTTAAAACTTAAATAATTCACAATTATATATGTTTTATGAGATTTTTTTCCTTTCTAACAACCGGTTAATTTTTTCTTTTTTGAAATGCCTTATTTTAGGAAGCACCCAGATAATATATTCTCATGAGATCCTCTTCTTCTTCTTCCCCTCAATGCCGTTTTATGAGAGTTAATTTTTCTTTTTTCAACAGGCACACATACAACGTTATCTTTTTACAAATTAAAAATAAATATAAAATATAAAATATAAAATAAAAAGAGAAAAGAGAAAACTGAAAGATCACAATTAAAAAAAAAAAAAAACCCTACAACGATCTCTTTCTTCTTCTTCATGCTTCTTTGCATGTATTATCTAATATTACCTTTTTTCTATATATAGTGGACTGTTTTGTTATTTTAAATGATAATAAGAGTTATTTTTTCATTATATATATATATATATATATATTTTAATTTGATGAGGCCCCTTTTTTAAAACTTTGCTTAAGGTTCCAGAATTCGTTGAGCTGGCCCTGCCTCCATCAACATGAAGAGACGACACGGCATAAACTTGAAAAACGACAAGAGATACAAAATGGCATATGTACATCTGGAAACAACATTAATAAAAAGAAGACGACATAAACTTAGCCCCGGGGGGGGGGGGGGGGGGGGGGGGTGGGAGGAACGAAACAGTAGCGACATCATTATGAAAGTCATTACTGATAATAAACTAAAAACGATATCAGCTAGGGGGAAAAAATGGAAAAAGTGACACCCTCGATGTAAAATCAATGTAAATTTAAGAACGACAACAAACTAAAAGTGAGATTAGTCAGTAAACGACAAGCGGTCTAAAAACGATATCATCATAAGAGAATTAGTCTAAAAACGACAACAGGTTGAAGAACAACAATATATATATATTTTCCTTTTTTTTCGTTTTTAACGTAGAATGACAATGGATTAAGAGAAAAATCGAAAACCTAAAACTAAACGAGACAACGACATTAAATAGAAACGATAACAATGTTATGAAAGGAGTTATTATTCCAGAAATGGGCGATACGACTAAATCAACCAGATACAAAAAAATTACATTTATTTATTTATAAACAAGAACCATCTACAAAATCATAAGATGAAACAACAAACATAATGAACGACAAGTACTCGACAAATAACTTTAGAACGAGGTTAACATTTAAAACGACAAGTACCCCAGAAAGGACATCATCTTTCATAACAATAATACATCAAAAGCCCATGATATAAGAGAAAGGATATCATAAAAACAACATTAAAGGTAACTAAAACCACCCTGGAAAAAAGGGATTAGTCTGAAAAACTATATGACTGAGAAATATGGTGAATGACCTATATTTATAGCGACCACGATGACAACAAAGATAAAATAAAATAAACGACATGGGACTCATTTAATGAAAAATAGCTTAAAAAAATCATCTCGAACAACGACATACGTAGATAGTATAAACTTAGGTTCCGTTGGTTTTTCAAGTTTATAACTCCAATTAAACTGTACATTTTATCTTAATTTTTATCTTTTCTAAAAAATTAACAAAATTTATATCTAGTTTTTTGCAAGTTAACCAACTCCAACTTAAAAATTTCATCTCCAACTAACTTACCAAACGGAGGCTTATAAAATAACAATATTTAACGACAATAATAACTTGAAACGACTAAAAGAAACTTGAAAACGATAATAGATGGGAAATTAAGGTATTCTAGCTATCATGCGTTAAATTTTGGGGGAAATAGCACCAAGTTGATATGTCTATCCATATAGAAGTACTCTTGTGATAATTCCTCAAACAACCAAACTCTATATCAAATAAAACTTGAAAACTCCTTCTAAGATTAATAACTTAGTAATGACCATATTTGAATTACAACTGCTACCCTATAGAAGAAATGAAATGTAAAGCCAACAATATTCTTGTAGTCAACCAAAAAAATAGACTAGCTCATTTATGTTTTCATCTGAGGAATTTAGGAAAAAAAAAAAAAAAAGACAAAAAAAAAGTAGAGTTAAAGTAGAGTTCATCATTAGCGTTAACTACGCTATATATTAAGGAGAGATCATCCCTTTCTCAAAGAATGAAAACAGCTAACAATGCGGATTAGAAGCTGTAAATTAAAGAATCCTCAATTTAAATATGGAAATTAGGAGCAAGTACCGAGAAAGGATAAGGGCCCAAAAGGAATCATCAACCTCAAGTGGGGGAATCAAACTACATGTATTTCTATATTTCTGTCATTGACAACTCAAGTGAAATACTTAAATGAAAAAAAAATACACACTTATAATATATATATATATATATATATATATCAATAACATAGCAGACAAAATCATAACAAATCGAATGTTACAAGGTAGGAAGCTTGTAATTTAGCTAGCTACTTAAAGTGCTTTTAATACAATGCCAAATCAAAATTACGGATGGTGTTCCTTATTTTCTATTCACACTCCCTTTGAATTCTCGAAAAGTCTATTAATTGTATGTAGGGTTAGTTTACAGGTATGAATGTAAATTAAAATTGTAGTACTCATGATTAATTTTCCACGAAATTCTCGGTCGTTGTTCTGCTCTATGGAGGGCATAAAAGCTAATATTCTAGTAAAAATTATATTGCAAGACAAAAGGAACTAAAACAGCTACCATGTGTTTGTATTGTGTGTGTGTGTGTGTAAGCATTTTACAGCCAAAATGATGTGTCGTTATAGTGTCTTTCCAAAATGGTAAAAGCTGATTAATATTCATTATTCATAATTATTTTCATATATATGCTTTTAGGGCATGTATATATATAATACGTGTCCCTATCAACGAAAAGTTATGAATATTTTAATTATTGAAAGCTTTGCCTTTTTTCAGACAAAGAAATTGTTATTTACGAGCAAAATGCTGACAAAAATCATGATAGAGTCTATATACCAAATATCTGGATGCAAAAATTACGTTAATTTTGTCCATGTTGTCGTCTAATGTCTTTGGTTTATTTTTATTTTATTATTTTATTTTTTTTGTCGTTTTTGTTAATATTTCTACTATATCTAAATAAAAGTGGGGGTCGAGGTTTTTGTTAGTTCCAGACACCGCAAGAAATGGAGAGTTAACTTGAAGTTGACACTTATCAATATTATAATATGTAACTAAAATGATTTTTAAATTATCTTTTATGAGCTTTCTCGTGTGCCATTGACATCATGAAAACTGCGACCGGCGAGTAATATCACTAATTAATTGCCGATAGTTAACATTACTAAAGATATATAATAAGACAAAATGTGAACCAAAATTAAGCTCTATTTAAAAGAGTTTGGGGGCAATATGCATAATAAGTGAAGAACTAGATTATAATGTTAAAAGACACCAGTGATGTCCAACATCCCCACTGATAATAAGACATCCTCTAATTTAGCACTATTGGTGTTTCCAAATATTTTCGGAGAATGAAGCTGCAAATTGAACCTAATTATGAATCGAACTCCGTGTCTTCAAGTGTTAGTTTTGTGAATGTTATGTATATAATTGATTTGTTCCGATATATATATATATATATATATCTTCTTCTTCTTCTTTTTTTTTTTTTAAAGAATAGTCTAGATATTACTTGGTTGATGTTACGTCTTGACGAGATGTGTATAACTATGGAGCAATTAGTCACATGTTAATTAACACTATCTGCAAGTTTTTTTTTTTTCTTCTTCTTTCTTCTTTTTAAATAATGTCATCAACAAGGTTGACCTCCCTCTCCTAATTAAGTAATTAATTTTTTTTTTCAACTTGCCAAGATCCTAAGTCGTTTTTATATATTGCAAAACAAAATCAAGAAGATAATGTAATAAATATCTATTGTACTTGAAATAATAGAAATACAAATAATTTAATTATAAGTGTCACAATTGGCAACAGCAGATAATCTAAAAAAAATTTACTACTTTTCGTTTGGGGGGACAAAGGACACAGCATTCTGGATACAAAGCGTCAGAAATGATAAATTCAAAAGCCATGGTGTCTAGATCATATTTCAAGTAGTAGTACCCTTTTTTTTATTTATGAGTTAATTAATTATTATTTACTACAGGTCTATGGAAAGGGATTTCCATGGATTCCAAATCCTAACCCTTTCCCACCCTGGCCTACTGACCAAACCCTAGCTAGATATTATATATATATATATATATATATATATATAATAACAACAACAACAATAACAAAAAAAAGAAAAAACATATATATAAACGGAAACATATATATAGGAGTACACTAGTAACATATGTGTCCCCACAAATATTACATGAGTAAGCTCCTAATTATGGCAGCTTGAGCACTGTCGTTGTCCGTCGTCGCCAGGAGCTCCGATAACCGGTCGCTTAGGTCGTCGACCTCTCGGTGTAAGTTCCTAATGTAGTTGCAGGTCTCCTGCAAGACCTTGGAAGCCGACACCTAAAATATTTTTGCCCAAAAATTAATGAAGAATTAGCACATGTTATCAAGTACATTAAGTAAAAAACCATGATAAGGTGAGTCACTGTCACGCTCACAAACACAAAAGCTCTAGCTAAAAACGACTCATGCATATCATAACATATATGTATAACTACAAAAAAAATCTGAAAAACGACAACTATTTTTAATTTGCACTATTGATGAAGGTTATATGAGTTAGATGACATGACTAGTAATATATATACACACGTATATATATATATATATATATAGTGATAACATTCGTGGCATTTGATTGTTCGTGACACTTTAGCGTTTTGTAGCAGTGAAGAAGGAGTCATGTGCGTTACAAGAAAATGCATTATATATATATATGTATATGCATGTTATATATATATATAGTAGGGAACAAGTTGAGTCCCACAAAAACGACTTGTGGCTTACAGAATAAATGAGGCTGTAAGAGAAGCGTGACTTATCTTCCAAAGCAGAATGAAGACCACACAATATATATATGACTCACAAATATACACATAAACGTTTCCTGCATATAGAAATACATATATATATATCTATATATTTATGTATATGGAGAGAGAGAAATAGAGAAAATACACTTATATTTAAGTAATTATATGTATATATGTGTGTATATATACCTTGTCGGACCTTCTGTTGCGAATCTCAGGAATAAGTCGTTGAAGCTTGGAAACGAGATCAGTGATTTGGTCATCAGTGATATTGTTCATGGAAACAGTACCAGACTGCCTCGAACGGGATCTTCTGCTAGACATATTTGGTGTCAGCGTGAACAGGAAAGGAATAATATTAATACTATAGCAGATAGCTTAGGTGCCTAGTATCTAAATGAAAATATTTGGTTGTGGTGGTGTATATATAAATATATAATTTATAAACGAGGAAGAGATATAGAAGGAGGAAGAAAGAAGACCAAACTGAGAGACAAAAGAAGAGTAGAGAGAGTAAAGAGTGTGGAGGGGGTTTTTTTTTTTTTTTGTCAGAGAGAAGTAAATGACTTATGATGAGCCAGCTAGGAGAGTTTTGAGGGGGTTATATATATATTTCGCGAGCTAGAGATGAGATGAGGTAGTACTGTATAATATATTTATAATATAAATATAATTATATATATGTTTATCGATAAGGGGTGTAATTAGAGACAAGTTATGGACATGGGAGGGGAGGGGAGAGATAAGGAAGTCCTGAAGAAAAGCTAAAGAGAAGAGGGTGTTGGGAGAGAGGAGGACAAGTGCATGGGAGAAAGCAGTGGGCTATGCCTCTCGTTATTATTTTTAAATATAATTAGGATTTAGAGAGAGAGAGAGAGGAGAGAAGATATACATATACATATATACATATATACTATAGAGAGTAAAGGAGAAGGGGGGGAATAGAAGAATAGAGATATCCCCATACTGTCTTTTCCGAAAGTGTCCCCAAACTCGGGATAGAGTTCAAGTGGGTTTAAGAGAAATGTGCTTGTTTATCAGCCTACTACTTGGCCCTCTTTGTGTCAGCCTCAGCACGCAAAGCCCATGTTATCTTTATTACTTCCTGTCATTTTAATTTATTAATTTATTATTATTATTAATATAAATATAATTTCTCACTACATGACAATTACATGCATTATTTAAAAATATTAAACGGATCGGTTACTATGTTAAGTTTGTGTTTGGACATCAGGTTTCGACTCAAAAATTTCAACTTTGCTATTTTTTTTCTCTAAAAAATTAACAAAAATTTTTAATTAATTTATAAAAAATCAATTATCTCTAACCTGATAAAAATTTCATACTAAACTGATGCACTAAACACACTCTAAACATATTTGTCTGATTATCATTTGAACGAAAACATTTTGAATGAATACATATGCTGTAACATATATATATTCAAACGGTAAAAATTTAACTCCCCTTTCACTTGAAATTTTGTATAAATGAAATTTTGAAACATTTCAAATGTTGAAAATATTTTCAAATGAAACATATTTAAGATGTTTTTATAAAATGCCACCATTTATAGTGTTCATGAGTTCTTCTATTTATATGAAAATATTTTAAATAGTATTTGTATAGATGTATGATTTTATAAATTAGAAATAATTAAAGGAGTTTTAATAAACGACGAAAGATAACAATTAGTATCCGGAGAGGTTAAACTATCCCAATAATTATGTTGGCACGTAACAATTATCTCATTCTCTACAAAGTTCCCACCTATTATTAAATAGAAAGAAAATGATTAAAAATGTAGTCAAGAAATAATAAAATGAAACACAACCCAATAGGGCATAATAACCGCCAGAAAATAAGACGAGCAAAAATCCCCAATAACAAACAGAGATTGATATCACAAATAACAGCCTAGATCATGACTTTGAAAATCAGTCTTTGAAATAGATTGTATTAAAAATCTTGCTAAATTTTAATCAGATTATATGTTAGAAGATTATAGAGTACTGTGTTTCAATAAATATGTCAAAATTACTATTACAAGAAATTGCGTTTTCAATGACTAAATACTCGTAGTCACTAAATATCTCATTCTGCGACTAACCAATTAGTCACAAAAATGTTTGGTCCAAAATACTCTATTTCCGGCATCAAGTCAATTGACGACTAACTGTTTAGTTGTAAAAAGATAGATTTAGTGACTAAACAAACATTTAGTCACAAAAAGTTATGGCGCCAAATGTTAAAAATGGAGGGAATACTAGCTTTTTACCACTAAAATAATTTAGTCATTGAAAGTAACATTTTACAACCAAAACTTAGTCAATGAAGATTAATGACTTTTAGTGACTAAAATATTAATCACAAAACATTATAATAAGAAATTATACTTTCAACGACCACACTTTTTTTTCTCACTAAATCTACTTTATTGCGACTAAGCTTTGGTCACAAACGCATTTACTAAAACCTATGTTGTTTTTTACATGACTAAATTATCATATGACTAACCTTTTAGTTGTACAAAGTAATAGATTTGATCTAATCATGTAAAATTTTTGCTGAATCAGAACTATTATTAGATATTTTGTGTTATCATATGGCAAAGTGTTATCTCTTTCAAAAACATATTTTGTGTTTTGCTAATCATCCTTTTTTTCTTTCTTTCTTTAAAAATATAGAATAGCGCTTTTTTATTTATTTAATGATGATCACTTTTCTATACAAAATGCGTAATTAAATTTTGTTTTTTGCCGAAAGTGTTTTGACATGTAGTTGTTCCAAAATTAGTTTTTGGCAGGAAATTTTTCCAAATTGCTCTCCTCTTATTCAATTTTTAAAAAATTAACTATCTAATTTATTAGGCAATATGTTAGTCATTAAAATCCTTATATTAGTTCTCTTGGAGAAAATCCTTATCTTAGCTATTTGAAAATTTGATGGAATGGAAGTGTATAATTACACACAATTTTGTTGATTCTCAAAAAATATCCAAAAATATGCATGGTAGGTTGTTTTAAAAATATAAAATTTTGGAGGGGAAGGCTTAACAAAAATTTTGGCGCTTCTTTTTGACTCTCAATTTTAGGAACTTTGAAAGATAAAAATCAATTTTCAGTTTTCCACTTCATAAACTACAAAGTACAAACATGTACGGTTTCTAATTCTATATGTCTCTCAACTTCTCAAATTTTTTGTTCTCTGATCTATTCCAACTCTTATAACCATCTTCCTTCCATGTCATGGCAAGCTTTTATCTTTCCTGTAAGCTTTCTTGTTTTGTTGGGGCTGGACATGCCAACTTTAAGTGATTGTGAATTTTAATTAGTATCTTTCTAGGTTTCATTCATAGATTCTTGAATGAAAAGGTGCGATTTTGCTTTTGGAACTAAGGAATTTTTTTGTTTAAGTTTATGGTGGATAGTTTTTCATAACGTTTGTGAAAATGTAATTTGTTGAGTCGAGAGGTTTGTCATCATTTACTAGATTTTTATAATTCTTATATTTCTTTCAGACGACTTCTCAATTTCTGTTTCTCCTCCTTAGATTTGCTAACTGAGTTTTTTTTTTTTTTTTCCTTTTTCTTTTAAATCTGTTCCTTTCGCTTGATCATCATTCAATCATGATGAAAATTTTGTTCTTGATACCAATGTTAATTTTTTTAGTTTAATGGTTACAACTCATCAATTCAAGATGTTAAAGCGTATAAGTTATTCAATGCCTCAAAGATGTGTACAATCATGCAAAATACAAAGTAGCTAGTACTGTCGGTGAGTGATTAATAATGCATCATTATTTATATATATATATATATTTTTTCATCACTTTTCTCTAAGTTATTTATATGTTTTTGTCTAGAAGGCGGAAAGAATCTTGGTGCTTATGCTGCACTCTCAAAGAAAGCAAGCAGACACAAGAATAATTTAATGAAGCATCATTTATCAAGTTTTCAATCATGGATAACTTACTCACTACACGTACCAAGTGCTCATATTTACTTGTTATGTATATTTTATGTTTAGAGATATATTCATTTTTTAGTTTGATGTTTATGTATTTAGTTTGATTGTTTTATCTGTTAAAATTGCACTCATTTGATTTGATGTTGTAATTCTCTATGAATCTTTATGTTATTTACGTTACAACATCATATGTTAGACGTTTGATTTACTAATATTTTGGATGTATTATTGTATTCTTTGATTCTAAATTATAATGGGTTTTTTAAATCAAGAAATTGAATCTCTTTGGTAACATAAAACTTAGTAGAAGTCATTTGATTTTAATGACCACATTCTAGTCGGTAAGGTAAAAAAGTCTTAAGCTTTCATAAATGGTAACTAATATTGATCGTTAAAGTTTGCAATCAGACTTTGATTCAACCACTATCAATTAGTTGCTAAAAGTTTATGAAAAGATTACTCAGTGACTAAGAGTTGGTCACTACAAAACTAAAAGTAAAGAATTTAGTGACTAACCATTAGTTTTTAAATTGAATCTTTTAGCAACTAAACTGTTAGTCGCAAATGCCCAAAAAATGATTTAATAGTAACTAACTATTAGTCGCCAATCAATTTTTATGCTGTCGGCAAAAGTAAATTTGGTCTTATTGCAACACAAATATTTGGTCCTCTTAAGTTTTATTATGACTAATTGGAAACACTTTGACAACTAATTTTAGTCACAAAGAGCAGATGATGTAGTGACTACATATTTTTAGTCGCAAAAGACTTTCTACAACCGACATTCAGCGACCAAGGTGTGACTAATTTTTTTAGTCAGAAAAAGTTTTTTGCGAATAATTTTAAACTTTCCGTGACTAAAAATGTAGTTGTTAAAAGTGAAATTTCTTGTAGTATATACAATCAAATAATATATGTAAAGTCGATAAAATTTTATGAGAAACTCATCCTAAAAAATAAATAAATAAATAAAAAGAGATTAAAAAATGTGTTTTCCACAATACTAGTAAAAGATTGACCACAATTTCAAAAGTCCAATCTGGAAGGCTTTAAGGTGACTACAATTGAAATGGATAATATATTTGTTATCGTTACAAGCTAGGAGAACTACACTAGAGGCGGATGGTATTTTAAATTTATAATAAAAGATTCATTTTATTTTGTGTTCGTAGCTCGACTTTATATCATTTATGGATAATTATTTGTACACTAATTGGAAATAAAAATGCATGATGAAATCCATACACGTTAGACAAAGCAATGGTTTTCTGTTCCTTTATTTTTTTATTTTTTTATTTTTTCTATAACAATTGCATGTTATATCGATCTTGATATTTTGATAAGATCTATAATTGTAAATTTGTTTTGGTTGAACGAAAGTATTGCCCTTATCTGTAATAAAAATAAAAAAAGATTGGCTTGTAGTGAGATTATTTTTGTAGGGCATTGAAAAAAAAAAAAAAAAAAAAAAACCTTGTCCATCAATATTGCGTTGTTTTGTATTATTAGATTGTTATCAAATTCTATTAAATTTACTAACTTTTGTAGTTCTAACATAACTCTAATATGATTCCATTAATGTTTTGGACCTCCACAATATATAAATTCCATTTATATATCTGAGATCCAATTTTCCCGGTTATGTAAATCTATAAACATTTGAATGTGGATCTATTTCCTTTTAATGTTAGGTTTAAAAGATCAAGAAGTGTTATGTTGAAAAAAATATATATATCAGGTTATACTTTCTTCCTAAATTTACATGTGTAAACACTAATAAATAGAAAAATCAAAAATCAAAATTCATCGATATATTTATTATAAATAAATAAAATGAAAATGAAAGGCAAAATAGAATTGTGAATAACAAACAACTCCCAACCAAAGCACTTTTCAATCCTCCTTCCCATGCCATTAGACCAAAGGGTCTAAGTTAACTATCATATTATACCTTTTATTTATATATTATGGTGAAAGGACGATCTTACGAGAAAGACCATAGACAAATTCAAATTAAAATTTTCTTTTTATTTTTTTCTTTTTAATCCCATATTACTACTTGATTTACATGAATAACATGTTATAATATTATATAACTTTTATGTATAACATGTTATATTTTAAAATATTTACTACAATTGACAAATATTAACAGAAAATTTATATGTTAGTAAGATAATTTATCAAAGCACTAATTTTTTTATTATATATATCGGACGATATAACTGTCGGATATGAGACTTTGTTTAATATATATATATATATATATAAATATAATGTCTTGTATCTGATGATAGATACATACTACGGTTGTAATTTTATATTAAAAAACTTGTAATAATATCTCACCAAAAAAAAAAAAAAAAAAGTTTAGGTGCGCCATTTAATAAAAGTGCTACCAGTCCATCCTCGTAGTACACACACACTTGGCGTTAGCTAAAATTATCATTCTATTTATTATTATTTTTTGCTAAAAGTGACTCAAGTAATTCAAGTGAGTATGACAGTATTGACCAGTCAGATAAAAATATCGAACCTCCATACTTGGGGTTTTGACAAGGCACGTGTGGTCTCGTAAACTCTGCCGTCAAACTCATCCCGATTCCTGGGCTGCACATATATACATACGTATATATAATTATTTAATCACGTCCGACTTCTTTATTAACATTTATCTGCTACTTAAGCAACAATTTGTTTAATTACATCCATACATACAGTACGTCAATATGTACAGAGCGTCCTTTGCTATGGGAAAAAAGAATCTAAACTTGCGTCTGATTCACTGATTAGATATAAAAATTTTAAATTGAAATTGGTTGATTTTTTAAAATTTAGTTATAAATTCAAATATCAAATAAAGTTTAAATCCGATTAATAAATCTGTTAACAATTCCTTTGTTTTTTTTTTTTTTTTCTCCTTAGCTAAGTCAAAATCTCAGTTCATCGATCACTTGGATACGCATGTATAGTAATATAGATAATTGATTATATGCATAAGATATTGTTATTATTACATGTATTATAATATACATATTATATTTTATGAAAGATAAGATGTCGTAGAAATTGGGCGTTACATGCCGGCACGTGACAGGGGAATGTGCTGAACCTCTTTTCAGGCTAAATTTCTGGTTTAGAACTTCGTTTGTCGACGTAACTATTAGTTGGGATATGGGAGAACTGTATACATATATATATTTATATATAATGAATCCAAATTCAGAAAGAAAGAAAAAAAAAGGTGCTTTTTCACTTTTAGTAATTTCAACTTTTGCTCAAGAAAAAAGGGGGAAAAGGTTGAAAATTGATCAAAACAACACCATAATCGAAGTGGGATGACTCCCTGTTTTGACCAACCGTTTTGAAATGAAAATTTTATTCTAAATTAAAGTCTAAAGGGAAGGGGTGTTTAGGGAAAATAAATAAATGTAGTATGAATTTTAAAAATGTAAAAAAAAAAAAAAATTTGATTTTGAAATGAGATGAATTATAATATATCATATACGGAAATATTGTTGATTTAGTAAGTTTCTTAACCATCATGTTAAATTTTTTAATTGTTGAATCTACCATAAATGTTTTTTGTTTATTCTTTTCGAACAAACAAAACATTAGTCTTAGAATCTTAATCTTTCAATATTAACTCGAGTAATAGTAAATTATCATATTCTCTACAGTAAATGTGCTTGATAATTTTTCAGAACATACTTATCAATTCACGTTGTTAGTTGATATATAAAACAATAATTAAAATAAGAGTTGAAATATCCTAGCATTATTAAACCAAAAGGAAATAATACTTTTCCACTTTTTGAACAAGATCAATTCGCAGGAATATATTGTCTTTATCAAGACAATTAATTAGTTTGTTTTAAAGGATATGGTGGGATTTAGTAGTGGGGCACACAAATTTTGGATCAAGATCATGTGTCACCAAAATGTCTGTAAACGTCATGTTACTAAAATATATTTAAGAAAACTATACATTATAATTAAGTTATTATATTGGCATAACATTGCAATATATATATATATATATAATTATGATATATTATTTGAACAGTGGACAATTCATATAAGATCGAGATACAACTAATTAATGAGAGAGAGAATCTGATATATAACTCTATATACATACATTTATTTCCTTACCTTTCTACAGCATAGCTATGTATATATATATATATATATATATATATAGTTACTGTGTCTCTAGAAGTCTAAGTGGGGGATTACATTAGTCCTACAACAATAAATACATATATATATATATATATAATATTGACATGGAAAGTTTTCCCTAGAAATCATCAAGCTGTGTCAAGTAACCATAAAAACAAATTATTAGTCATCAAAAAGACGAAAATGTGGACTATTCAGAAGCAAGTCAAGCCAATCTTGTCTTGATGAAAATACACAGCCTCCGAGAAGGTGGTACCACTATTGTCCACAAGATTCAGCTAATCCGCGCATTTGAAATGCTAAAATTGCCTCTCGATCTTTAAAACGTGCATCCAATTTTTTCTGCTCGAAAAAAAATAGGAAAACGGTGGTGTATTCACGTTTTTCATCCATAACCGACTATAGCATAATATTAATACCTGAGAAATTATGAAAGTGTATTTGGTTCTTCGGATGTAGATAAAATTTTTAAATTACAATTGATTAATTTTTTAATAATTAATTCTAATTTTTATTGATTAAAAATAGATAAAATTAATATAAAAAATTTAAATCGAAGATATCAAACCATACCAAGGTTAAAAAGATGCCAAATTGAACTGGGAACTGTTGGCAAAATATAATTGTCATGTACTGGAAGGCGCTATGACATGGGGGTGGTTATAACGTCAAAATCAATAAACATATCATGTGTCCAAAATATTGGGTAAAGTAAATAAAACTTTCTTTTTTTTTTTCCCCGTGTAAATGAAGAAAAGGAAAACTAAATTAAAAACAAAACAGTTATTTCACTTTTTCAAAATCTAGATAATTTGAATATTTGACCATTTATAATATTATTTATTGTAAAACTTTTAATATTATGTGTATCATTGCTTTTCATGGTATTAATTATTAATTATTCTTGAATCTTCCCGCGCACTCTCCTACTTAGTCATAGCTATGTAGCACTTGAGAAATCATTGGAATTATTCATGAACTTTCATTTTAATAGCATATGATATTTTTTTTTTTGGTGAATATATAATCGATACAATATTGCTTTATATGACATGTTACATGTTTTGAATATGAACATGGACAGAAAACGTCATACACAAATAGTGCCTCATCATCGTGCAAAATATTAGTGTAAGGCTTTTTTATTTTTATTTTTATTTATTTACAGTAGTAAGTTGTTATTATAAACAAGAAACGTTCTTTTTGTAATATTCGGATTCTGAGTAATCAATTTACGTGATTGTCAAACTAAAAGATAAAGCAGTCAAAATTAGGAACGCTCTATTTGGTACGTATTCTTATAATTTTTTATTACTAAAGAAAATATGTCCCTATATATGTATGAAATTTTTGGTCTTTCTTGTTGATTATTTTGGAATTTTAAATATAACTACTCGTGACGAATCTTTCTTAGTGGAGTCTTCCACTAGTGAATGATATTTAGAAATCAAAATTTGCCAACTAATTAGTTAAGGCACAACTATATTCCGCTCTGATAATATGATTTCATATCTACATCTATAACGTATAACTATATTATTAAAGAGAGTTATTTTTTTGATACTATTCAAAAATTTAGTCTCTCTATTTTGTCTTTTTATGCACTTTTTTTTTTTTTTTTTTTGAGTTGCTTACCTTCTTTTTGTTTTATTTTTTATTTTTACTTTTTCTCCCCAAAAGTTTTACATATCTATAGTTGGCTCCTTTAGAATATTTTTCATTTTCTTTTCAATTTGTTCCTATGTTAAAAACTTTTTTTTTCAATTATATCTCAACAATTTTTTTTCTCTATGATTCTTCAAATTGTTATGTTCCTTTTTCATTTACTGGTTACTCGATTCTGTTAAACTTTTTAGAAGACAATTGCTTTCTTCAAAAATTTAACATCTACTAATTCGTTATAAAAAAAAATTAACATTTGTAATTATAAAAAAAACAAACAGTTAAATCCACGTGCACGTGCCTAAAAACTAGTATATATATAAGAGTTGACTCATATCCAACCCCTTTACCAAATGATATTTATAACTTTTTTATTAGTTATTGTAACAATCAATTGATTTCATATTATAATTTTTTTTCAGTGATAGTTCTTAAAAGGAACGTGATAATAATATTCTAAATATAAAATTACATGTAAATCAACTAGTAATTACAATATTCTAAATAGAATATTACAACTGCCGAATAGGTCCCACTGTCGGATTTGAGATATTTCCTATATGTATATATTCAAGTTATAATTTGAAACTTCTAAACAATTGTTTAACAAATAAGAAATTTCAAAGAACCAAAACGTCTAATCTATAGTTTATCTGTACTTTATGAATTCTAAACTAGCTGAATTATTAAATTACATCATAATCAAATCAGATATGTATAGAACATCAAAAATATGGTTAGAATAACAACAAAACAAAACACGAAAAAAAAAAATATGGCTAGAATACTGCGTATGTGTTTTAACTAATTAATTTCATTGAATAATTATGAGAGAGCTATAGCTAGGGTAGATTAACATTATGAAACAAAAATCAAATCACATGACAAGTTATAAACAAGGATTCCTTTGTCGACGACAAGCATAACTGTTTGAAGGAAAAGGAGTACGAGTAGTGGACTACATTGCATAATTGGCAGCCAATGGGTGATGACCGACTCATTATGTGTTTCCAAATTAAAAGCCGACAAGCAGCCTCTTGTACTCTTTGCGAAAACAATCATTTTCTTGTAACCAAAGGGGAAATTGTGTGATCATTCCATGAATTTGAAACGTCACTGTAACAAAATATACATTCAGTAGTACTAAAAAAAAAGATTACATGACGGTTTTCATTTGACAATGATTAAAAACTGTCATCAAAGATGTGAAAATGCTTTAAAATTATCATCAAATCTGACGGAAAATCACGACAGAATTTAATTGTAAATAAATGTAACTTAATACCTGAGTTAGCAATTTTAATTATAGTTTTCAAAAATCCGTCGTTAAATCTTCCACTTTAAATAAAAGTTTTCCCCGAAAAAGTCATTGTCAATGTCTTAGATTTTTTCTTTAAATATATATATATATATATATATGCACTTAAGCTGAAAATTTTGTCCTTGATCAAGTTATAATTCTTAAAATATTATTCAGAATGAGGGAGTGAATGGAAGTATAGAAAGGGGGAGAAATTTTCAAAATTTTTGAGTTGAAGAATGAGCATAAGTAGTCTGCTTTTTTTCTTTTTTCTTTTTTCTTTTTTTTTTTTTGTTGAAAATTTTAACAACCGATGACGATTTTGAGAAACTTTATCAGATGTCCAAACATGAATTTCCTAAAACACAACAATTGTTCATGCCGCGCTTTTTTGAAGTGCATTTGACAACAGTATTTGAAAAACTGTCAAACCATCTTAAAGTTGGCATTCTATGACCGATTTAAAAAATTTCCATGTCATCTTCAAATAAATTTCATTTACTTTTGTAGTTGTTCTTAGACGCCCCACATTTAACAATCGTGCGTTAAAAATTGTGATTAATGGTCGAAAAAGAAGAAGGGTTCTTGACATGGAAACTGTCATTAAAATTAATACTTTTTTATGACTATTTTAAAAAACAACCAACCAAGTCTCGCAGGTGGGCTCTACACACCATTTTAACGGTCTTAATTAATTAATAAGTAACCATGTTATTTCGTGACTATGAATTTCACGACGGTTGATGAAATCTGTTAACAACCATTGTCAATCTCTTTTGTACCAAAAATGCATTGGTTTCGGATATTGATTTTTTTTCATGTATTTATACATATGTATATATATATATATACATATACGTGACCTTTCTTATCCCGACACTGCCAGAGTGTCGAACGGAAAAGAACTTCCTCTCTCTTTTTATTTGTTTATCTCTCTCTTTCCAGCGGGTTGTACCGCTCTCTCTCCCAGATTGTGCCGGTCTCCTGTACGGATTGTAAAGCCGGACGGAACGGCCGTCGGACGGGAGAGATTTCCTATATATACATATTGGATAGAAACCCTACAGTTGAAAGGTTAAATCTCTGTGGAATGATAAAGAGTTGCTCAAACCAATAATGCACTAAGGCAAGCATCTTTGTAAATTGTACTCATCTGTCTGCTGCCTTTGCTTTTTGAGACTGAGCCTTTCCTTCGGCCCAATATCACCTGTCCATGAATTTGAAAGGAAAAAAAAAAAAAAAGAAATTTGACAGTGCAGAACTAGGGCAGTTCTTGTTTTTGAAAAAAAAAATTTCTCCTTTCTTTTGTCCCTATCCATGAATTTGGATTCTTATCTTATGAAACCATAGAAATTGAATTAAAAAAAAAAGGAAAGAAAAGAAAAAAAGAGTTGGGGACCAAAATGGAGTAAATTTGAAATTCATGTTCGAACAAAAATCCTTCTTGTTGTTATTATTTGGGTGATGGAGAGAGAATAGGAGGAAGACCCTTTTGTCTCCACGTGAAAGTTGCAGTCAATTAATATCCCTGAACACGACCAACTTGGATCAGCTAGGCGCAAGTAGCCAACAACCCATGTAGCAAAAGTGTGAAACAAAATTATGTGCACCAAAGATTTTGAACCACACTCCTCTCTCTCTCTCTCTCATAGACTTGCGCCATTTTGTTGGTTTTATATAGCCATGTGAGTGTGTTCCCTCTTCTTGCCTTTTTCTTTACTTGAACATATATATATATATGTATGTATGTATGTATATATGTATATATGAACATATATATATATGAGTGTCCTTCAAAGTTAAAGCATCCTAAGATTTGCAGTTATACAAAAGTCAGCCTATTGTAGCATCCATTGATGGGACACACTCACCATTGAACATGAACCTACGTTATTCTTGCATAATAATATATATGTGATTTTTACGAGAGGACTTCATACTATGCATTTCTGATCGATGAATCTGGTTAAAATCACGTTAAAATGAAAGAAGTATATAAAAAAGTTAATTGCTGATACAGATTTGACGGTTGATAAACAGAGCCTTATCGATAATGCAAGTGAAATTTCTCTTATCTATATATATACGGATATAAATCACCGCTAGGGATAATCTTGGACAAGGGTTCAATATTAACGCCACATGATGTGAAGCACATGTAATGTCTTTCTTGGACTGCAGTGGTGAAACATGTGGAAACTCTCTTCCAATCGTGAGGCTCGTATACAATCTAGACTGCATACTGAAACGACATAAGGAGACATAAATGTGACCATCTTTTCACCCACCAAAAAAACAATGTACTCCACCTGATTTAGTGCATGTGGTTTTTGATTCCCATGTTGGTGCATTTGCCACATAGTGATCAGATTTACCCTAGCTAGATGGTAAATAAATTTAGAGTTGTAACCGGTTTAACTGGCCATCAATGAGTCGATGCAGTGGTTAAAATGTCTTTTCTTTCGATATTTTATAGCTTTATTTTAAGGTCCTTGCACAGTTCATTGATTGGCGGCATTGGGCTTGTAGTGGTGGGGAGTCCATCTTTGTTCATCTTTTGAAAAGAAATAGGTCAAGAACTTTCCGTTCGTTGATGGATCTTTGGATATTTAGTACAGACGAAGAGAATGAAAATGAGATGTCTTCATTTTTATTTTTAGGGGACCAATGGGTCTATCAAGCAGTTAAAATGCCTTTTCTTCTTCTAGCTCACATGATGACATCAATGTTCTACACGTCATAGCCTTATTGTAAGGTCCATGTACGGTCAAGTGATTGGTGTGGCGTTGGGATTGTAGTAGTAAAAATGTGTTCTATCTTCTGAAAAGAAATGAGTCAAGTACTTTTCATTTCGTTGATGAATCCTTGAATTTTTACTATTAGATGAAGAGAATAAGTGCGGGATATCATCAATAATTTCTTTTCTTTTTAGGGGGAATAAATGTTTTTAACTGTCAAGTATTCTGATTGGCTGTTGGTTTTAACTGCATTTCTTCCTTTGTGGGTGAGACATACATAGGGAGGGAGGATGCTTCTCCTTCTCAACTTACTAATCAAGAACTATCCCATTCAATCTACAGTTCTGACACGTTTACTAATTAGCTACATTAGAGATAAGATTATACAAAAGATTTGGATAAGAAATAACTATTTAATCAATGTATTTTTCTAATTTTATCAAGAATCTTACTAAAATGTTCTTAATATAAGGCTCCCCCCCCCCCCCCACGTAATCCTATTACCACATATTTCAGAATAATTAGATTTTTAGGGGAGAAAGAGTGCAAGTAAACAATAATAGATTAACAAAGAATCAAAAAGTTTTCCAGTAATGCGATTCATATTACTCGAAAATGGAAACCATAGGCAATCGATCCTCTCAAAAATTACAATTATTAAGAGAGGTGCGGTCTAATCCTACTAGTCACATCGAACTAGGTCTAAGAGCGCACCCTTTCTTTGAAATCCAATAGACGGTCCCGACCTTTTTCGAGGCTTAAGACCATATCCCTGTGTTCAAGTGATGCCCCTGCATCATGTTGTTTACAATGTCATTTTCTATCAAAGTGAATGTTACAAATGTTTACATAATTAGCACCGACTACTTGGGAACTTCAAAGGTGTGAACATTTTACAGAACATGTCTGCTAGAGCTTTCATCCACCAATAAGAGAACCAAAGACAGAATAATCTTTCACCTTTTTTTTTTTTTTGGTGGGGTTTGGCTGGTGACTGTGACAAGGAGTAGGGAACATGATATTTTAAGTATAAAAAAAAATGCTGGATTCTGATTGGAAGGTCTAATAACATGCTTTGCATTTCCCATTACTCACCCTCACAGCACGCCGGCATGTTCGGGCCAACCTAAAACGAGTTATGATACTCATCAATCAGTGCATGATTCTGTGCTAACAGAGATACAATGGTCAAGGTCGAAGTCCGCACACAAAACGCTGTTATTGAGATTCTATTAGGATAGGAGGTCCACAAGATTTGTGAAATTATCTTGTTCAGTTGGTGGTTTCTGCGGGAGATTCTACAACGTGGTGCTCTCGCCCTAGGGCCTCGTTTGTCTGGGGCTAGATACCATAAGAAAACTCTTGTATTGCATTGATATAATATACCCACTTCATAAGTACCGTCTTGAGGTTCAGGGTTTTTACGGTAGAATGGTCCTACTGTAGAATTCCCAGGGTTACGTTCTTTGTTAATTGTTACGGAGCATAAACAAAAGAATTATGACATTATCCATTTCTTTTACGCTTAGACGCGCAGGTTTTTCATAGTCATCTGTCATAAAATACAAACATGGTAAATAACGAGAAAAACTCGGCAAGCCAGGCGGTTTTTCTCACTGTTCTGTTTTCTTCTGTGGATCAAGGAAAGCATTTCATCCTCTGCAATATAACTCAGGATTAGTTCATTTTCGGGTAGGAACTGTATAACTCAGGATTAGTTCATTTTCAGGTAGGAACCGTTTACAAGTTTAATCAAAATGGTTGAAAGTTACCTGTCTTTCAACTTCAACTGCAGATGCACCTAGCCTCCTCTTCAAAATCGCCCTATCCAGTTCACAACTTTCCATTTCCGTATCTAAAACCAAAATCGAAACAAAACAAAGCCCAGAAGTTAAAATACGTTTATGCAGGCATCTTCAATGCAGCAAAGCCTGAGACAAGGTCTCAGAACGGCTGAGCCTTTGTTCATCAAACTCCTCACCACCCCTACTCTTCTCTCTTCCGAATGTTTCATAAACTTGTTGCGGAAGAGGTACTACTCCAACTAGTATGACAATTAACTTTTATGTAACTTCAGTTGATTACGGATTGGAAATGAAAAAGAAGCAGATATGCACCAAAAACTTCAGTAAGAGATTAGTTTTCTTAATTCTTACCATAATAGTACGATGAGAGAATTGTGATGCGTTTGGTTGGCTGCAAAGAAAAGAATCATCAATCAAGATTCGGAATGCATTGACAGTACACAATAATAGTCAGACGTTGGAGTTGACAGACTTTTAATAAGATTTGAAGATTTTGGTTATTCTGGATTTTATGTTGTAAACTAAAGAATAAAAAGTCAATTCAAAATTTTGGCATTCAACTGGATTATATAGGAAACTTATTAAGAAAACCAAACATCAACTTACCATCACAAATATCCCTTCACGATGAGTAGGGAGTTGCTCAAGCTTCTTCAATGTTTCGTCACCTTTAGTAACTTTCCCAAATATCGCATACTGATATGGATTTAAGTCAAATTACTCGTGAGCCATTTTGTCAAAAGTCGTTGCTATCAATGATGTTCAACAAGTACCGTAATTTGCATACCTGACCATCAAGATGAGGGGCATCTCCAAGAAGGATTGAAAAAGATGATTGAGCACTGTTTGGATCTTCATATCTACGCGAAATAAAACACATAGAATAACTAAAAGAGTGCACTAGTTGAAAAAGGAAGATTACAAATGGCTTAGAATTCACAATGTGTGCGCACACATATGCATCTTTTGTTATATAAGATGACAAAAGCTTAAAGAATATGGTGAACAAATTGTAATCTCTTGCATTAACGAGATGATGAAAATAAAAATGGAAATGCAAATCTAGATCTTATGCTTACAACCCACAGCATGCTTTCCTGCCAAACGACGTTTTCAGCAGAACCACTATTTTCTATTAAGTTGTTGAACTTAATTAATGCAATGTCCTGATGCAGAGGTCGCATATGGATCAACTTGTGCAGTTTGGGGGCTTCACACTTATAATTTCATCAGTTGTCCTAGTTTTTTTTATAAAATAGGGGGTGCCATCAATAGGATGATTTATTAGAGAGGTTAGAGAGGGAAAAAAAAAAACACAGAAATGTGTGTTTTCTCTTGTAAGCCTATTGATTATTATAGTGAATTACTACAACGGCTACAAGCGGATGTTAAAATCTTATATGTCCTTGTTTGGTATAATAGAATTTGGATGTCTAATTCTTAACACTATCGACTTTTGAAAGGGTGGTCACAAAACTTAAGTACACCTAGGTTACGTATCAATCAAACCAATTCCATTTGTCTTTGGACTTAATAACCAAAACTACCACTTACGAATCAGTAAAAACAACAAAATCAACATGAAAACGAAAATATCACATCTTTGTCATACAACCACTCACTAAACTACTAACTTCGCCAAAAAAAATGCTCTAAAACATGAAAAACTTGGCAATATAACTTAATTGATGAGGTTTAACTTCCAATCCAATTAAGAAAAGACAATATAGTTTGTACCTGCCATAGAAAGAATACCTCTGACATGCTTAACTTGGCTGAATTCACCATGACATTCTTTTCAGCCTCTTTCTTTGATCCTCATTATAGGAGCCAATCTTCCCCCCAATCACATCCGCCACTTGGGCCACAAACCCCTATCAACCTGTTACAAATTTCAATCACATTACATTCAAATCCACCAGAAAAATAATTCAAATAAATATATAAATAACACCCGTTTGTTGATTACCCTAAAGGAAGTGGTTGGTGTTATAGCAACCGAGACGAACGAGCTTGAAAATGTGGTCAACGGTGATGGGTGCGACATTTGGGTAGAACCCAAATTCGATATCGCCATACTCTGTCTACACAAATTCAAACACAAGAATTTCGAATCACCCTTTAATGGGTATGCCATAAATTACTGAAAAAATGGAACAAAATGCTATAAAATTAAGAAAAAATGAAAATTGGAAAAGAAAGAGAAATAAGAAGGACCCTGAAAACAACACGTAGCTGATCCGAGCTTGGGTTCACTTCGGAAAAGAAGAAGAAGTAGCAGTAAGAGAGACGAGCATGAAGGAGATACAAAAGAAGAAGACGAGTGAGGAGTGAATTGAAAGATTGGCACATCTATTTCCTTTTTATTATTATTTTTTTTTTTTGTCCCTGATTTGGGCGCTCTTCGATCTACACTTTGATCGTTAATGCCCGTCATTTGCATCTCCTGTTCTGACTCACTCTTCTACTCTCTCTCTCTCTCTCTAGCTCTTTTGTCGCTTTTCTTAGTTTCTGTTTGTCGTCAAAATTGGGCCTAAAAAAGATTGGCCCAAAATATTATTGTAAGAGGGGAGTCCAATTGATTTTGGGCCGGGCCAGATTTAATACTTCGCTTGGGAGCAAATAACATATTTAATAGGTATATTTGAAGTTTACATTTAAAAGATAATAAGTTATGGTATAACTAGGCTAATACCGTGCAACACAGTAGTAGAGAAAAAAAAAAAAAAGTATGAAAACAGAATATTACCCGGGGAGAAAAAAGCTAAAAATTACATTTATAAATCAACAGAGAAAAAATCCTCAATGTTCCTCTTGATACTTGCATTTGTCCATTTTCTCACCATTGTTATCCCAATCTGCAAAACCCAATTAGAAAAAATTAAAAAAAAAAAAAAAAGGGGGAAAACAATACCGAATAAGAAAGAAGAAAAAAAAACAACCCTATCTTGTTTAGGTTTTTTACTCTGCATTTGTTTCCAAAAATTAGAAAAACAATCAAAAATACTCAATAAAAAAAGGAAGAAACATTGAACATAGAGACCGAAATCCAAATCTGAGGGAGAGAAAAAAACCAAAAAAACACAACAATGAAGCGAAAAACAACACACTAAATATTAAAACCTACACTTCCACCACAAAAAATGTACCGAAAAGAAACCAAAAAAAAACCCAATAAAAAAAAATTAGGGTTCTGAGAAAAAATCCTAATCTGAACAAAAATCTACACTTCCACCACAAAAATGTATGGGGGAAAAACCGAAAAAATCCCACAATAAAAAATTAGGGTTCGGAGACCAAAACCCAAATCTGAGCCAAAAAAAACAAATCCTAACAAAAACAACAATAAAGCAAAAAACAACACAATAATGATAGAATCTACACTTCCAACACAAAAAACGTTTCCCAAAAAAAAAAAAAAACCAACATTCAAAAATAGGGTTCAAAGAGGGAAGAGAAAAAAATCAAAATCAAAAACTTACCATTCGGAAAAAAATGAAATAAAAAAAAAAAACCCAGTAGAAAAAAAATCATTCGTAAGTTTCCAATACAAAAAACTTTCCAAAAACAATGAACAAAAACCAAACTTCCGATTCTGGAGAGAAAAAACACAGCCCGAAGGGAAAACAAAAAAAAAAAAACCACCAACAGTACAAACCGAAAGCAAAAAAGAGACAATGAGCGGCCGATAGTGCAAAAAAACCCCAAAATCTAGGTTTGGACGTCAAAATCCGAAGAAGAAGAAGAGAGAGAGAGGCAGAACATAAAATAATAGAGAGAGAAAATGGAGGAGCATGATGGGCGGTGAAAGGAAGAAGATAAAGGGGAAAATAGGGTTTGGAGGCCAAAAATTCGAATAAGAAGAAGAAAGAGAAAGAGAGCGGTAGAGAAAAGAGAGAGACATAACCAAAAAATAGAGAGAAAAATGGAGGAGATAATGGGCGGTGGGCGGAAGGAAGAAGTAAAGGGAAATAGGGTTTGGAGGCAAAATCGTCCATCCACTATGGGAACAGAACCGCAGGCAAACAACCAAGGGCAAATCGTCTTCACAGTATTAGGGGGGCAAAATCATCCTTTTACTGGGGGATAACCAACCGGCAGGCAAAGACACGAGGGCAAAAATGTAAATTTACAGTACAGTATTGTAGCTCGAGCTGCGAAAACAAAACAAAAAAAAAGCAAAAAAACACTGTTTAACACTATATAAAGAACATAAAACACCCTTTCATTTTAGTATAATATATAATTTATGATAAATCTTTAGATTTTCTTGGATTATCTTAAAATTTTCAGATTTACAATTAATTTTTAACAACAAATTTATGTGCATAGTTTCATGTTAGAGAGAGAGAATATGAAGAAAGAAGGGTTTTTTTTGGTATTATATCATAAATTTGATTATTATTTTATTTATTATATTTTAAATTTTCATGCTAGAATTTACTATTACTCTATTCAATAATATTATTTTGCTATTTCTACCTTAAGAAAATCAGAGCATTTATTCCAATTATTTCATGATTTGGAGGGTTTTTTTGCTGAGAAATTCGATTTGGAGGGATGCCCCTCACCATTTGTAGTGACTTAATGATTTTTGCCATCTCCAAAGATAATTCATAGATCAACATACCATGTATTTCTAAAACTTCCTAAAAAAAAGTATTTCTAACATGGTAATCTGGTAGATTACTAATGTTGCCCGGAGTCAACACAAGTCACCGATGATCTTCGCTCCTTAGCACCGATCTCGGATCCCCGATACAATCTTTGATCACCAGAGAGTTATAGTATATTATCAAAAGTAATATAGTATTTTAATACATAATTGTTAGCCATTTTCCGACTCAGTTGCCAGAGAGAGTATTTTAGTATATTACTTTTATCAATCTACTAGATTACTATTAGTAATCTATCGTATTATTTTTTTTAATTTACAATACAAAATAGTCGGACGCCTTCAACTTTGATCGGGGAAGAGTAAATAATCTACCAATTATTTAATTATATTCTATCAAATTATCATATAATACACATATTGTTACCTATCAGATTTTTACATTAGATTATTTTAAATTTTTAAATGATAATACCGGATATATTAATCTATCATATTATTTTTTCCAATTTATCAACAAAAACACAAGATTACAAAAATAAAATAATCTGAATAATAAAGAATTACATCACAAGGCAATTCAAAAGAAAAAAAAAACAAAAAAAAATTTGTTTTTGTTGAGGTTTAGATGGTCCATTTTCCATTCATACATAAATGTTAAAAAAAAAAAAAAAAACCGTTAAAACCTTTGAGAAATAATTTCATTTCTCTCTATTCATTTCTCTCTTTCAACAACTATCCAAACATATATTTAAATATTTTTGTCAAATATTATATTCGGAATGTTAGAGCATCCAAAATTCTAATTTAAAAGACAGTTAAAAAATTTTCATTCAAATGCTTTCTTCTCAAATATTACCATTTGAATGGTTTCTCTGGTTGTTTTTTGCTATAATAAATGATAGCACGGGTATGGTGGTCCACGTTTGTAGTATTCAAATTGTTTTTATTCAAATTTCAATGAAAACATTTGCAACTACCAGAAAATTAGCCTCTATTTAGTTTGTTAGTTGGAGATAAAATTTTAAAGTTGAAGTTAGTTGACTTTTTAAAAATTAGTTTTAAGTTGAAAATTTTGAATTAATTAAAACACCAACAAAAGCTTAGTTTAATTTATATGAGAAGTCTAAAAACCGAGGATAGAATCTTCTCTTTTTTATTCTAACTTGGATGGGAAGATTTTGAAAATTGAAGAGGTTAAAATGCAACTAGACATTGACCAAACTAATGTTTCTTTTTGGAATAGTTTGGGGCCATCTATCCTACACAAGTTAGTCAAATTTGCTTGAATTGGGTCAACTCTTATTCTAGGCTGAATCTTGGCCAGCAAGATTTCTATTGGTTGAGTTAGGGCTTAGGACTAGGCCCAAGTCTACTTTGAACACTTAAATTTGGGAGAGTAATAAGGAGAAACACCGGTTTTTAGGCTTCGTATTGAGTGTGAACGAGTTTCAAATTTATTGGTCGTCATAGTGAATTATTACAACTTCTGGAGCGATTCATAATTTCAAATTGAGGTAAATTAAACAATTCTTATATGTTCATGACTGTTTATTTTCTTACATATTTTAATTACTCTCGATGATATTGAATTAAGACGTCCATTACTACTCATTTTATTGAGAGGATCCCTCTCTCCGTCTCCTGTCTAGAGTATTTACCATCAGAGTTGATCATCACGTAGCACAATGAATTTGGACATCTCTAATTAACCAGCGACATATGATGAGACAAGGAGATTTGTTAAACACTAGTATGGTAATAAAACCAGATATGAGAAATCATGATGTTAAGATTATGTAAGAAGACATGAAAAAAAAATACGCTATCAATGAAACACAGTTATAAACTTTCAGATTATATGAGAGTTATATACAACAAAAAATACATGATAATTTAAAAGAACATGATCATTAATTATCATTAGGAAAAAAAAAAAAAAAAAAAAAAGCAATCTCTTCTTTGTTACTTTCCATGTCAAGAATGCATACGTATAATTTCTCTTTCACTGAAGTTTTGAACTTTGTTCCTAAGCTATAAACCTCCTGTCCTCTTGTATGAACATTATTTGGGCCGCCTCATTAATTCATTTTCAAGCCCAAAATTTGCTCTCTTTTTCCCATGGCTGTCCAACATACACAGGAAATGTCTGCCCCAAGACATTCTTGGAATCCTTCCTTTTAAATAAAAAGTAGAGATTCAAACTTCTGATAAAGCTGAGTATGTAACTATTGATAGACTATATTTCATTTTATGTAATCTCTAAGGCCAAACTTTCCAGAAAAATCATTAAAAAAAAAAAAATGGAAATCGCATATACCCGATTATACGTAATATATAAGATGGGCAAACTTTCCAGAAAAATCAATAAAAAAAAAAAAAGAAAAAGAAATCGCATGTACCCGATTATATGTTAATATAATAGATGGATTTCAATTAATTTAAGGTTTTTTATTTTATTTTTTATTTCTTGATATATACCAAACGAGAAAGAGAATAATAGATAGAAGACTTGGAGGTCCATGAAATGACCATTGAGGTTAGCATAATGCACAAGCTAGCAAGCTAGCTAAGGCAAAAGCTTGCTTTTTTTTTTTTCCAAGGCAGGCATCAGCATCAAAGTTGTCAATCATATCTTGAAAAGGGGGTTAACCATAAATGTAGTATTGAATTATATAATAATCAATGCTATATGTATATTTATACAATATAATATTTATTACAGTTATAAAACAATGGTGTATATATTATAGTTGTCATCATAGTTTAGAAGTGAACCTTTATTTATTTATTTTTTATTTTTTTTTATTTTTTTTGGGATGACTTATGCAGAATCCTTCTATCAGGGAGGCATATATATAATTTATATATTCCAGCACAATTTCTCTAATGCAAAACACATTTTTGGCCCATCTTATTTGATATTGTTTTAAATATTCTTTCTGTACAATGCATGGCATCATATTTCAATCAAAATATTGCCACTCTCTTTGTTTGTCAAATCAAATTCAAAGAATTATTCCTCAGTGAGAACCTGGTTCCAAAAATATAGTGGGTGGCATTCTTTTGGTTCCAAGTTTTTATTGTTTTAATTTTATTTTTTTTGGTTGAATTAATAATTTTGTTCAGAAAAGAATCCAAGTTGTGAAACTTCCCATTTCTCTTCTTTATTTTATTTTATTATTTTGTTTATTTTTTTCACATTGTTGTTTAAAACTTGCTCTCTTCTGTTTGTTTCCTTAGAATATATGTTGTGTACGCACATGCAATTAGAGTACCCTTTCGCATGTAATTTGTTTTGGAAAAAACTTTTTTGTTGGAAACCAAAAAAGTAAAAGGAAGATTAATCCGTGTGCAGATCTGACTAATGAATTTGGTATCAAAAGGAATGAAAAAGTTTTCAACTATCAACAGCTAATCATGTGATAGGCACAAAGAAAATCAAACTTTTGCATGCTTAGTTTGAACTTTGAATAGCTCTCTACAACACCCATAGAGTCTTACTTTCATTAGGTAGGCATGAATGCCCTCTTTAATTATAGTCGCCCGAGAATTCTATAGTAAGATATGAAAAATTACTTTATAAATAGGATTTTGTTTTAAATCATTAAATTTATATTTTATCGTAGAAAGTTCCTTAATTTTATTTTATTTTTTAAATATAATGTGACATATGAGTCTCGTTTATTAAAGAGAAACAAAAACACTTTTCATATGCTTGAAACCTGAGAATTCCTAACCGAATCTCATCCCTCCCACCCACTGAGCTAATCCTAGCGGGGTGAAAGTTCTCCGAATCTTAATTCCTCCCCTAATGACAACTAAAGAAGCCAGTAATAAGCCGAAAACCCTAGCTTTACGTGTCTAAATGAAACACTTAAAAAAGGAGATTCCCATCCACGGTAACGAAGCTTTTCTAAGTCCTTCATTGCCTTAAAAATTTTCTTGTTTTTGTAATTTCGGCGCCTTTTCAAATAGCTGCTCAATAGGGACAAAACTTAGTTGAATTCGTCAATGAACAATACAATACACAGACGCACATGTCCCTATATATGTGTGAAATTGTCGTCTACTTATCCTTAGAGTAGGCAAAAAAGTGGTAAAATAACTGGTCATGGCCTCGTTTTCAAATTAAGCCAAACTCTCTACTATTTATGCACTTATCGATATCTCAAAGTATATCATATATGTGTACACACACACACACACATATATATATATTGAATATCTCAAACAGCTTTTTCAAAAAAATCGATTACCACTTGGGAGGAAAAAGCAAATATAATATATATATATATATATATCATCACTTCTTTTTTCTTTTTGAATTGCTTGCCGTGAACTTGTGACACGCATATAGTTAATATTCATCTTTTTGGATATCATCCCTAACAGAATTATCCTCATGATCGGTTGATAGAGAAGTAGTACTTCTAGATGATTATATAGATATGTATACATATATTTTAATGTTTATATTGGAAAAGTAACAGCAGAAGATGCCCCACTACTTGTGCAATATTGAGGCGAGAGAGAGAGAGAGAATATTGGATGCCTTCTCACGTAAAGTTTTGGCAATCACAAAAGGACGGCCATGAATTAGTTAATTTACCTATAAAGTTGGAAAGTTATAAGAAATACATAAGTAAGACGTATGAAACTTCTTCCGAGAACAGACAATTTATGGTGTAAATACGCAACTTCATTTTTGTTCTCTTCCCCCATATATATATATATATATATATATACTTGAGGGTTTTTTTTTTTATTCAATGGACCGTCATTTTTGTTCTCTTCCCCCATATATATATATATATATATATATATACTTGAGGGTTGTTTTGTTTTTATGTTTTTTTTTTTATTTAATGGACCGGGTGTACCACGTTATCATGCTTATATGGTACATTCATCTAATAGAAATTTGATATTTGGATCGTTTTTCCGTATCATCATTTGTTTTATTTTTCTCTTTCCTAATGTCCAATATATATTGTCAACTTAAACTATCATAAATATCTCACTTAAATCTTATCATAATCAATTCAATTTAAATAAATATAATTTTTTATTTATATCTTTTATTATATTTAATGAATTTTTGCTTTAACCAAAAAAAAAAAAAAAGAAATTAAGGAACCATATATGAGGAACCTTCCTCATTCAAACCGTGAGGAAAAAATTTGAAATTTAAAATATTTATTAATTCAATATGGTTTGGACCTTAAAAAAATGTTCGTGGATAATACTTTCAAATTTCAAAGAGTGCATTCAGATATTTAATTTTTGTATTGATTAGTTTGCCTTTTCAAACTCATTTTATTTATGCAAAATTAAATGTCATGTTTTTGTTTTTTTTGTTTTTTGTTTTTTGTTTTAAATCAAACTCTATTTTCGTTGATTTTGGGATCAAAATTGTAGTTGTGGTACTTCTTTTATTTCCTCAAGGCAAAAATTAATTAGATGCTTGAAGTGTAAAAATTTATTTATTTTTCGAAAAAGCAAGAATTAATTAATTATATCAAATGATATAAAAAATAATATTAAAATCAACAAATTTTAACAACATAAAATATCTTCTTCGATTTCCATGGTGGTAGATGTCGAACTTACATTCTTCTCTCATGCCCAAAACTTAACAGAGCCTTCAATTTTTGTTTCCTCACATTTGGAATGAGGAAGGTTCCTCATATATGGTTCCTTAGTTTCTTTTTTTTTTTTTAAAGCAAAATTAATTAAATATATTAAAAGATATAAATAAAAAGATGATATTTATTTAAATTGAATTGATTATAATAAGATTTAGGTGAGATATTTATGGTAATTTTAAGTTGACAACTAATACATTACACATTAGTAAAGAGAAAAATAAAACAAATGAATGATTGGAAAAAACGATCCAAATGTCAAATTTTTATTGGATGGGTATACCACATAAGTACGATGACGTAGTATACACAGTCCACCGAATAATTTCTTAGTATCTCATTGGGAAGTAAATTAATATACGCAATGTATAACCTCAAAATTAAGCTATTATTTAGCTTTTGAATTTAGAAATTAAGTTAGGTAGTTTGAGATTCATGAAATGATTGACCACACACGTTTTGAAATAATATAATATACATCAAAACATGCTAATAAACCTAATCATACAATGTTCATGTCTTTGAATAACCCCTCCATTTCCATTATACATAATTTGACTAAGTTGATTAACTAACCTATTTAAATGATGAAAAACACGAGTTAAATAAGGGCTCAAACGTAATTATTTGACATAGAATCATGCATGTCCCCCACCAAATATATATATACATATATATATATGAATTATTTGTTTAAAACGAAAGTGATCACAACATGGTTCTCACCCTTCATTAATTTGAGAATAATTCATCTTCTTTTTTTTTTTTTTTTTTTTGCTTATGTGATAATACAAAATCATGATATAAAATAACCTAATATGAAAAGCCCCACTTCCATGTGTCCTCGGAAATTTATATTAATAAATCTATGAATTTCCCATATGATCGAGAGGGGCAAGGAGACCGGCTAACATGCAATATTCCCAAAGCACAAATCATACACATGCACACACATATATAATCAAAGGGAATAACGGAATTCATAATTCGTGAAAAGTCCTTGAAATCAAGTCGAAAGGCGATGTCACAAAGAAGAGAACCTAAAATGATGCTCCACTTATAATAGGAACAGCTCCCATGATTAGGGCTTACGAGAGTTGGTTGATTTAAGGCTCTAAGATTGGAATATATATATATATATATATATATATATATATCTCACTCACTACTAGCCCTTTTCTCTCTTTTGTTTTTTTTTTTTTTTTTTGTTTTTTTCCTCTTTTGCTAAAATGGGAATTCATAGGTCATGTAGTATAACATGATAGGCCAATGTTGTTCCAATTCATGTCATTTACAGGATTAGAAAAGCATCTAATCTTTGGCTTTTCTAAGAATCGAAAGGCTAACAATGAGAATTCGGCATGCAATGGCAGAGCTTGAAAACTAAAAAAAGGAAATATATATATATATATATGCGTGTGTGTGTGTGTTTTTTTAAAATCATATTAATTATTTATAACATTTATTTGCAATTGTTGAATCTTTTTCCAATCCTTCAATGGACACATGTCATTGTCACGAATGTAGTTGTTTAGATGAGTATTTTGAGGGGGTATTTCTATGTTTTCTTGTTTGTTTCTTTTCTTTTTTTCTTTCCTCTCTTTACCTTTTCTTTTCTTTTCTTTTTCTTTTTTTTTTTTTTTTTTGCCCATTCACGAAAGAAAGTCAGTTGCTTTGGCTTGGCGAAATTCACGGATTTCCTGTTCCCTTCTTTAATATGTTTGAAGACGACATAAAGCTATCATCTGGCAGATTATAGACGTGAGCATACATATTATCATCAGAAATGAAATTTCGGAGAGAGAGAGAATGGAGAGGGGGTTGAAGGTGACGTTTGCCTAACAATGTTTTTTTTGAGATAAATACACATATATTTATATATGTGTGTGTGTGTGTGTGTGTGTGTGTGTGTGTGTTCGTTCTTCTCGTGGAACTGAAAGGAGAGAGAGCACAATGAGGACGTCTCTTGTGTGTTGACCTTTTCTTTTGGCTTTTTGTGCTTATTATTTGACTTAAATGCTCTTCTGACCCACGCCCCTTCCAACTTGTTTTAATCTCTCCCACTTCCTTTTTTTTTTTTAATTAGATTTTTATATGTCTATATATGTATATAATTAAAGCAAAGAAGAACCATATAAATGTAATATGTACACTACCATTTTGCTTTGGCATGTATCTAAAATACTATAGTGCTTGATATTATCCACTCAAATGCAATTGTCACGTTAATACTAAACTAAATTTAGTGATTAATACGTTTTTGTTATAGTCTTGTTCTTCAGTTAAATACGATTTCATTAACAAATTCTCAATTTAGTATCACGCATGCTAGTGACTTTTTTTATTTATTTTTTTATTACTATCTAGCCAGTTTTTCCTTCCGTATTATCTTTTCTCTTTTCATAGTACCTTCTTTATATACATATTTATTTATTTACATGGGATATATTATATATAGGTATTTTTATGAGACAATTTTATATTGATAGTATATGGGGTTTTTATCGTTAAATCTAATTAAAAGCACATAAAAAAAAATAGTAAAAAATAAAAGTAGAGATAACTTTAATCTTGATTTTTGAATACCAATTCATGTGACAATAAGTTGTTATCTATTCCCTAGTAGATTTTACTTTTATTTGATGTGATAATCTTTTAAACACATATTAATAAATTATAACAATTTATATAACACGAATATTGAAATACTTAAAAATTAAGATTATTATTGATGTCTATTAAAAAAAAGATAAATCAAACAATTTTAATAAATATATAACAGTTGGAAAAATGGAATCCTGTTAATATTGTTAGCACGTCCTACTATAGAAATCTCTTATATATATATATATATATATATATATATTTGGGGACATAAAGGTACAAACAAAGAGAAAAAGAAAACAAGGAATGAGAGAGAGAAAAAGTTGTACCAACTTAGATTCTGAGGTATAAATGAATAAAGCTAAGGGGCACCTCTGGTATCCCTCACTATGTTATGTGAATGAAAAAAATAAATATATTTATTTTTTTATTAATAAGATGGACCTCACATCTTATCAAATAACAAATAATATAAGGAGCCATCTCATATGATGTAAGATACCAAAGGTGTCCCTTATTTTACTCGTTATAAATCAATTGCAAACCCACATCATCAATTAATCTCAACATTCAAGGAATGGAGGGATGAAATATAAGATGAGTGCAATAATACTTTTCTTTTTTGTTAGTTGATGATTTGGGTGTATTACAGCATTGATTTTTTTTTTTTTTCAAAAAAAAAAAAAAAAAAAAAACCTCTTTTGAAATGGAGTTGGAAATGGGACCTTGACAGATAAAACCCAAACTAACATGCAATCTATGTCATACAAACAACCATACATGTCACATGGGTAGCCCCCCCTAAAACAATTTTCCCTTCTTTTGCACTCAAAAACAAGGAACAAACTCTACCACCACCTCCACCATTCCAAAAACCACCCAAATGCATTAATAAAAAAAACACTAAAAAAAGAGTTTTGTAATTGTATGAAAATGACTTTTTTGTTATATATATGTGTGTGTATATAGATCTAGTCTAAACCTGAAAGTGTAATTGTTAATATGTTTTGGTACCTTTTCAATTATTGGTTAAATTTTGTGCCTTTTGCGTTTGCTACTAAACCATTCCTCCAGCAGACACACCCCCCCCCCCCCCCCCCCCCACCCCATAAAATTACAAGCTCTTTGCTGCCAAATTAGTGTTCTTAAAACGAAAGAGCACATCCCATTTTGGAAGATTAAAAAAAAAGTACGAAAGCACCACCTCAGTGCTTACTAGATTGCGTGCTCATCACTGCTACAATAAAACGTTATTAATATATTAAATATGGAGATACAAAATGCACCTAATAGAAAAATATCCAAGTCAATGGAGATGATCGATGTGGGAGAGAGATTATATATATATATATATATATGTATATATACTTTTAGGTTGATGGTTTCTTTAGGGAGGGGAAAAAAAAATCAATGTGCGTCTATTCATAATCTACATTTTCTCGATTTTCTACTACTATATTTTTTTAATGTACGGATCATTAACTTGGACTTTAAAATTTCATTCGGACAGTGTTTATAAAATAGGTATAGCGGTTTCACGTTTAAAATTAACTGGGATTTAGATTACCTGAATTCAATCAATGAGTCTACCAGATGCTACTGCGAGAACACCCCATGGTACAATCCTTTTTCCTTGAATGCAACTTATCTTTAGCTAAGCCTTTGCTTAATTAGTGAGAATATGCTATAATCTAATTCGTACTCAAATCTTTATTTTTTTTTAAAGTTGATATTTGTGCGCAAGTTCTAATTATTAAAAAAGAAAAAGAATTTTATTTACCAAACAAGAAAAAGGAAAGAGAGTGTGTTGTTAATTGTGGAAAAAAAAAAAAAAAAAAAACTTGATAAATAGAACTGATTAGTGTGTCGTATGGCGACTACGCGCGCGCGCGTGTGTGTTTGTGTGAGATTGGGATTTGTCACTTAAACAACTTTCTCACCGTCCAATAATTCTTCACATGACAAACACGACTTTACACAATTGTCCGACACGTGTTGTGACAGCATTGGAGAAGACGGTGCTCGGTTCCTGAGGCGAGGGTGGGATTATTATAAGTACTAAGTGCACGCCAGAATCTTTTTTTTTTTTTTTTTTTTTGGGTGGGTTTGAAAAAAGTGGAGTTGCTTGGTTTTGAAGTTTGTTTTATCATTGTAAGTATGTTATAACATTTTTTTTTATTAGTCAATTATTAATTTCCTTCACATATAACAATTTATTAAGATGATGTATGCACGTGGCCATGTTTAAGATTTTTGCATATTTTCAAATCTCCTCTATAGTTTTTTTTTATTTTTTATTTTTATTTTTATTTTTTCACTTTTAGAGAAAGTATTGCTTAATGTTTATGTAGGTTTTGTTTTCGAGTAGAACTCAATAGCCATTTACAAGCCTTCTTTTTTTTTTTTTTTTTTTAATCTTTTCTTGCATGCTCCCCATATTGGTCTTATATCTCTCTCTCTCTCTCTCTCTCTCTCTCTCTCTCTCTTTTTTTTTAATCTTATCTCCCAATCTTAAGTCCAAATTAAAAAAAAAACGAAAAATATAACTTTGTTTTTGTTAATTATTTTCACATTATGTTTGACGACTCAATCGAGCGAGAAAACAAAAGGGTCTTCCAACATCAAAAAGGATTCATGTATGTTCACTCGTGTGTCACGAAAATGGTATGAAAGATTATGTTGGAAAATAAGATAAGTAATAACTTTCCACCGAAACAAAAAGAAAGCAAAATGTTCATTTCAGGACATCCAATAAATAAATAAATAAAAAAAGAGAAATATTTTATTCGTTTTTTACAACCAATGCATAGTGAATTAACCACTATTAATGCTTGCGTTTTGTTTAATTAAACTTTATGTCAATGGTTCCCCGTAGTTTTTGTTTGGATCATACTTTATGGTACCACATTCGGTCTTTGTTACTGTATAGGTGAAACCATTTAAACCCACCAACCAAAAATCAAAACTACAACACAAAAACAAACACGTATTGGAGAACTCACAGGCTTTTTTTATTATTCTTTTTCACGAACTAAAATATTCTTGTCAAGAATTCTACAGTTACATATAAAAAGATATATGCTTTATTAATAAAACTATTTTTAAGTATTAAATTATATGCATCGGATTATCATTAATAGATATTTTTTTTTATTTTGACATAATTTTAATCAAAATTTAATATTTTAAAAAAAATTACAATATTATCGATAATGATAAAGTCCTTTATTAACGCTGTAAAAATTATTTTTCACTCTCCTTTTGAGTAGAGAAGGTTCCAAGGCATTCCCCATTGATTAACAACTCTTTGATTCCCTCCAATTTAGTTTAACCGACTGGCTACTAATTAACCTACTTTTGACAAAAATAGTATTTGCTAGACATAATGAATTTTATCTTCTAATTAACAAGTGTGTGCACCATTAGTCAAAATAATCCACCAATCACTTTGGGACAAAACACACACCATTAGAAAAGTAACAAAGTACTTTGTTTGCAAATGAGGGACGGTGGGATTTTTTATTTTTTCACAATTAATCTAAAAGAAAAACTCAAAGGGATTTGACAACGCATGCGAAAAATACCAAAACTACCTTTTTGTGTTTATTGATCATTAATATTATTATTGTAAACATAATCTAATAGGTAATTTCGCACATGACTCTATTATAAAGTGTAGAAATGTCACTATTGAAAATACACAATTGAATTACAAGTGCTCGTCTCAATTCCCAAATCTTAAAATACTTTTAAAACTTAAAAAATTAATTCAATCAAATTTTCATTGGTTTATTTATTTATTTCTCTAAACTTTGATAAACATGTGGGTCTTCGTGATCATCACAAATCACCTTGCATTAAATTAAAACAATAAAGTGGGAAAATGGAAGCAAAAGCCGGCACTGGCGGACATTCTCCCATGTGTGAGGCTCTCCTCTATTTCTGCTCTAACTGCTATCTTTGGCAAACCCACATCCGTAGAGGCGGCCGTATATTACTTTAACATTTTTTGTTTATTACGTAATTTCTCTTTTAAGTGTAAACAAAAAATTATATGTATAGATAATCGCGTTTTTGAAGTTAAAACTATATCAAAATGAAATTAATCAAGAAAACAGTTTAAAAAACATACTTATCAAGTAAATCTTCCATGCCTTAATGTGAATATAAGGTAATATATATTTCTTTTAAATGTACTTAGTGCACAAAACCAATAAAAATCTCTGTTAAACAATAGGAAAAATAAAGGATTGGGGGCTTTTTGAACAAATTAGTGGCCAACTAATAAGAGCAACCCACGTGCGCCGACACGTGGCTCGCATTCCTAGACCGATGTCTTTGCTCCTCCATGGTTGCGCGTTTACCCAAATATCTATTCCCCCGACGGCACGTGTGCAAGGCCTCCGTAGAGTCACGTGCGCCGCACGAGCCACTCTTGGTCCCCACCCCTCTTCCCTTCCGGTCCTCGACGACGCCGTCAAGTCAGACACTCAAGAACACAAACGTACAAGAAAATATTCCTTCACGATTTCCCCAAACTGCCCTCCAGTAAACAGCCACGTTTTACTCGCTTGCCGTCGGGATTCGTGGTCAAATTTGTCTTTTCGACGCAAACTTTGACGTTCCGTTTCTTTAAAAAAAAGATACCCCGAAGAAAAGAAAAAGGCCAAAAAAAAAAAAAAAAAAAAAAGAAAAACGTTTATTCTTTTTTGGTAAGAAAAAAAGAATAAAAGCACTACTCTCACAAAACAATGTTTATCTCGTTGAGAAATCATCACGGAAAAAAAACAAATTTCTTTTTGTTGGTCAAAATCTCGTGAAACTAGCGGCTGGTTTTGGACCGTCTGATCATGGGATGTTGATGATCAGACCGTACTAAAAAGGGTAGGAAAGTCGGTGGGACCACAGACGGTTTTTTGGGTTGGAACCACATCCATTCCACCGCGGATAGAAGGTGACCCAGAATTTCTGACAGCTAAGATTTTGCTTTTTTCTTTCTTTTGCTTCGCTTCAATATAAAATTATTATTATTTTTTAAATTTTTTTTTTTTTTGCCCTTCCCAAATGGGTATTTCTTGATTGGTAATTGGCGTAAAATATGAGGTTGGAAATATATAAAAAATAAAAAAAGTTGAAAAACAAAAGTGGTTGTCTGTATTAGGCGTTTTATGACTTTATTTTTTATTTTTTCTTTATTTAGATTAGGACATGTCCAACAAATATTATCAAGGCCTTCCAATATCTTCCACAAGATAATTTAAACTAATTCGGGTCTGTGATTTTAACGTTGACGGGGTCAATTCCCATTCGCCCACATTAGGCCGACCACGTAAGTGGGCCCGTTTCCTTATTTGAAAAGACAATATTGCCCCTGTGGGAAACACTTTCAAACCTCATCCATGGTACCAAAAGGGAAATTTCCTTGGAAACTTTGTTTAGATAATATAGTAGAGAAAAACGTATGGAAGTGTAGATGTTTCACCACCCTTTTTTGATTTGACATTTTTTGACTCTTATACTCGGAGTTGTAGACCAAATGCTCCATTCTCATTTTTTTTTAATTTTCTATTTAAAACTTTAGTTTATTATTTCACTTTTTGACATAAATATAATATATAATATAAGTATTAGAATTACCTTATTATTAAAAGTAGTCTACTAAAATCGCAGTTGTTACGAATCTAATGATTCAATAACATTCAGTGTTGATAATAATGCATAATTTCCTAATAGATTAGGGTTCTAAATTATTTGATAAACTTATTATTTAGTTATATTATAAGTGTACTATTTTTTAATTTTTTGTAATAATTTTGGAACCGTAACACAATTTGGAAAAAGAAAAAATGAAAAATGAAAAATGGGCAGTAATGAAATAAAGAGGAAAAAGGGGTAGGCGGAGATGATGATGACGATGGAGGATTATTTTTATTATTATTGAATTTTCAAATGAGGGGTTGATAGGCAAAGAAAGTGTGAAGCCGACACTCTGCTAACTTATTTTATATGCAAGAATTATACAATGTATAATTAAAAGCTGAAATGATTATTGAGAATCTTGGCACAGTGAAAGTCGATCTAACTGTCGTTTGTTTAGGTGAGTGATGACTCTAAAATATATAATCCCCTCACTCTCTCTCTCTCTCTCTCTATATATATATATATATATATATAATGTATATAGTTATATGCCTTTCTCTTTGTCTTCTCTCTCTAGCATGAAAAATTGGAAATGGAGAATGTCCACACGTAATCTGAGTAGTCTGGGATTGTGTTACGCTGATTTGGGTTGTTGAAGTGTCCAATGCGTATTACTTTAAAATTTCACCACATCAGAGGATTAATTACCGCAATAATGCTACTTTTGGCATCTACTTTCAATAACTCTATTAAGATTCTCTCTCTCTCACACCTATTTACTCTATTTACTCTCTCTCTGTTTTTTTTTTTTTTTTTTTTTTTGGCTAATGGTTTGCGGAAAACTATTAGGGCAAACAAAAATGAATTAATTAGTACACTGTACTTCTTTTTAAGGAAGTTTATTTATTGTACGTTACTTAAGTTGCCTTTGTTTTTTTCTTAAAAAAAGTACAATAGTGTCTTTTTTTTTTTTTTTTTTTTTCATTCCTGAAGAGAAGTACTTGGTACTATAATGACTTTTTCTTTGCATTTTCTTTTATAATTTAGCTATCACAAATATATATGTGTGTGTATATATATATATATAGAGGTGCATGTATATCAATGGCAAATCATTGAACCTTCATAAATTCTTTCGGTGTGTCACAACTATATGATGTGTGTATTAACTAATCCCCTTTCAAGCAAGAAGAAAAAATACAACTATTATTTGATTAAAAACTAATATATTTTTCCTCTAATTTAACAATAAATCAACCATTTTTGAATGATGAATATTCTAGCAAAAGGGTATATATTTATATATATATATATATATTCATCTTTATGGAAGGCACAAAAGGAAGTAATCTCACTACTAGCTAGGGGAAGAATTTTCCCTGACAAGGGCATTAAATGAAATGCCATTAAATTTGAGGTAGAAAAAGAATCGGCCACAGATCTTGAGCTGGCTAGGACTAACCTAAACCTACCCATGGACAAAAAAACAGCTAAAGCAAAGTCAATAATTATAAAACATCATTATTATTACAAAAAAAAAAAAAAGAAAAAAAACCACAAAACACACACACACACAAATTTGTTGACCGGTCAAAATTTTTGTTAATCACATATTTACAATGGCTCTTTAACGTTAAACAGAAATTTAACCGTCCTCACGCCGAGAAATTGACCAAACGATAAATTGAAAAAAAGTTAATAAATAAAACTTCTTTAAAGCGCAAAAGGGTAACGGAGCCGTAACTCTAGCACTGTCAACCCCGTGGAGATTCCTAAGGGGGACAGCTTGTAGTTAACCCCCGGGTCAACACGTGTCTCAAACGGCGCTCACCTGTTGTCAGTTACACTGCGGTGACTCACAGCAAGAGAAAAACTAAAAAAAAAAAAGGGCAAAAAAACATTTATGGGCCCCACTCCACCTCCACCACCCCAAACTTCTAAACTAAACCCACTATTTTATCAGAATCTCCAAAAAGCAAATAAATAAATAAATAAAAAATAAAAAAGAGAGAGAGAGAGAGACAGAGACAGAGAGAAGTTTACGGCACCAGACAAAAGATAAAAATGAAAATTGAAAAATAGGAGCGTTAAAACTAATTAGAGGTAAGGATTAAATTGAAGAAAAAGATAATCATGGAGAGATTATGGTGTTATAAATTAAAAATACGGGGTTAAGTTGAAGAGAAGAGAGATAAAGAAGAGAAAGGAGAGAGAGAGAGAGAGAGTGTGTGTGTGTGAGTTTTAGCTCCAAGAGGCCCGAACAACCAACAAAGCTCCCGCTGATTTGCAGAGAGAATCCAAAGGACAATTAGAGAGAGAAAGAGTCTCTGAGCTTTCCAGAACAGAACGCCGAGAGCAGAACCAGCACAGAAACTTGGAGAGAGAAATAAAGAACGAACGAAAGAAGAGAGAGAAACAAAGAAAGAAAGAGAAGTTATATTTTTCAAAATTCCAATCAGGTCCTTTTTTCTTCTTATCCAATCCGTAAGTCCCTCGCCATTTCTTTTCGGCTTTTCCTTCTTTTCGTTTTTCCCCTTCCTTCTTTTCTTTTCTTTTATTTTTTTTTTTTCTTCTTCTTCTTCTTATTATACATATTGTATTTATCATATAGATATATTCATTTTTGTTTGTTGCATCAATAACGAATTGGAAACAGATCTAATTTTCGCGGAATTGGATGTTCGGATTCTGTTTTGAGAAGAGTTCTGCATTGCGTTTTTGTTAAAACTATAGAGAGTTACAAAATTACAAAGATCTGTTTTTTTTTTTTTTTTTTTTTTAATTATTTAATTATTTTTACTATTTTTTTTTCTCTCCGTGGAAATGGTATCTAGTTTTTGTTTATAATTGAAAGATTCTATTTATTGGCTGTGCGTTTCTGGGAATTTTTTTTTTTTTAGTCTTATCCTTTAAATCAAATTTTGTTCGACGCCGGCAATTTGACTTTAATTTCTTTCTTAAAAAAAATAAAAAATCTTAACACACACAAACAAGTTCATTGGAAAATTGATTTTTTCCCCCTCACTTGAAATTTTTCTGGATCGTTGGTTTATTGGATTCAGATCAGTGACCATTAGAAAACAAATAGCAAAAAAAGACAAGAACAACAAAAATAGAAATGTTAAAACCTTTCTGGGTTTTCTGTTGTTTCATTGAATCAATGATGAACAGTCGAAGCCTTTAGATTTTTCCAATAAAACTTTGTTTTTTTTTTCATTATTTTTTTTCTGAATAGGTCGGGGTTCTGTATTTTGAACGAGTTCTCGAGGGAGTTGGTGTTTGGATTCGGAGAAGCGAAACAGACATTTTGCTGGTGGAATTTTGCCGGAAAGAAAAAGAGGGCAATTTTTTTTTTTTTTGGTTTTTGGATTGGAATTTGGATTTCTCTATAATTTGATTTTTGGGGGGGTGGTGTTCGGAGACATGTTGGAGGGTCGGTCCTGCCTGGTGGAGAGGCTGTTTCAGAGCTCTTGTCAGCCAGAGGGCAAGTGGTCTTGCATGAGTTTCCATCTTCTCGATATCGGCAACAACAACAACAAAAGACAGCACGAAATCGAAGATTCCGAAGAAGATCACCCGCAGAGGAAATCGGCTAAGTTGTTGCCGGATTCCCACGAGCGGCTGCTTGAGATGTCATCACAGGCTTCCCGTCAGGTATCCAATAACCGCCGCCACGCCGGGAATGGGTCGGATTCGGATTCGCTCATCAGTCGAATTGGCCGGGACAACTCGATTAGTAGCCTAATCCGATGCTCCAGATCGGATTATGGCTCGATTGCCTCCGTGAACCGGAGTTTTCGCTCTCTGATTCGGACGGGCGAGCTCTATAGGCTTAGGAGGCTGCATGGTGTGGTGGAACACTGGGTTTACTTCTCTGTCCAACTCCTTGAATGGGAAGCCTTCGATCCGATTCGACGGAAATGGATGCATTTGCCGAGGATGGACTCGAATCAGTGTTTCATGTGTTCGGATAAGGAATCCTTGGCTGTGGGAACGGAGCTCCTTGTATTTGGGAAAGAGTTCAATTCCCACGTCATCCATAGATATAGTCTTTTGACAAACTCTTGGTCCTCCGGAATGACTATGAATGCTCCAAGATGCTTGTTTGGATCCGCCAGCCTCGGAGAGATTGCGATTTTGGCAGGCGGGTGCGATTCGGACGGGAACAATCTCAGCTCCGCCGAGATGTACAATTCGGAGAATCAGACGTGGGAGACACTCCCAAGCATGAATAAACCAAGGAAGATGTGTTCAGGGGTTTTCATGGATGGGAAATTCTATGTTATTGGCGGGATTGGAGGGAGCGAGAACAAGGTCCTAACCTGCGGCGAGGAGTTTGATTTAAGGACAAGAGTATGGACGGAAATCGAAAACATGTCTCCAGGACGGAGCGCCGCGGCCAATGAGATGCCCGCGACCGCAGAGGCACCACCTCTGGTGGCTGTGGTGAACAATCAGTTGTACGCGGCGGATTATGCTGATATGGAGGTGAAGAAGTATGACAAGAGAGGAAACTGTGGGGCACTGTGGGGAGATTGCCTGAGAGGGCAATGTCGTTGCACGGTTGGGGTGTGGCATTTCGAGCCTGTGGCGATCGGCTTATTGTGATTGGTGGACCGAGGAGTGGCGAGAATTTTATAGAAGTGAATTCATGGGTTCCAAGTGAAGGTCCACCAGAATGGAAATTACTAGCCAGGAAGCAGTCTGGTAACTTTGTCTATAATTGTGCTGTGATGGGATGCTGATTATTGGATTCTCTCAGACAGCAGTGCCATTGTTCACAGCCATGGATGTACAAGATCGGATTCTCGTCCATCGACGAAAACAAGTTCAGCTAATTGGTAATTTTCCCCACCCTTGTTACTTTCTCTTTTCCTTTTATCAGTTATTTTTCTTTTCCTCTTTGGGTGGGGAGACGACGGGGAAGATTTCGGAGTCTACTCAAGATTGAATTGGAAAATTTCTTTTTCTTGAAGGAGAAGCTCTTGAGTAAATTTTTTTTCTTAATCTTTAGTTCCATTGAATTTGTCTTCCCCAAATTTTAGTGACATGAAAAAAAAAAAAAAAAAAAAAAATTCAAAAGGTTGGCATCATGATGTAGCACAGGATAGTTTCAAAAAAATAATTTGGAGTACCCCCAACACATTTGTAGGCCATCAAATACTGGTTGCTGAAGCTATTTTTTTTAAAGAAAGAAACACAGAACTAGTTCCATATGGGTTTCACTTTCCTTAATTTTCTTGCCCTTTTGTCTTCAAGAGAGAGGAAATAAGTTGTGAGAGATGTTGTTGTCTTGGACACTGGCTTATGTACTGATTACATTGATTGATGAAATTGATGGGCTATATTTTATTTTTAATTTTAATTTAGCTTCCTCCATTTATGTTTTTTTGTATCCTCACGAAAACTTTTGAATTGATTCAAATTTTCCTTCTGTTGTTTGCCCTTGCACTAGATTCTTAGCTTTCTCTCAGTTTGATCAAATAGATTTCTAATCTGATGTTATTTGATTTAGCTTTGTGTCAGAAGAAAGAACTTGCAAAAACTTTGCATATACTCTTGTTTTAACTATATTTATTACCCTGTGTTGAGATATGCAAACAAAACTATACTTTCTGTAATGTTTATAAAAAAAAAAAAAAAAAAAAGAAAGAAAGAAAGGGTGACATAAAATTATACATCAGGTACCTGGAAACAACTTAATTAACAGCAAAAGCAAATGCACTTCTACAAAAAAAAAAAAAAAAAAAAAAAATGGATGATGTGTGAACGATCGAGCTTACGACCTTCACGTGTTAAAGGTTGGTGGAACTTGATAGCTAAACTGAATCGAATTTTTTGTTGATGTCTCATGTATATTATTGTCCTAGCTTTGCTTGGAAAGTTATGATAAACATCTATATATGGTAGATATGGAATTCCTCTGATAATCTGTTAGAATAAAACTATTAAAAAAAAAATTTTAATCAACGACGAAATCTGTCGATGTTTGAAGGAAAGCATGGTTTACCTCGAGTTTGCTTATCTGCTCATAGTCATAGTTATAGTTTTCGAAGGGAGAGCATTGTTTCTTAGGCTTTGTTCCTATTCTTCCTGCCATTGTTTATGCTTCTTCTTCTTCCTTCGAAATGACGGCTTTATTTTCTTCTTCTTCTTCTAGATGAGATTTCACTTCTTTACATCAATTCGTATAAAAGTCCCCAAAGCGTGTTAGAGGATTTCTCTTTTGAGATGTTTTGGTCTAAATTAATACCCTTTATGATTTTTTCTATGTTAAAGCGACATAAGAAAATGTATATGAAAAGTGTTGTCCCTTTCTACAATTTCTTTTAGAAGAATCACTAGAGAACATATTGTAGGTTTAGCAATAAATATAAATTTGTAAATTATAAATTTTGGTCTAAAACAAATTTGTTTGATTAGTTTTCTTTCTTTTTTTTTTTTTTTTTTTTTTTTTTTTTTATCCTTGAACTCAGGGCAGCTTGAGCTTGCAATTGGTGATTGCTACTGACCATTATCGCGTCTTTGTAGCTACGACCAAATAAACAATTAGCAAGCCCTAGTGGGACGTAGTGAGCATCTATTTTTAACCATAGGAACAGAAAGTCTTAGAACGCGATGAACGGTTTCTCTGAGCTTTTAAAACCTGACTTAATTACTTCTTGTAAGTGACATAACTATTATTATTTTTGTTTTCAAAGAGCTCTAAAAGCTAATAAACATATCAATGTTTTACCTATATTTCTTGATCCACTCAAAATATGTCGGGAGTGACACATAAATGTTTCAATTATAGATCAATCAATTGAAAATTTAATCTAACAACAAAGTTGCTATCAGTTATACAAAATAGGAAGTTTCATAGTAAAAAAATATCAAAAAAACAAGAAGAAAAAAAATCAAATCAAATAATAAGGTTAAAAAAACTCAAATTCCTTCATTTGAAGATTTTTACCCCCCTTTATTTGAACCAGTCTTTGGTTTAGAATATTAGCGTGAATTGCACGGCGAGCTGGGCTCGGGGTGATTTTTTTTGCCCCCCTTCTTTGTATGTCTTTTTATCTTCTTCTGCTTCTTCAAAATAAATTTTCACTTCTTTACATCATTTCTTAGGCTTTCTTTCCATTCACACACTGTTTGCTTCTTTGCTATAAATTTGATTTCACTTATTTTACCTAAAAATTAAATCTGTCGGAATGTCTCATAGATTCTGCTTTCTAGAAGTTCCATAGAACTGAAATATGTCGATTTGTTTGATTTCAGGATTTTTTTCCCCCTTATCTTTCTACTTATTTTTATTCTATTTAATTTACCATCCTTTTGGTTAGGCAAGCGCGTTTTTATTCATGGATTTTGAGGTTTTTTTTTTTTTTTTTTTATAATTTGGAATATCTGAATCAAAGTTCATGATAGTGAATCTGAATCTTGGAGCTGCTTGCACGTAGAAGGATATCTTCATGCCTTTTCTTTTTGTTTATATGAACCAGTTTCTCTATTCTCCGCGTCTTGATTTTCATTTTAAGTTGGTATAAATAATTGGTAGGATTAGATTGATTTCCTTTTGAAAAATGGAAATTAAAAAAATAAAAAAGCAAGCATTGATTAACATTTTTGATAAGAATCCACAAGGTAGCTGACAAAACTGATGCAAACTAATGATTCAAAAGTTTTCAACATTTCTTAGCTGTGGACTCTTATCAGAACCTCACTTTAACACACACACACACACACACACATATATATATATACATACATACACACTTATTTATATAAATATATACATATATGTATGAGGAGACCTGATTGACGTGATAGTTATCTATTTTATCTCCGTCATCCAGCGCGGTTGATAAGCCTTAATAATTACAATACATGGTCCAAATTGGGTTGGTGTGGAGTGGTTCTGTACAAGACAGGCTGTTCGGATGTATCATGGGTGTTTTTTTTTATTTATTTATTTTTCCTCTTTTTTCTTTTGGGTTGTTTCTTTTTAATGCCCACTTGGGAAGCGAATCAGCAGAAAAATTCTCTTGTTAGTAGTGCTTTTGTTTATTTATTTTTTTGGGGGACCATTTTTCTTTAATGACCTTTAGGACCAATTAGTTGTTAGATAAGATGTTTTTTGACCTGGACTAGCATTTGCTTAACCAACACACCGTCTAATTATAATCTTTTGTTTTTATTTCTTTCCCTTTTTTTTTTCTTCTTCTTATTGGTGGTGTCTAATTATATAGATTTGACATTATTACGCTTGATAGGATTAGCTCTGACCAGACTACAGAAAAACAATGCTACAACTTGAGCTTTGTCTCTGTAATTGCTATTCCCTCTTTAAGAAGATGTCACTCGTTATTAGATATATATTTTACTGTATGAGGTTTATGACTCTCTTATCGAATAGAAATAAAAATACTTTAATATTTTGGACACATGAACTCTTACCTAAATTCTTTCGGAATATTTATTCATCAATACTGTATATCTACTTCATTATTTATCAAACAAGACAGTTAATTTTTTAATAATCTCAACTAAGTATTGACCTCGAAATTTCAATCTTACATATTTAAAAACAAAGATTACTCAAATATTATTTGCGAAATGAAAAAAGATTATTCTGTCAAAAATATTATTCATCCCGACTCAGAGAATGATCCACACTATTGGCCACTACTCCTCCAATTCTGATTCGAGTTGGGATAAATACTACTCAATTTAGCATTTCACCCTAAAGAAGTTTAGAGCTTTCTTACCGCTAGGTTACCTTCTATGTTACAATCTTCTCCGATCTTCAGTTTTTAGGCTTTAAAGTGCGGACGGGAGATTATAACAGCACAAATTATAGCAAACATGTGAACTCTTACCTAAACTCCTCCAGAATATTTATTTGGAGATGTTTTTTTCATCAACACTGCACATCTACTTCATTATCTATCAAACAAGACAATTAATTTTTCAATATTCTCAACTAAGCATTGACGTCAAAATTTCAGTCTTACATACTTAAAAATAAATATTACTCAAATAGTATTTACGAAATGAACAAAGACTACTTTGGTCGAAAATATAATTCATCCTAACTTAGGGCCATTACTCCTCCAATTCTTATCCGAGTTGGGATAAATACTACTCACTTCAGCATTTCATCCTAAAGAAGTTTAGAGCTTTCTTCTATGTTATTATCTTCTCTGATCTTCAGTTTTTAGGCTTTAGAGTGCGGACGGGAGATTATAATAGCAGAAATTACAGCAAACCATGTTATTTTTATAAATATTTACGGTTAATAGCATATTTAAAAATATTTTTTAGGTAAGTAGGTAAATAATCTTTCGAGAATATTTATAAGATAGTTTTACTGTCACATGCTTCTTAAATAGATTATTTACCAGAATATACTATTTAATTCAAATAATTATTATTTTCAGAGAGAAGGAAGGAAGGAAAAAAATAAAAAATAAAATAAAAAAAGCTATTTACTTCTTGATCCCATATAACCTGTTTGGAGTAGTCCACTTCTGAAAGAGTTGCCTAACCTGATTGGACTGCTTAAATTTGCAGAGAAGCCCACACAATTAGAAATGGGCCTCTTTTAATTGGTAGGCCCATTTGCAACAGCCATCTTAGAAAAATGGCACCCTTGCAATACAAAATTACCCGAATAATCATCTTTTTTTTTTCGTCCATTAAACGTCTTGATAAAAATTCCCCTCTTAACTAATATGACACATATTTTAGTTTTATTTTGTGTTATATTGATCTAACATCAAATTTTTGTATCATGTTAATATAATAATTTTTAAATTTGTATCACGTGTTTTTCTTGACGATACAGTTATTGGTGCACGTAAATGGTTTTTAAATAACTTGTGTTATTTATTATTCATAGTGGACATATCTTTTCCAGGACAAATTACACTTTTTATGAACCAAAAAAAAAAAAAAAAACTCAGTTGTTAACCTTTAGTTTTTGTTAATGCCGATAAAAAGGAGCTCAATCAATCAAATAGTATCACTTATTATTTACTGAAGAAGGCATAGACTCCAACAAACAAAGGAGTTAAATCAGCCGAATAGTGCCAAACCGCCAATCGTTTCTTCTTAAAGCTTCTTTATAGATTTTTTTTTAATTTAATTTAATTTTCTGTGAGTGCTTGATGATCATAACTAGCTAAAAGCGATGTAGAAGGACAAAGAATCAAGGTATGATTTGTTGTCCACAAGTCTATAGTTAAAAACGGGAAACACAACACTATTTATCTCTTATTTTTTTTTTATTTTTTGTCTAATCAAATCCCAGGTGTCAACGGATTTCAAGTGATATCTCTTAAGAATATCTTCAGCTTCCCACAAAGGATTTTAAGTGTGGACTCTAAAGTTTATATACATATGTATATATCTATAGAAATAGTCCCTAATACGACAATCTTATGCATCTAATAAATATTGCTTTCTATTTAGATATAAATAGTTATTAGTTGATTTATAAATGACTGTACGTATAATATGTTATCATTGAGCTGTTAGTACAAGTAACATATGTCACATAAAATGTTAAATAATGATCTTAGTGTTACATTATCGGATTAATATAACTGTCTATATGAGACGTTACTTATATTTTTATATGTATTTGTATAAATCAACGTACATTTATGATGTCTGAATTGACCTCAACAAGTCCATGGTTTGTTCGAGCAATCAAAACTTTATTTGCATTACGTGGGTGGCCCATTACAGCATAAACAAACTAATTTCTTTAGTGGAGGATAATGGATTGGAATCCCCTTTTAGATGCTCTAATAATGGCCATAATTTCCATCTTCCCTAATTGAACATAGGAATTGTTAGAGAAAAAGTAAACCTTATTCTTTTCTTGGTCTTTTTGCATACCATCATATCAAAAAACAACTAAATAATAGTTTCTAAGATAAGGAAAATTGGGATTGGCAAGTTTCTCTTTCAAAAGCTATTGTGTCCCATTTATTTTATTTTTTATTTTTTTGTTTAACATATCTTCTGGTAATTAACTTTTTTAGCACTACTTTATCTTAAATTTTAGACCCCTCATGTCAAATAGGATATTTGAGACCTATCCGAGGCATACATTTATAATATAATAGATTCTCTATGATTTTTCCACTTAAAAAAGAGGTGTCATTTTAAGTGACATCTTTTATGCTTTAAGATCTTGGAATAAAGATTTGATTATTTAGTGCCAAAATCCTAATCCTATATGGAATATAGTAACTGTATATCCAACCTTTTTTAGATTCTTTAAGGAAAAATAATAAACAATTTAGTGATATTGACACGAACGATGTGGAACCACCATTTGAGTAGCAAAATAGATTATTATGACCTGATTATTTTAGTATATTTATCAATAACATTTTGAGTATATCAGCCCTTTTTGGTATGCCAATATCTTGCTTTAATCTTGTTATTCTTCTGTTTTATTCTTCTAAGTTTTTATTCTTCTGAAGATGCTATATGGTTCTCAATTAGTGACATATTTGGAATATAGAATCGATATAATAAGGGAACATAACATTATATCCCTTTTCATTTACTCTTAAAACTTTTATAATTACTTGTAATATGTTATTTCCGTTTACTAATTACCACTGTTAGCTTTCAGATTAAAATGTTTTTTTTTTCCTTTTTAATTAAGATATCATGTGGTGTCGTTCATACTAAACTCGTGGTTGTGACTAGAGATTGCTCTTAACGTGCTGATATTTGAGTCATTTCACAATCTTTAAGACCATCTGCTTCCACAAATAATTTAAAAAAAAAAAAACAAAGTAATTACAAATCGTCCAATGATTCCTTAAGTTGCGATGTTCTATGGTGCTGAGAAAAGAATTCCCGACGTTGAGACAGAAAACACAACCCTAGTTATAAGCAATGAGTACAACCCTAGTTGTTATAAACCCTAGTTATCAAAAAATAAAAAAGCGACGATGGTATATGTGATATATAGAAACACAAGAATGAAATTTTCTATGAGTATGTAAGGTGGTTGAGACAGAAAATCTTTTTCAGTGAGTTTACAAAATACAGAAGAAATAAGTGCGGTGGATAAGTTAGAATTTTCTTTTTTTTTTCTTTTATTGAGTTGCAACACAATTATAGGTTTTAAATTTATTTGGGGGTACAATTAAAATTTTCAAAATTTGCGTTTGACGAAAACGAAATTAAAATCTCAGTGGGGCCAAATGCTTGATCTTCTGAGATCAAATTTGGCTTCGTTAGTTACTAAGTAATATAAACAATATACTTGCGAACTTAAAACGTTGGAAATATAAAATCGAATGATTGAAAAGGTTCTTGTAGTGGCATAGTGATTAGACCCTAGCACAATAAAAACGACTCCATTAGAAGTTCCGTGGAATAATGGAAATTAGACTCTCTCTCTCTCTCTCTCTCTCTCTCTCTCTCTAAAATAATCTTTAAAGATGTGGAATTTCCTTTCACAGCTGAAGCAACTTATTCAACAAGCAAGAACTGTCTTTCAGATGTCAATTGCATGCTCTAATTTGAGTTGTACGGGGAACCACATTAGACAAAGTTAAAAAAAATAATGCAAATTGAATGTCTGTGTTAGCTTAAATCTTCAACTTCTTGATCTCACCCCTTTTTTTTTTTTTTTTTTTGACGTCTACTATATATAACTTTAAGTTACATCATTAGCGTATTAAAAACTCCTTCATTACGACTTTTTGTTATTTGGGGTTAGTTATCATATGAAACTTTCGACAGTAGGGATATCTTTATATCTCGTTACTACGTAGAAAAATATAGATCTGATAGTTTAAAAACATAACTTTGATAGCTAGTTTTTTTTTTCATACATGTTCTAGAATTCTCATTGTTGCGATATTCATACCTATAAATGGGTTATTAGTTTCAATAATTATCTTATTTGTTGATCAATTAGATAATTAATGGTGAAAGGGATATTTATATCCTTATGTGTCAGTTAAAGTGTGCACGATTGAGAGTTACTTATCGACAAAAATAGTAGAATAAGAGAATTTCTGACTTCTTGCATTTGTATGATTGAGTATTATTTATTCCCGTTTTATTGGCGAGTGGGAATATATATATATATGCACGTCTTATTAATTTCATAAATAGCTCCATACAAAACCTTCCCTTCTGAAATTTGATTCTTTGTTGAAATATGCTAAGAAGTGTTATCTTTTGAATCCCCTGTGGTAGTGAATCTCTTAAATAATTTGCTGCAATTTAACATAATAAATAAGTTTATCTTCAAGATAAGAGGTAAAAAAAAAAAAAAAGGACCTATAGATCCTCAATCAAATTGTGTATTCAATCAGGACGTGTTCGTTTCCTTTCGTTTTAATGAAATTCTACAGTGGGATCACTCCATAATAGAGAATAATGGATTCATACATCAGAGTCAACCTATTTGATCGGATGGCAGTTATAAAAAGCGAGCAATAATATTATTAAAAAAAAATTCAATCATCGATACAAACCATTTTTTTTTTTTTTTTTCTAAAAGAAGGCTTGTCATCAGACTCATCACCACGTGCAACATTTGACATATACCTAATAGAGATTCAACATATATATGTGTATATATGTGTGTATAAATATCCACCACGACACTAATATTATTGAGGGCTATCAACCCCTTGAACCAACAAGATTGAAAAAGAGTGGTCCATATCTGCCGAGTGGTTGAGGCACAAACATTATGGAAACTTCTAATCAAATTCTTGTGCATGATTTCAAACACATTAAACTCTTTCCTTCTTTTTCTTTTTTCTTTTTTTCCTCTCCTCAATAAAAATTAAAACTTAATAATAATCACAATGTGACAGCTCAAAACAATTGTGGCACGGAAGACAGTAGTACTAGTCGTTGGCAACTAATTTACTTAAGCCAAGATCCATGTTGGAAGGACATAGACTTTATACTATACATCATGGAGCACTTGAATTTTAGGTCCACTTAACATGTGCCTAGAGCCACTTTTGAGGTGCCGACCAAACACGCACATGGGCCTCTCTCTCTCTCTCTCTCTCTCTCTCTCTCTCCTCTCTCTCTCTCTCTCTCTAACTTATTCCTTCTAAGGTCATGCACTAAAGTCCCCGCCCAAATTCATTCGTCAGCAAATTCATATCTTTAAGCATGTTTTGTCCCAAATAGCTTCATAAATGGCTTTTGACAGAGTTGCTATCTCTCTTCTTATGAGTTTTTTTGGGTCTATGGTGGGGGACCAATTGTTTCCTCCACCACCTTATGATTAAGCTTTCTCTGGAAGGTTTTGAAGTGATTTTATGAGTTAATATAATTTAGAATTTTCTTTAACCTTTATTATTATTTTTTTTTTATAATTCGTTTAGATCTCACGTTCACTTGATACGTGTTTGGATGTTCATTTTAACTATTGTATTTAAATGAAATGTTGTATTTGATTTTTTTACATTTGAATTATTATTCTAATCATGTATATCGGTAAGAGAGAGATAATATATGATATTAGTGATACAAGTAGATAAAAAAAATGAATAAATCAGTAATAAAATAAGTGTGTATACTGTTCAAATGGAGGTAGATTCAGATACAAGATATATGAAGGAACCAAATAAGTGTTATATTATATTACAGTTGAATGTACAATCTTTGAATTTATTATGTTTTTTTTTTTTTTTTTTTTTTTTTTTTGGGTTTGAAGAATAGTTGATTCAAAGACTTGTTTAAACTTTAACGACATCTCACACTACTCAAATAGCCAACTGTGAAGAATCTGACTATTTAGAAATGTTCTCTATACTGTACGTTGGGTTTTCTTACGAGGGTTGCTTCTATTAACTGAAATCTCCAAAACTTCTGTTATTTGGAATATTTTTTCAATCATACAGCAATTTGTATGTTGATTATTCTTGATAGAAAGAAAATGTGCATTTCCAGCAAATGGGATATTAGTGATCTAAAATTTATTTAGACTTACGATTTTATACTCTACGCATTAAGCTTATAAAAATGTATGCCATACATTTCGGATGTTCTCAATTATACATCTAGATTTCAATATATATATAATTTTAATTTAAACTTTCTCTTCGTCAAATGCTTATTCGACCACGTAAAGTATCGCTTACCAGTCGTCGGTTAGGTTAAAGATAGTAGCTGAACATTAAAGGTAGATATTTGATACAAATTTAATTAAAAAAAAAAATTGATTAGAATATTCCAAATGCAAGATATATATATATATATATATATAATAATTTAAACTGAAGGGCATAAAATAGATATTACAGTAAACACCTAAAAAGAATTGTAATAAGTATTATGAGGAGCTGGCCGGTGGAGAAAAAAGATACCTAGAAGGCAAGTAAAACCTTTAACATTTCTTAAACATGAGAAATTTTTTTTTTTTTTTTTTCGCAATCTTAAATTTCTAGCTACTTCTTTGATTATTAATGCTTTGCTTTATTTTTCAATGCATATAATTAAATCCCATTCTTTTCTCTCTCTGGTCAAACACACATTTTTAATAATGTCCTTAAGCGTATTTAAATAAATAAAAAAAAGAAAAAAGAAAAAAGTGGTTTGGGCACGATCCAGCATAATCCAGACAAAGCAGTTTCTGTAACAAGTTTGTCGCTCATTTCTTAATCTTGATAATTACTTAAGATGCCCTTTAATTTAATTACATGACAAACTTTATATTTTTTAATCTTTTATTTTATTAATAACTTGAACCTCGATGTTCTCAATTCACTTAACTTATTTCCACAAAGGAGAAGGGTTTCTTTCAACGACAATTTACACGTACATATAAAAATGCTTTTTTTTTTTTTTTTTTTTTTCAGTACTTGATCAATAATAGAACAACACATCCCTTAAAATAACAATAATACGATGTCGATCCTGAAAAGAAAGAAAGAGAGAGATAGATAGGAAAATTAAAAAAAAAACTAGGGTTAGTTGTTTTGGATGTGTTTCAATGGTGATTTGGATCCTAAATGTCCATACGATATTAATTACTAATTACATTTTTTCCGGTCAATATGAATCTAAACTTATCGATATCAACTTCTATAGTAACGATTTATTATTTTTTAGTAACAAATATAATCTTTTAATATTAATTAATGTTGAAATTTTTAAGCACCTACCTATAAAAAAAAATAAGAACTTACCTGTAAGGTAAATTGATATTAAAGCAATGAGACTAAAATTAGTGTCCCTATAACATAATTTTAAATAAATCAATAATTGGGATGTATTGTTGAACTGGCAACCATTTTTGCAACAAATTAATATACATTACTTAATTAGCTTTTTTAACGCAAATTGTTATATTGTTAATACAATTTACATGAACAAGCAAAATAATAATATAAATGAGAGCAGCATCGAGCTCAAATCTGCTTGGGGTTCTGCTATTGTCTCGTTTGACTAAGCTGCAAATGAATATTGGACAACTTAATCGATAAGGTCAAACGAACTCTGTTTCTAATTAGCAGTTCTAATATATATATATATATATATATTATAAAAAAAATAGAGGTTTGATTACCCGTTTTCTCAATGAAACAGTCATCAGCAGGGATTTCTTCTCGATTTAATGGGATTATTTTATTTTTTATTTTTCTTAATTGAGTAAGGAAAAACCTAAAAGAATAGAATAACTACTGCCAAAGCTTTGGCGTAGCTCAAGTAATGGGTTAAACTTTTTTCTAGTCTTAATTGAGGGAAATTTCCTAGTACCTTCTGCAAAGGGACACTAAATTCTCTTATCTCTTGTTTGAAAATTGGGACACATTCTTTTGTTGCTTGCCCATGTTTGTTCCTTTTACTTTTTCTGGATTCCAATAGACGAGAATTCTGTGATAAGTTATTTAAAAAAAAAAATCATCGATAAATTATCAATTTTGTATATTGTTTCATATTCATGCAATTTTCATCGTATTTATCGATAAAAAAAACATGGAATATCGATAACTATGCCCTACTATTAAAAGCTCAGCTAATAAATAATCTGTTGGTGTTTTCAAATTTGATATTTGTTGGTTGTGTGAAGTTCTTTAATCTAAAGCTAATAATTTCCATATGACCACTCTTATTTTTCATTTCTCCAAATAAAATCAACAAACGAGTGTTTATATTAGTACTAAAAATATTTTAGTAGAAGGCCGCCCCTATTCGGCCCTAATTACCTCTGTCCCCTATATTTAATTATTTTTTAATTTCGTCACAAGTACTAAATCTTTATTTTTGAATCGATCTTTCTATTCTTTTTTTTTTTTTTTAACGAACAACGAGGAATTATCTTTTCAAATTATAAAACCTACTCTAGAGTTTATGACCGTTTTCTTCTAGTCTAGAGGAAAAAAATAAAGAAAAAGTAAAGAAAAGAAAACCGAATATACTTTGCAGCTAAACCAGCATGTTTATAAGTAACAGGCTGCAGAGATGAAAAGGCTTTTAAAACAACCGTTAATTTTAGTACGATAAGTGGGGTCTACCTGTCAAGATCTGACATAATATGGGTGTCGTTTTCTCAACTATTTCAAGCTGTGGAAACTAGAAACTTCCTCCATTGAAATGGAGTGAATGCCTTTTTTTTTTGGGTAGAAAAAATGGAGTGAATGCTTTTTTACCAATATTTAGTACCCATTTATACATATTCATAATGGATCTTGACCACATAGAAATTTATAAACACGTCAAGATTCAATGAAATTTAATTAACTATTAATGATAAGCTTTTTAACACCTGCGATACCATAAGCTCCATAATCTTTTTTTTTTTTTTTTAATCCCCCGTCCAATAAACTAGTCAAATTCTATGTATTAATTTTGGCTAACTAACGAGTGGTTCATAAAATTCAACCTAAGGGTATTAGACCATACCATTAGTGTATAGATATTCACATATATCACCGACATAACCAAACTTGATAATTACTAAAAATTACTAGCGTCAATAAGAACTTCTTTTATGATGGTTTTTTCGTGAGTTGTAACCTTCACTCATATAACTCGTTATGCATATTAGGGTTTGTTTTTTAGATAGGGATGAACGTTTGTTATATGTCAATAAAATAAAATAAAAAAGGTCGATTTTGATCAGTTTCTCAAGGAGAATCGAGATTCAAGACAACAGCTTCAAGTTCACACTACTAAAAATTGTGGATTACACGACGGTTATTTACCGTCGTGTAAAGTTTACACGACGATTAGACAACCGTCGTGTAATCCAACGTCGTGGAAGATACCACGACGGTTCTAAAACCGTCGTGGTATCTCAATATTACACGACGGTTTACACCGTCGTCGAATCAAGAAATATAGTAGCAAACGCCGCAAATTGAAAACTTTACACGACGGTTTCCTAAAAAAACCGTCGTGTAATTAGGCTTGAATTTTAAAAAAAATAGGCTTTTTTTTTGCCATGGCACACATTACACGACGGTTTCGGAGCAAAACCGTCGTGTAACGTGTGCCATCACCAAAAAAACGCCTATTTTTTTTAATTTAAGCCCAATTACACGACGGTTTTGAGCAAAACCGTCGTGTAATGGTACACATTACACTAGAATCAAATTACATATGATTATTCAAAACAAAAATCTATTTTGGCATTTCATCGAGCATGTGGTGAGCGGATAAAAATCATGTTAAAAAATGTGTGTAGAGTGCCAAAACCGTGCACAAAATATTCATCTCCAAAGAACAACAATTAAAAAAAAAAACATTCAAACAACACTACAAATTACACTCCACGCAAATTATTAAAGCATTGTGTGTTCGTAGTTTTGTTAGAAAACAAGAAATTGAGCAATATGAAAGTTACCTTGCTTTTCTTTAAAGAAAATAGTCATGGTCTTGATGGAACACCAGGAGAGAGAGGTGGTGACGACGGCGGCGACGGAAAAAAACCGGGGCTATGGCAGCGGTTTGGGAAAAGTTTGAAGTGACGGCGGCGTGACCGGATTTTAAGTTAGGGGGGGCCGGGCGAAGGAGGTGGGGAGGAGAAAAGTTTGAGTTGTCTAGAGGGTTGAAGATGAAAATGATGATAAATGAAGAGGAAAGTGTATTTAAATAATGGGTTTTCGTGCGAATTCTAAAGCATGAAATCTGAAAATTTTGAAAATTTTCGGAAGATTACACGACGGTTTTCTATAACTGTCGTGTAATCCTTGGATTACACGACGGTTTTGCTCAAAACCGTCGTGTAATCCTCAGATTACACAACGGTTTTTGTAACCGTCGTGTAATCCTCAGATTACACAACGGTTTTTGTAACCGTCGTGTAATCCTTTTTTTTGAAATTTTGAAAATTTTGAAAATTTTCGGAGGATTACACGACGGTTTTGCTCAAAACCATCGTGTAATAATCATCCGAAAATTTTCAAAATTCAAAATTTAAAATTTTCAAAAAAAAAAAAAAAAAAAAAAAAAAAAAGGAAGGATTACACGACGGTTACCGTCGTGTAATCCTCCGAAAATTTTCAAAATTTCAAAATTTCAGATTTTCAAAAAAAAAAAAAAAAAAAAAAGATTACACGACGGTTCTTAGAACCGTCGTGTAATTTTTTTTTTTTTTTTTTTGAAAAATTTTAAATTTTGAAATTTTGAAATTTTTCGAAGAATTATTACACGACGGTTTTGATGAACCGTCGTGTAATCCGCCGGATTACACGACTATTTGATGGAACCGTCGTGTAATCCTTCCTTTTTTTTTTTTTTTTTTTTCAAATGCTGCCGGATTACACGACGGTTCATCAAAACTGTCGTGTAATCCTTTTTTTACACGACTGTTTTGTCAAACCGCGTGTAATCTTGTTTAAGACGACGGTTTCACAAAAATCGTCGTGTATTTTCTGTCGTGTAAGCCAACTTTTGTAGTAGTGTCAACAACTTCTTAGTTCAACGTATGTTGATGACAAAGAACGTAGAGATGCTAGGATTAATGAAGAGAATGAAGATATCAACAAAGGATGACGAGAAAGTGGCCAATGTTGTTGGGAGATAAAGGCCGTATTTTTAAAGGAAAGAGGCACGAGTTCAAACAATTTTTTAAGGGGATATGAAAAAAGAAAAAAATAAATAAACAAGAATATTCTAGTTTAAACCAAACTCGTTGAAATGATGCGTCGATGCAAATTTTACTACATTATATAGGCATATATTCATAGTTTTGTTTCAACCCAAAAAAAAAAAAAAAACTAAATTGGTGGGTTGATTATGAATTGACTATTAAAATATTTTATACAAAAATCAAACTACCTTTAACTGAGCAACCAAGTGGCACCATTTAGTGTTGATGTGACCCTGAGTCCCTGGTTTTTGTTAGTTCCATCAATGTTGCCTCATTCTTAAAGTATATTTATTTTTTATTTTTTTGAAGTATATACTACATGAATTTTCTGTCACTTCACATCCAAAATACACCTATAAAAGAAAAATAAATAAAATCTCCTCATAAAATCAACAGCCCATTTTCTTTCAAACGACGTGAGACGCTACATTACAGGTAACTAAGTTGGTTTTTCTCCCAATAACTTCATGTCTTAGTGCCATGATACCTCTAGTGATATATATAACAGTACATCATACCATAGGCACTATTATCCCCATATTGTATAATTTGAAGTAAATCTCAAAATTGCTATCTTAGGCTCTATTAAGTTTATAACGTGCATTGTCTCATTCTCCTCTCAAAATTTGATACTCACTTCTATATTAAGAGTTATACTTAATCAATAAGTTATACAATATCATATCGATTTGAGTGAAATCAGACCTATATATTCTTCATGTATAATTAATAAGTCACGATAACATCATTAAAATCTTGTTTTAAGATAATATAAATAACATGTAATTAATGATTTGTTTGGTGTTTGAGATGAGTTGTACTCTTTAAGTTTGAATAGTATTAATTTTTAGAAAGTAGTTATAAATTTTATTAACTTTTCAAAAAAAGATAAAAATTAAGATAAAAAGTACAGTTTAGTTTGAAATGGACTTGTGAATCAAACATCCCCTAAGTGTTTCTATAGTAGAATCACCCCTAAATAGACAAACACACGTAGAGATATTAAATAGGTTGGTTGATGTCAAGGCTATAGTGAACATACGATAGCATAAATGCATCACACAAGCCCTCTAACGTTCCAAAAATGATGGGAAAAAGTCTATTCGCCCCTCTCCATCTTGCCATTTTCATGCAGTTCCCGCATTATTTTAACCTCGGGTTCCATTTTATATTTCCTTTTTTTTTTTTTTTTTTCCCCAAAATTAATGAATTGCCCTTTACCCGAGAGCACGAAGCTGTACCTTCTTGACCTTATTTGATGATTCATACCACGTCACACTGATTTGTACACATACAATGCCTACAGGTATATGTCCTACTTTTTTACTCAGACGTAGTGGACGTTTAGTAATGCATCTGGTGTACTGAAGTTTTTGAATAGTATTTGAGTTAAATTGAGTTATATATTTGATGATGTATTTAAATTATTAAATTAAAAAATATAAAATTTTAAAATGTGTTCGTAAATTAAAAATAAAAAAAATATAAATCTTATTTGGATTTGTACATGTAAAGTTATGAATTTTTAAAATTGGAATTATTAAGTTGTCAAAATAATTATGAACAATGAAACTGATGTTGACTTTAAAAAAAAAAAACAAAAAAATTAGTTTGCATTTAATCTAACTCATGCACCAAACATATGTTTATTAGTTGGTTAATTATTAGAGTGAGTTCTATTAATATGCTTCTAACAATTTAATTCAAATTAAAACTAAAATTTTCACTTTTTAAAAATCAATATCACACTCATTTTTCTACTTTTACATTATTTAAATATTATCTTTACTAAAAATTATCTAAACACACATTTATTTTAAATACATATTTCAAATTCTACAATATTTAAATGTAAATATTCTATTTGAAGGAACATTCAAATGCAATCTAAATCAAACAAAGCATTAGTTTTATGTTCAACATCACTATTAAGTGACACTTGTAACTTTTTATAACTTAATGTGGTTGTCAATTGATTATATTGTAAGATTTTCTATGATACATATTCTTTATACTATTAACTTCAAATAATATCATGTTACAAATTAAAAAATTATACATGTCGAATAAATACGAATCACCGAATGAACGACTATTTCTCTCACTGTATATATATATAAACAAACAGTACTCACTGACTTGTAAATGTAGATAAATCCACACCGTCCATTGAAAAACGAAACCCAACAACAAAAAGATAACATGGACTAATATGGTTTTATATTTGGCGCAGGTTCAACTTGGGAGTAGAAGTTGCAGATATCAAATATTTTGTCTGCCTTGAAAATGCCAAGGAGCACAAGTGTTTAGCGCTAGCTGATAAATTAAAATAGTTAAATTTTCACCTTATTTAAATCAGAGAGAATTCCACATCCAAATAACATTAGGTTATATTCGGAGTTGTACGATGAAGATTATGTCATGGATACATATTACCTTTCTGATCCTTAATTAGTAATATAGACAATTTCAAAGATAATAGTTTTATTTAGTATTGCTAAATTTAATTAAAAATACAACAGATTTAAAAAATAAAAAAATAAAAAATAAACATGTAGAAGTTTCTTATACAAGTACTTAAACAAATATGATGGTTGAAAATAAACACAATATTAATTATGTATTTTTCGCGTCATACCTAGAAATGTTCAATTTACGTTCTTTGCTTAACAAATTAAGGAGACTCACAGTAATAGAGGGTAAATGATATTTGTAGTTCATGTTTAATGCACATATTTTTCTCTCTCTTTCGTGGAGTAACATAATTATAAAGCTACAATTAGTAGTAATAATCATGGATTATAGATAATTCTAGATCTGATTTTCAAATATAAAAAAACAACAATAATAATAAATATAACTACCATCACTTGTGCCGTAGTACAAGTGTACAAGAAACACAACTCTGAGTACTCTCTCTCTTTTTCTTTTTAAATTTGAGACATAAGAGTTGAATTCTATGTATATTGATGAAATATATAAAATTATCGCTAGATCAAACATACAATAATTATTAAAATTTATTTTTTAAATTTAATAGATTATAATCCGACATATGAGAAATTGTATTTCAACATGATTTTCAAGTTAAAATGGTTTTTTATGACAATTTTTCATACTTAAAATATAATTAAAAAAAAAACTTGAAGGTACATTTCTTTTTATAAAAGGATTCTAACATAAAACCTGAAAAAAAAAAATCACTAAGGGTTTGTTTCAACGATTAAATATGTATCAAACTTGAATGTTTTGTATAATTACTTTTTATTTAGTATAATTTTGATTAGATAGAAAACATACATTACGAGTATAAATCATGTTGTTAAAGACCCAAATGTTGTTTATAAAATAAAACTCAAAAGGTATATAACTTTTGTTTGGAATACATGTTTAGAATAAAATTTTTAGATTTAAATTTATTGATTTTTTAAAATTAATTTTAATTTTTTATTAAATTTTATGAAAAGATAAAATTAAATGAAGAATTTAGATTTGGACCTCAAATATGGAAGCTTAGGCTTCGTTGGACCATAGGTCTAAACCTATGAATTTTAACTCAATTTTTGTCTTTTTCTCTAAAAAGTTTTTTGTCTTTTCTGAAAAAATACACATCAATCACTATTTAAACTTATCAATTTCAACTCAAACTCATACACAAACAAACCCTTAATGTTCATTAATAATGGTTGCAAGCACATAAACAAAAAAAAGATAAATTTTTAAGGGAACTCAGGATTAAACAACTTTTAATAGGGGTAAGATAAATATAAAACTTTTTAAAGATAAATATTTGAAAAGGAAATATTCATTGAGCGTGAAAGTCCACACTCGAGAAGACTCGAAAACTCGGTCATAGATTGACTCGGAAAGATACAATTTCTATAGTAAATTAAAATAAATATAAAAAAAGGAAAACCAGAAAAGTAGATTAAATAATTGTTTTGTAGTTATTACTCTGAAATCTTAAAATTCGGGACCAGCCAGTAAAGAAAAAGGAAAATACTTTATAAAGAGATCTGCCCACTTGTACTACCCGCCTCGGTCCATGTCTCTGCCACCACCAGTCACCACCACCCTCTCTCTCTCCTCTCTCTCTCTCTCTCTCTCTCTTTCTCTCTCTTCCTTTATTACACGCACAACTCACCCCTTTCTCTCTCCTTTCTTTTCTCCCAATGCCTTTGTCACTATCAATGAGCTCCACTCTCCTCCTCCTCCTCACACAACCATTCATCTCCATTATCAACCGTCCGATCTCCTCGAAATCAACAAACACCTTATCCAACGGTCCATCACTAATTTGGACCTACATCAGACAACATCATTTATTAATCTCTCTCTCTCTCTCTCTCTCTCTCTCTCTCTTTCTTTCTTTCTCTCTAACAAACATTGAAAAAGAAAAGAAAAACGTATTAAATACTCTGAACTACAATTTTGATTTTTTAATATTTTTTTTCAGTTATTTTGACCGAGGAAGCAAAAACTCTACTTCTCCCTCTCTATATAATCCTTTCCAACCCCTTCCCTCTCTCTCATCATCCCTTTGTCTTTAACTTTCTCTCTCTAATCTACTTTGCAACTTGCAAAAAACTCTCTCCTCTCTCTCTCTCTCTCTCTTTTTCTCTTCTTTCTTCTCTAGTTTTTTTCTTTTATTTTCTTCTCTTTTTGGGTTCTTCACATTTCTCAATGGCGGAAACACCATCAAAACGCCAGAGAGAAGAACGACCCAATTCATGGAGGAGTTTGGCGAGTCGTTTAAGCGCCAAAAGTCGTACAACGACATACTCTCTCTCCTCGAATCAGAAGAAGACGAGCCAAACGAGGACTTGTCCTCTCTCATCACCACCCTCCAACAAGAGCTCTCCTACTCCGGACCCGAGAGCCAAACGACACCCTCTTCCACTGTCGTAGAAGACTACGCCTATTCCTCTTCTTCTTCGTCGTCGTTTTCTTCGTGTTTATCGCCGGCGGTTCTTAAGGATCAAGACGACCAAGAGGAGGAGGAGAACGACAAGGAGAGGGTGATGAGGCACCTTCTAGAAGCTTCCGATGACGAGCTCGGGATTCCGAATAGAGCCGTTGGGTTTGACGGAGACGGCGGGTTTAACGGCGGCGATGGGTTTTCGTTGCCGGATGGCCTTTGGGAGCTTGAAGATGAGGCGGCTAATTACTATACGTTATTGCAATCCGAGCTCTTTCTGTAGTGGAGAGGGGTGAAAATGCAAAAGAAATACTTGGTAGGGGGGTTCAGATGAGAAATATAACGGATTGGAGGGGTGGATGTAGGACAAAAGGGGAAAAAATGAAAATATTACCTTTTGAGAATTTGCATTTTGGTCCCTCTTTTGTAAAAAAAAAAAGTAGTAGTAGTAAATGGGGGGTTTTCTTCGACCCCTTCTAGAAAAATCAACTTGTAGAAGGAAAAGGCTAATTCATATTCCTTTCATTTTCGTCCTTTCTAAATTTTTTTTTTTTAAGTCTTTGTTAAGTTTTATTTAGTAGGACTTCTATCCCAACTGATTGACATTAATATTATTAGTGGATGCACTTGTAAAAGATGCACCAGATTGATACCACTAGAGAGTAAAGACCCGTGTTTCCCACATTAAAAAAGAAAATGTCTATGCATTCTAGTTGTAAAAAACATAGAACAGTAATAATGTATTCACTTTATACATTTTACTGAATTGAAGCACCTGACAATCTTGTATTTTCAGGAAAACACGAGGGTTTAATTAATTTTTCACCAATTTTATTTTGATTTATGACAAAGTGCCATGCATTATATCTTAAGGAATTGTTTGGTTACGTGTCTATCTAATATTTTTTAATCTTAATTTTTATCTTTTTTTTTAATCAATAAAAATTATAATTAATTTTTAAAATCAATTATTTAATTAAAAAATTACCTCACAAATCCAAATTTCAAACACAGTTAAATATTAGGGCTCGTTTAGGAGAGGTACTTGAGATGGAGTTTTTTGAAGACGTTTCAAATTGAAGATAATTGAAGATTTGGAAAGTTTCACCTTTAAGTTAAAAAAACTGTTAGAAAGTAAAAAATTATAATATCTTAAATATATTTAAAATATATATATTAATATGATCTTTTTATTTCTGTTAAAAATTTATATAATTTTTTTTTAAATTTAAAATAATAAAGTTAAACTTGAGTTTATCCTGGCTATTTAAATATGTAAATAATAAAATGATCTTTATATATTCTAAGATTATCATTTCATATTAATAATAATATCTAATGGCCCGTTTGGTGTTGAGTTTGAGTTAAGATTGTAAGTTTAAATAGTGATTTGATTGATTTTTTCAGAAAAAATAAAAAATTTTTGAAAAAAAAAGATAAAAATTAAGTTGATAGTACCCAAACAGACCTTAAGTAACATGATATTTTGAATTTAATTTGATATTTAATTGACGTACATGATAACACGGAAAGTAATAAAAAGATGTGAAATTTCAATTCTTTATTTGTCTTTGACCGCTTGTCCATTTCCAAAGGCCAAAAAAAAAAAAAAAAAAAAGTAAATGAGGCGCGCCCTTTTCTCTTCGGGTTGTAAAAACTATTCTGCCGTTAACTTCAAGGACACACTCACGTGCTCGTAGAATCTTAGGACTAAGAGAGAGATAGAGAGAGAAAGAAAAAAAAAAACTTGTAAAATTGTTAATTAATTAATTTATTCGAGTTTTTGTTCTTTTAAAGTCAAGCATCAAAAGGTAACTTTATTTCCACCCCCCCACCCCCCCCCCCCCCCCCCCTTTTTTTTTATTTTTTTATTTTTGTTCTTACCAAACAACTGACCCAATAACTTTCCATCCAATTCTCCTGCTCCATATTTCTGCACTTCCTTCTTTTATCGTACCAAACATAGCATTAGGCTTTATGCTTTACCGGGGGGCTTTTTTTTTTTGGTTAATTTACTTCTGGTCCTTAAATTATAGTTCAATCTCATTTAATCCCCAAATTTTTGAACGTCCAAAAATTAGTTTTGCCATAATAGTCATTGCTTCCAAAATATTTTACAAATTGGTCTGCAATTACCTTAATTAGAGTTAATTATATTATTTTCATGTTTTAGCTTTCAATTTCGGAAGTTGTAATTCTCAAACACCTGTACTCGCAAAATTGACATTGATTAAATTATTTATGATCTTCACGTGATAATTTCAGTCCATTTTTTTTTAAGGAAATGACAATTATAAAAAAAAATTAGTTCGGATAGTAAAATGAGATTAGACTCATAATTCAGAGACATAAAATGAAAGTAACTTTTATTTTTTGCAATATTTTTACATGTAGGTCCCTTTTTTTTTTTTTTTTAGTAAAGGTCCATCTCTTTCTTGTCATACTCAGAGAAGTGGATCTCGCCTGTGGGGTTGAAATTGAGACGATGATGGGTCCAATAGAGCCTTTTTCATTTTTCATTTACATATAAGTCCTTAATTTTAGATCCTTCTAACTTCACATTTTAAAAACATATAAACTCCATCTTTCCCCTTTGCATTTTAAATTAGTACCATTAACCAAATTTTTTTAGAATTTATATTAAAAATAAATGAAAAGGGGGGAAGTTAAGTGCACTTGTATGATTATTTTCCGTTATTTTTTGATTAAAAATAATCCTATTGCAAGTATGAAGTGAAAGTTAAAAATTCTAATTTTTCACTTAAGGATTATGTGTTTGGTTGGTTTACCCCAACCAAATATTTTCACTTTCACAAGTTTTTTTGTCTTTTTCTTCAACTCAAAGCATATAATGTCGTTATTTACATTTCAAATATCTCTTAAAAACTAAAACTTTTAAAGTTTATAACTTTGTTTTTCCAAATCGAAATAATATTTTATTTTTCTATTTGTGAAGAATAAAACAAAATTCATATTTCTATTTTTTTATCAAATAAATTTTAAGTTTTTAAACTTTTTAACTCCAAAAAATTCATTTTCAATTAAACGCATATTTCAAATCTGAATTCAACTACAATCAAATATCGTCTAGAACTCCAACTCAAATAGACCAACCAAACGGGGCCTAAGTGAGATTAGTTTTAAATTCTAGTGACAAAATAAATTAAGAGAGAGAATGATTCTAAAACCCAAAAACATCAATGGAGCGGATTGGTCCTCACTGATTAACCGTCGCCTCACAGATTGATATGAAGATCTGTTGTCTGGATTTCCTGTCTCATTGGCTGAATGATTGTCCCCCAATAGGATCATATCTTGTCATCTTAATTTAAAAATTTAACCGCATCAAAAATACTAAATGTTGATGGCGTAATTTGATCAGACCACAAAATTCCTATTTTCGGGGGCGAACCGATCACGTGAAGGTAGTAAAATGGCATCCTGCGCTCACCGAATACCCATGACCCGACTCGATCTGACCAGAAGACTCTTTCCGGGGAACTTTGTTACCCGACCCGATTTTATCACATCCTCGAGATCTGCCATGTACCTAGGTTAGGAAAGTATCCGGGGACGATGTTATTGACCCGGACAGGCGCCCCTCGCACGTGGTACCCCCGCGCATGCTGGCGACGGTGCCCCAATCACAATACTCAATCCGCCGCCTGACATCGCATAGCCTGCTATTGCGCCTATCCCATCGTCGACTTCCGCCGCCTGCTCAGACTGGGGCTACACCCATTGGTGCCGGCGTAAGGCCCACCCTAGCGTCCCCTGACACCAGACCATGGACACGTGGTGCTGGCTTATTGGACACACAACGCCTGCGCGCCTAAAGCCTGTCTACCTATCGGGAGCACTAGGGGGTCGACCCGATCGGATCACCAGAATGCCCTAGCCTGCGGGAACGTCTTTAAATAGAGAATCAACCTACTCACTCAGGTATGAATATTTTCCTTACCAAAACTCTGCTTCTCTGCTTGCTCATCAGTACCGTTACTGACTTAAACATCGGAGTGCCCATGGCAGATACCCCACTGGTGTCCCCATCACTTTGAGATGCTTCCATTTTGAGGTGAACAGCCGCAGAGTAACTGTGCGAGTCCAGCTTAGTCCGAGCAATCACATCAGATGTTGTGCCTGAGATTTTTGACATCAACACTAAACATTAAAAATTTTAAAATAAGTTAATGAGATCAAAAAATTTATTACAAGAATAATCTTTTAGATATGAAAATAAAACAACAGATTTAAACTCGTGAGTCCTTAGGTGAAAAAAGAAAAAGAGACTAGCGATGCCAGTTTGTTTTATACTGGATCCATACGTCCGTAATTCGTATACCAATGGGGTGTTTGGTGAATGAGTTTGAGTTGAAATAGTGATTTGGGTTGAATTTTTCAGAAAAGACAAAAAACTTTGAAGAAAAAGACAAAAATTAAGTTGATGGTGATGAGTTTAAACTCATCACCCAAACACCCCTCAAGTTTGTTTTTTTGACTTTTTAGCCCCTCTCGAAAAAAGAATAGACTAATTAATTAATCATTAAAAAAAAAAAAAAAGGAAAGTGATATTGTGCGACAAGTTGTACTTGTGGGGACGGGCTAGTGGGACCACATGTAATAACTGCAGACTTCGAGGAGCTCCAAGTGGGGCCCTCCTAAGAGTGAAATCCTGACTAGGCAAGGCAATGCGCTGTCCGCCATGGTGGTTCCACACATGCCCCCATATCTGCTGTGCATGTCATGTATGCTTTGCTTTGCTATGCATCATCTACATTCATCATCATTTTGACACATGCAAAATTGACAAATCACCTTTTAATTGATGATCATCATGATCGTGATCATACATAAATACATGTATTATATATATATATAACATGGTGCCATAGGATTTTCATGGACTTTCTTCTGTCCCACCTTTTATCGATAATATACGTAGGTTTTTATTTTTTAATTTGTTTGATAAATAGTGAAAGATTTTTTTTTTTAAAATAAATGAAAGATTCTCGTAGTGGTAATCTCATTCCTCAATTTTAGTTTTACAGACGAGATTCACTTATTTAGGTATGAAAAAGAAGATATGAATCTTAATTTAGTCTTTTTTTAGTCGTCAATTTATAACCTATTCAAAACATCACCAACCCAATATATTCATAATCTAAGCTGAAGTTGGAGTTTTACGAGAGTTTCATAAATTTAAAAATGTAGAGGCTGAAAAATGTATCATTCTCTTTTGCTATTCAATCCACTCCTAGGAGTATCTTTTAATTGTTTGGTTTAATCCATATCCTATTAAATTTAATACATATTCCAACTTATATTGAAAAATTTTAGTTATTAGATTAATCAAAATCTCATTAAAATAAAAATATACATACATGACAAGTAATTTTGGATACAAATCTGATGGCGAAAAAATTGAACCTGCTGTTAGTATTTTGATAACTTGAATATACATGATATTAAAATGAAAGAAACTCGGTGTAAAAAATACACTAAATTTTTGGGGAGGTATGTTTTAAACTAACAATTTCATTAGTTCTATGTACGTATTTTATTTTATATTTGATCGTATATAATATTAAAATCATAAAATACATGTAAGGATACATTATTGTTAAAAAGCTCCCATGTAAGGACCATCAGTGGTGATGACTTAGTGGCAAAAAAGGTTTATTTAGAGCTTTCACTTCTATCAGGTACGTGATGATGTATGCAGAGCCTAACATTTGACGAGAAAGATCATGTGATTGGTGCGACCAGTAAACTCACTCAATAACCACTAAGATAAGGTACATAAAGGACAAAAAAAAAAAAAAAAAAAAAAAGAAAAGAAAAGAAACTCCCATATAAGGAGTTCACAACTATTGTCCCCTTTCTTCTCATTGTCTATCTATCAAATTAAATTTGACGCATACATATTTTTAGTTTTGGTTTCTGTTTATGTGATAAATTATCAAATTTAAATGAGATAGTGAATAATTAGTAGGATTAATTTTATAAATGGTCCTCAAATTATACACCATATTTTATGTTGATTTCTAAGTTTTGATTTTACACATCACACCCTCCTAAATTTTTTATTGTTACGTCAATTGTCACTCTATCAATATGTTGTGAAAAAAATAATAATTTGAACACGTTTGAATACATGTGCTTTATTTATAGATAAAGTCCTAAATAAATATTTTTATAAGAAAATTGTACCTAAATCGATATTTTATAAGAAAATTATATTTTAATCAAAAATATATAACACAAACTGTACTTTAAATAAAGATATTAGCCTCTCAGAATTATTTTAGAGATATAATTTCCCGTCTAAAAATATTTTATTAAGATTTTAACCTTAATCAAGATTCACATGATCTGTTTGTATATTATTTTTCAATCTTTTTTTATAAAGTATTATTTGATTAAGATTTTAACCTTAATCAAGATTCACATGATCTGTTTGTATATTATTTTTCAGTCTTTTTTTTTTTATTATAAAATATTGATATAAAATTATTGTTATAATAAAAGAAAGGTCCAAGATTTTTTAACGTGTAAAATTAAAAATCTCCTTGAAATTATTGTGATAGAGTGGCAGTGCACGTCAATTGGATAGGTGTCACAATCATGGCAGCATTCACATGAAATCTCGTAATGTCTTTGGTCCCACTAAATAATACCCCTAGTGGGTTCCAATTATTTAAATACCGGTCTTGCTTTTCTACTTCATGATTTTTATTTATTACTATTTTAGTGTTTAATTAATTTTTTTGATAATAAGATTTTAAAATTGAAATAATGTATAGTGAACACCGTAAACTTTTTACATGAATATTTATAGAGAAAACGGTTAAAAGAAGGAGAGACAGAGAGAGATCGAACAATCAAAAATTAATTTTACAATAATATTAAATAAGAGGTTTAAAATAATGATATTTATTTAAACTAATAACGATGGAACATTGAAAGATTTGACATGAAAAATAATTGAGCTTTGTCCTTGTTTTGTTTTGGCCCAATCTTGAATCTTCCTGGTGCTACGAAAAGAGCCATTAATTTAGTGCTTCAAAGTGTTTGTACATGAAACTTGTACTTCAATGTGAGAAAATTTGTGAAAAGAAACAACCAATAATATAATAATAATAATAATAAAACCAACAATAGAAGGCCAGCTGTATTGTATCAGCGCCAGCCCGCCCTAGTTTGTTTAGTTTTGTTTAGATTTTTTTTCATAATTTGTCTATTCATATATCTTTTGTTTGCTTTTGTGTGGCATTTTTAAAATCTTTTTGAAAAAAAAAAAAAAATCTAGTTTTTAATTAGATCCGGATTTGGAAGCTTTTTAACTTTAGGAATTAGGTCGATGAAATCAACATGACAACAAATTTATTAGCGTATCAATCAAAAGAACTTACACTGAGAAGACTGGAGATTAATTTAGGACTCAATTTTATTTTGCCTCGCAGACTCGTGGCTACACCAATTAACAAAATAGTTAATCCTCTATGTCCTTATATTAGTTTTAACTTGTTGAATGAAAATATTGTCTTTATTTTTGAAAAATAGAAAAAAAAAAAAAAATACCCAGAATTTTTAATTATATATTCACTACCAGAAAAAGTATTTTCAGCAAAAAAAAAAAAAAAAAAAAAAAAAAAAAAAAACACATTATTCACGACATGAATCCAAAACTGCATATATATAATATTTTTACCAGAGTGTCATCCCTACATTTTTCATGATTTGTGTTGCATTTGAATCGGGATGTTGTTTAAAAAAGAGGAGGAGGAAACAGTAATATTTATAAAAAGATATATAACCAAGTGCAAGTGACATCAACAAGAAGGTTAAATACTAAAGACTAAAGTACAAAGATGTAGCAAAGATTAGACACACACAAAAGAATAAATATTGTATCTATATAAGTGGCTCAAGTTGTTCGGCCACTAACAGCCACCACTTTTCGAGGATCTTGTGGATCCAAATTCTAGTTCACTCATCAAATAGTGGAGATAAATATGTGATATCTTAGCATGTTTGATAATGAAGTTTTCGATGGACGGGAAAAATCAACAAGATATAAGCGCACACACATGATTTACAATGATTCACAATATTTGCTGGACGGGTTTCGGCCGTTGCATATATACTCACTACGATGAAAAAGAAAATCACAAGAGAAAATTATCTTAACAAAAAGAAAATAACGCTATATTTTTTTTCTTCTTATTATTCATATAAATAAATATATAATTTATAGGAACACAGAATAAACTATCTTAGGAAACTAATTATTACAAGAAAATCAGGAAACTAATAATTGAAAAATTAGGAAATAATTAACAAACTATCTTAAAAAACACAATCTCATTTCAATCAAATAAATCTTTAGATATGGAAATATTCACCAAATTCCAACAAATTGTACATCTCACAAACTCTAAAAAAAATAGCACCTTTACATAAGAAAATCAGCATATAATCAAATTACTTATCAGTGTGAAATCCCAAGAGTCTATTAGCGTGACAACTTTAAGTTAAAGTAGTAATTAGAATTCAAACACCTAAACCGATATTTCACGATCTATATGATAAATTTATTATTTGCACCAATTACTCGAAGACTTGGTTCGAATTAGAGTCTGAAGTTGGAAGGACTGGGGCATAAATGTAAGAGAGAGTGACTTTATTGGAAAATTTACAAAATAAGAGAGTCGTGCTGTGCCCGCTATGATCCAACAAACATGAGGAAATTATAAGAGCAGCCGACCTTATTAATTACGTAGACTTGAAAATCAAAGTTTCCAATGAGGAGAAAATGGAAGGAAAATTCGTTGGTTAGATTGGAATTTTAGTTGGGGAGCTAATTTTCCATGATATGAAGTAACCTCAGAAAGCAACCTTGATTAATGGTTTAAGGGCAAAGGCAACACGTCTTGTTTCAATAATCAATGGTCAATTCAAATTAAATTGGAAGCACTAATCTTCAAGTATACGTGGATTATGGCTTGAATTCCAATTTATACTTTCATTAAAATCTTTGAACCATTTTTTGTTGGTCAAGTTTTCTGCTTTTCCTGTTTCATGTACACATTTGTGGAAGTGTAAAATTATATCTCAAACTAGCTACTAATTAAGAACGTTCTTATCTTATCACAGAGTTATCACACGGATTAATTTTGGGAGTGAATTATTATAAATCTTGTATGTCATTTTTTCTATCGTAATCTTGTTTTTAATTATAGTGAAATTATACAACTTTTAAAAGTAGACGTATCTTATGTTATGGGTGGACGTTAGCAAACCTTGTACGTGCGTATCCCCTTTTTTTTTTTTTTTTTTTTCAATACTTTTGATAGTAAAGAATTATAATATCTAACTGTGAAATTTACACCGGTCCAAAAAAAAAAAAAAAGATTGCATCTAACTCAATAATAGACTAATTTCTCAATATAATTCCTAAAATGAATAAATGAAGAAATGGTCGAAAAAGGACAATTACATCACATGCAACTAACTACACATAGCTGTTGAAATAGGCAACTACTAATAATTCTATTCAAGCGAATAGCAATCTGTATGTTCAAACTTGATGAACATTAGTTCCTACTTGACCATAAGTTATAGAATTGATTGCTTGAAAAAGATCCACAGAGAAAAGAATTCCATGACTCGAATGGAATATATATAATATCCAAATTCTGACTTTAGGCCAAAAGGAAATTAAAGATATTCTTAACTGCCTCCTCCAATGATTCAAATTATTTTGCATTTATTATATATATTTAGAATCTTTAAAGATAAGATCTCATACTTCACATTATCGGTATGAACTGTTTTTTAACTATTAGATTAATCTTTTATTGGTCTGGTCTATGAATGTCCTCTTAAAAATTATTCAGCGCACGACACATAACTGCTCCTATCATAGATCCAGATTGTTGAAAAATTAATTCAACAATTAAAATAATAGTTATTACTGATACCCATGAAATGGAAAGCCCTACGTAGAAGCAAAGCATGTTATTATATGAATACAATTTTTTTTTTTTATAAAAAAAAGAGACATATTAAAATAGAAAATAGTAATGACATCAATTCTAATCCATATTTTTGAGTACCAATTTATATGACATGTTAGTTACTATTTTTTATTTTTATGAATAGGTACTTAAAAGACTTTAACGTTAATTGCTTGTATCTAATAATAAAAAAATGATCACTCATCATTATATGAATTCATATTAAAAAATTAAAGTTAGAATCGGTTGTCTTTGTGTATTGATTTGGAGTGTGCTATTTCTTTGTCAAAGGAGCACAACGTTTCGTTTTCTCCAATGGTATTTTGGTTACAGTAGATCATGCACTTTGAGCAAGTTGCTTTATAAAATTTAATGGAGAACCATACCTTTGGCTACAGAAGACAATGGGCATCTTTAGATTTCATTGGCAGACAATTAAAGATGTTTTAATCTGCTTTTTGCTTATTGTGCATTTTTCTGCATTTTTAGTGCTGGCCAATCACTTCGGTCAAAATAAGGTTTTGCCGACCAAGAGGATAAATCAATAAATACTAATAAGAATATTATTTTTAATCGTTAGATCGTTAATATCAATGAATATCAATTAGATCGTTAATATATATATATATATTTTACTTGTCTTGTTTTGTTTTTTGTTTTATTTTTTAAATTAAATATGATTCTGATTTAATTGAAAATTAGAATCTAATTTGTTTGATAGTAAAAAACAGTTTAGGTCAGAGAGTTTTCCACGCAAATAAAATAGCTTGAGATATTAATTTGAATGCAAGTTGCAACTCCACATATTTGTAATGGTAATTCTCTCGTGTTCTCTTATGACCATTATGGATAATCATTTATAAATATGACCTGTATGAACTGGAAAAAAAAAAAAAAAAAAAAGCACTTTGGATATATAAGAAAAAAATAAAATAAGAAGGAAAATAGAGAAAAGGAAACAACTTGCAGATAGACTTATCTTTCCAAAAGGAGTTAATGTACAATTGCATCCTGTAGTTTTCAATTTTATTTTTTGCCTAAAGCACCTCAAACTTTCCATATTAACAAATCACACCATAAACTTTAAAACACCTAATAATTAAGGTCCAACAAGTAAAAGATCTTATCAAATTGACGGTTTAAAACATAAGATTCTCACATGAAGGGCAACGCTCGTAAAATTCCTTAAATTTCCCATATTTGTTTATTCTAGTATGATTCTGATTTGATCCATCCAACTGTTAAAATATATAATCAATTTGATCTTATAGTTAAAAACAGTGTCCTTATTATTGCAAACCCTCTTGTTAGATCTTCAATATAGATTCCTTTCATTGTCATATTTCATATAATATGGTATTATTCTATAATTAATTTAATCTAATAGTTAAAAACAATATTAGTACCGTAGAATTTTCCATCCAAAAAAAAAAAAACTTGTGAGACTAGTTTGAACACAAGTTGTAGATTCCACATGATAGATGATTATTTTATTTATTGTATAGGATCCACATATTTGAAGATGTTAATGCCCTTGTGTTCTATTAAGACCATTGTGGGGAATCATTTCTTTCAAGATATGACCTGTATGAACAGAGAAAACACTAGGGAAACACCTTGCAGATGGCTTTATTTTTTTCTCAAAAGTATTTGACATGAAATCCTCTTTTCCTTTTTATTATTTATGAGGAATCCAAATAATTTATTAAGTGAAGCACATTAGTCAGTTACACGCCTTTATTTTTGGGGAGCAAGGGAAGGTGGTGGTGTGTCCTCTATATATATATATATAAATATCCTATTCATTTATTTAACCGAAGGATTAACTTCGACACAGTTCTTCCATTTTTTTTTTTTTTTTTTTTTTTTTGTGGCTCAGATATTAACTTTTATGCAATTTTCAACACGTAGGAACTATTTTAAAAAAGAGAAAGCTTCCAAACCTTTCATCATTTTAATCCTGAAACTTAAACAGTGCATGAATATCTATAAAATATAATGAAAGCTTATGAAAATGTTCTCGTTTTTCTTTAGTAAATAGAAATAGTAGACCTCATAATAATAATAATAATAATAAAATTCCAAACATTTATAAACATCTATCTTGAAAATTTTAAAAGAAGTAGTATCAAAGGACATCCCATGGCATTATATTGGAAGGTGTCACGGACCATATAATGGAATATAAAAGTTGTAAGGCATAAAAGACATAAGGTATGACCAAAAAAAAAAAAAAAATGGGGGACGAGAGATGAAGCAAGCAATTGTCACGGTCACATTGAATTGGCCATTCATCGAACAATATTTATTATTATTTTATTATTATTATTATTAAACAGATAAGAGAGGGAAGCAAAGTGGTTGGTTGAGAGGTCTATTTCTTCCAAATTGCTAATATCCCCTTCCAAATTCTAAAAAGTACGTCTACACGTTTGTATCTGTATGTATGTAGAAACCCAAAAAAAAAAAAAAAAAAAAAAAAAATTGTCTACATGTAGGCCAATATCACTCAATTGCTTTTACGAAAATCACCCACTTAAAACAAGGTCGGCAGCTTCTCCATTCTTCTTATTAAAGTCCTCTTTGTGCTATTTCTTCTTCTTCTTTAATTTTTATTATTTTTTATTTTATAAATAATAAAATAGTTGAAAAATTCCATATTTAAAATAAGGGTCATTTTTTTTTTATAGTAATCATACAATGAAATACATACAAAATTTTATTGAAGTAGATCGATCTCAAATCCTTCAGAAGAATAATTATAGTGGACTTCTTAAATTATAACTTTCAGATCATTACGGACTAGAAGAGACCTCGTAGCACTTACAAGCCAATTGCACTCCTCACTCCCTATCGATGTGAGAGTTGCCTTAGTGGCTACTAGCTTTTTGGGTAATCATGCCAAGCATTACACATATAATTCTCATGAGATATATCGACTACAAGGCTTTCAAAATGAGGGTCAATTGTACTTGTGTATTATAAACTTCTAATCTCATTTCTTCTTTTAAATTTAAAGATTTTCACTTTATCTGTTGAATTTTTAATCAAACAAATGTAATCACTTCTCTTAGAATTTTCTTTAAAATAAAAAAAAAAAAAAACCACATGATCACATTTAATACTGTTTATTCTCCATTTGTTTTTTAACGATAACAGAAATTCTAACAAAAAGATTAAATGATACAAATTCAAAATTTAAAAGACAATGAGACTTCTTCAATTTTAAGAAATAAAATGAAAATAAAATTAAAGTTCAGAGATACATGCATGAATACTATTTAAAATTTTTATAATAAGAATTAGATGAGTCTATCATTTTTAGAGGCTGCTCCATCAAAAGTACTATTGTACCATGAGAAATCTTTCTACTTAATGAATTTTGAAAGTTTGGAACTCCACATATATATATGTATTTATATATATGTACTTTTTTGTGCTTTTTTTATAAGCTTTTGTTTTTTTTTTTTTTTTGGGTGCTTGGCTCTTAGCTCCACCTTCCTTCCTTCCTCTCCTAAACTACCCAATGAAATTTACCATTCTTCCAAAAGAAAAGATAAGAAAAAGAAAGGGAGGGAAAAAGCCCAACCGTGAATCCAATACCATTGGTGGTTGCAACTTCTTGGACTTCTTGGATATGGAAATCTCTGCCACTATTTAGTTCTTTAATTATATCATCTTTTGACTTTTTTTTTTTCCTTAAAAAAATAAAAAAAGAAAGAAATTTCCTAAAAACAAAAATACAAAAAGGACTCTCTCTTTCTATTTGGCAAACAAATGAGAGTGGAGTGGGATTTCGAAACAATTGGGTTTCAGATGTTGATTTGGTCCACAGTCCATGTTAGACACAAAGTCCAGATGCCGTATGAAGCCCTCAGTTTGACTCTTAGGCCCACTCAAAAAATTCCACCCATTTTGAAAGTTCAAACTTCATGAACAGAGTTTTCCACTACACGTTTGACACATGACGCCCAACTAGTTCCCATAATTTCAAACTCCAAGAATGAATGTCCACTAAAATAATACACAAGCAAAATTTTCATTCCACATAGTCAAGCTTTCTCTCCAAAGGGCCAAGTCTTTAGTCTTTGTCTAAATATGTAGGATTTGTTTGTTCCCTGCTAAATGTTGTCAATTCTAAGATCATATATGTTAGGCTTACTTAAAGTGCACCTTATGAAAGTCAAGACTTGATTTTCACTATGGAAATGATCAAAGTATCTTTGAAGAGTAACATCAGAAATTTTGGAAAAAAGAAGGGAAAAAAATCAAGAATGTTGCTCAAAGGAAATATAAAATCCATCTATAATCAACTAACGTAGCTCCATAAGTCCAACGCGGGACACAACGGCTTCTGTAGAATCTTCAGGATGTATTGGTGGAAACTAGAACTTGAGATCTCTTGCTCTGATACTAATTAATATAAGTGTGATGCAACCATTCCTCTCAAAAGCTACAACTAATGCGAATGTGAAATCAAATCTTTAAACACCATTCAGTGATCAGACTTTGGAATCCCATCCAAAGCACTACTCATTTGGACTCTTATTTCGAGGAGTCCCTCGTGGATACAAGGTGCACCCAACGAACAAGTTTCAAGCACTTTTTTGAGGCCCCAGGGATGCACAGGGGACACTTTTGTAGTTTACGGGCGGGGGCAATTCGGTTTTTTGTAGGATGGTGGTTTCAGAAAAACCAAACTGAGCAAGCCCATGTTGGAAACAACAACTCCAAACTCGAGACGGAGTTTGACTAATCAACTGCTAATACTCCCACATCTACGTCTTATTTTCTCCTTCTTCTATTTAAAAAAAAAAAAAAAAAAAAACTCAAACTTCAATAGTCCATAACTTTCTTATTTCAAGTCGAAAATAAGATGATTTTTTTTTCAAATTGCACAAAATACAAAGACGAACGAAACAAATTCATATTGTATTTTTTTTAACACATTTCAAATTTGACAATATTTCTTAATCAGTTCCTTTCCCAATTCGCAATTCAACCCAAACACACATTTTTAACCTAATCTCTAAAACTCTGTCTCTAATTGTCACCCCAAAACCAACCCAGTTAATAGTTTTTTAAAAGTGCAGTTCTGGAAAACTCAAATTAGGACCAACCACATACATGACACGATAGGCGATTTGAACCCGTGGTTTAACAGGTTGATGTCGTGGCTAAAAAATAACAAGGCGGTTGTTTGGCCTTCTTTCAAGTCACGTAGGCCGCTCCTGAATCCAAGTATACTCATCAGTCAGGTTCACTGCCATAGGTCATTGAGCATATCCATAGATTACTCCATAGGGATGTTTAAGGAGGATCCAAGACAGTCCGACAAGGTGAACTTGGGAATGGTTAAGCGTTATTGTTATAGTTCCAAAAAATGATTTTCCAACTCAGGGGAGTGTTCTGTTTATGTGAACTTAAAAAATGGGAAACGATAAGGCCACCATCAGATTATTTTTAAACAAAAAAAAAAAAAAATATATATATATATGATGTTATTCAGAAGGACAACTTGATCTTTTCAATTGTCAACATGAAGTTGTATCCATTTGATAAAACTTATAATTTGGAGCTTATGAACGAAGAAAATCGAAAATATGTAGTAAATTTCTCAGTTTAGTTAATTTTACACGAAATAAAATTTGAAATTGGAATCTTTGCAGGAGGATTTGGATTCGATAGAAATTTAGATTATGACGTAAAGGTCTAAATGGAAGACGAGTTAAAAAATGTCAATTTTGCTGGAGGTACATAAAGAGTAGACGTATAAAGACCATATCCAGCATGCATCAAGATTGAAATGAATAAAGTAAAGAAGAATTAAAAAAGAAAGGAAAAAAGCGCTAAAAAAAAGGCAAAACAAACAAAGCGGATAAAAGGAAAAAAAAATACCATTTTACTTGCGTAACAGAAAAGAAAAAAGGACGATAACTGATAGAGCGCGAGACATGAAAAACAGAATAAAGAAGGTTACATTAAAATAAAATCACAACGAACATATGAAAAAATTAAATAGAGATAAAGAAATATGAAATACGTAAAACCTTAAAAAATCATAATGTGATAGAATTATAATAAAGAAAAAGACCATAATAATATAGTAATACCACAAAAAAAAAGCATACACACAAAAAAAAAAAAATCAATGAATAATAATTATCATAATAAAAATAATTCATCACACATTTAAACTTGAAACCAACTAAAACAATACAATAATAATAAAAATAAATAAATTATCACAATAACGTTATAATATCATAAAGAACCTAAATCATACTAAAAAAAAAAAATAGATTTCTAAGAAAATCTAATTATACTTAAGAAATTTGTTTATAAAAAATCTTAATTATACTAATAAGCATCACTATAATAAAGAACTAGTCATTAAGATAAAGATACAATAATGATAAATAAATAAGGAAAAAAAATATGAATCATTATTAAAGAAAATGATGTTAATATAGTATGGGACAAAAAAAAAAAAAGAAATAATTATTAAAGACAATCATTAAGATACACTACTGAGTAAATAACTTAAGATTAAAATATGAACTCATTAAGATAAAGATACAATAATGATAATAAATACGAAGAAAAAAAAATATGAATCATATTAAAGAAAATGATGTGGTTAAATATAGTATGGGACAAAAAAAAACAAAAAAATACTCCACAGCAATAATTTAAAAAAATGGACATTTACGTAATATTATCTAAAAATAGACCTTTTAACGAGACTTTAAATATAGATTTTTTATGTAATTATTTCTAAAAATTTTTTATTAGAAATAGGTTTTTCACTTTTCACATTAAACGCATGTGGACCTTTCATAATAATTTAACAAAAAATGAACTTCTAAGGGGTATTACTTTTCATAAATAATTTAACAGAAATTAACGTATAAGGGATACATTACCACAATTTAACGAGTTGAGAAGAATAATTACCAAAATTAAAAATTTAGGAGACAAGTTGCAAAAGAGTAAGAAGTTTAGAGGGCATCAATACCAAAAACCCAGCTTATCATACCTCCCAACTTTAGTAGGTCAAGATGGCTAAAGTCGGAAAATTGTTTTCTTTGAATCCTATTTTTCATGGTCACTTGTAAGAACAAAATGGTCTTCACACTCACTGATAACTTTACCCGAAAGCAAACAACATTTTTTAGAGCCTGCATCAAGGAAAGTTCTGCCTCAATTGATCTTCGTTTTGCTTAAGACTATAAGTGATATAAACAGCTATTTCCCTGGCTCGATCAAATACATGCAATAACTTACACTGAAAACGCCGAACCCCACCGGATGAATATGAAGAGAATCAAAAGAAAAATGGTCTAACAATTAACCAAATAAACTTAATTCTTAATTTGATCTAATAGGCCGCAGAATTATCCAATAACAATAACCAAAAAAAAAAAAAAAGGGCCACGGACATATCAAGCAAAAATTCCTATAGTTATGACATATTACCAAAAAGAAAAAGTTGACAAAATCAGACAGAAAGACAGGGAATACAGTGACGACACGCTGATACTCCCTAATTTCTAAATTGAGGACTCTACTCCTTACTCTTCGTCTTCTTCATCTCCATCTCCACCAGCAGCCTTCTTGGCAGCTGCCTTCTGGTTCCTTCGCTTCACGCGGCCAGGACGCCCACCACCAAAGGACTTGTGAGTGAAAAGTCAATATGCTTTTGTGAGTCCACCCTCACCATGAACGAGGGTATATTCACTCACTACCCTGCCTCCCAACCTGAACACACACAAAATGAATTGGCGTTAAATGCTAGCTCAAAAAAAAAAAAAAAAAAAAAAAAAAAAAAAAAAAACAAGAAAAGCACCAAATAGTGAAAGATTCATTGCACACCCAGTTATCCTCTGTACCAAAATGGAATAACAACCAGTTGGAAAAATGTGCCAAATGCATCCAGTAAAACACATAATTGGCACACATAAGCAACTCTATAATTCAAGTCATAATCATAATCCAATTTGATTAAAGCAAGAAACTGGTTAAGCTCTTGATATTAGAACATAGTAAGATTAGCCACCTGTTTTCCATGTAAAAGCAAAACGTCATCCTAGAAGCATCCTGCTAAGCTAAGCCCAAATGCCTAATAGCATCCAATTGTTCTAGTCTTAGGCAACATGAAATAGACGTAGTTTGAATTGCTTGCGAGGAAAAGAAAAATTGAAGACTCGCATTCGTTTGCCGGAAAAATCGACCTAAAGTACTTTAATTCACAAATCCAAAATGTGATTCGTGACAAATACAAGACCTAAACGCAAAACTAACAATTCATATATACAGTTGGTAAAGTAAAGCACTTGTCATTTAATGAAAGATCACAAACAGAACCTAATTGGTGAATAACTGTACGCTGATAGTATCCTAACTCCAAAATTCACCAAATATTAAAACTAAAAAATCGGGGGAAAACTCCCATTTTTGACTTCATCAATTGATTGCCAATCTATTCTCTCAAAAGTGCGCATTAATTGCTTGTTATTAAAAAGGAAACAGCACAAGGAGTGTCTCCAGTCCATACCTGATGTGTCTTTGCCTGATGAGCACACGGGCATGGTGGATCGACTTAGCCATACCGGACTTGAAGACGAGGGTCTGAAGGCGGCGCTCGAGAAAGTTCTCGACAGTAAGCGCCAGCACGTAATCGAGCTTGTTCTGGGCTCTCATCCAGCAGGCCATACCTGTTCATCCTCCTCAGCAGGGCTTCGCCCTCGAAAATCCGACGTGGGTTCTTCTCATCCAGCGTCAGAAGCATTCTGGCATTGTTTCGGATCCGGCTCAAAGCATACTGAACCCTCCACAGCTCCCTTTTGCACCGCAGCCCATACTCTCCCACGAGCTTCACTCCGCGTCCAAACGCTCCTTCTCGTACGGGCGTCTGGGCTTCTTAAAAGTTTTCCCATCTACATGAGAAAAAAAAAAGGAACCACATTATAGATCAAAATACTACACAATGTCTTGAAGAAAATTGAAAAAAAAAAAAAAAAAAAAACAGAGAGAGAGAGAGAGAATTTCTAGCTCGGGATTCTGAATCAGAACTCTATGCGAAAATTGTCATTTTGTCTACGGATCTCGAAAATGCTCTTAGAAAGACAATTAAAGGCAAAATTTCCTAGCTATCGAGTTTGGTTCGTGATAAAGCTAAATTTTTTTTCTCAGGAATCAGAAAAATCAAACAAGAGAGACATCATATCAGAGGAAATCATCTGAAAAAACCTAGAAAAAAAAAAAAAAAGAACAGAAAGAAAATAGTACTCTGAGAAATCAAATCAAAGAAAAGCAATCGAAGATTAAGGAGAGAAGAAACTCACAGTTGCGGTAAAAGGAAACGTGCACCATGCTTGCTCGCCGGCTCTGATCTCTTCAAGCTCTCTGCGATCTCCAGGGGAGGCCATCTAGGGCAACATAAACTTTACTATATACTTCTTGGCTTCCAGCTCGAAACCCTAATTCCAAGTACTGGGCCGATCGGGGGTTGAAGCCCAAAAGAAAGCCCAATATTCATCCATCGTTTTGGGCCTTTTAGGCCCAAGAACAAAGGTGGCAGGCCCAATACGGTATCGTCCCACCGGTCTCTCCTACGTAGGGTTTAAGCTTCTTCAATGGCAGAAGAAAAGTTCATTTCATTCCAATGCAATGCATTCTCTTCACGCGTAGCGAGAAGTTCCCAACTCAATCGATTTTCTTCTTTGATTTTCAAATCCATTGATAAGATCAGAGAATTTTCCTCCAATCGGAACCGCGGCGGCGGAGACGAACGAGTGGAACGACGCGTGGGAGACGGCGTGGCTCCCCGAGGAGGTCTCGGGAGGGAAGGCGGCGCGAGCGCCATGGGAGAGCGACGTGAACTTCTCGTCCTCGCCGGACTCCGCCGTGGCTCTGCCGCAGACGCCGACGCGGAGACGAAAGCGTTCGTGGAGGAGATGAACGAGAACTGGAGCGAGAGGAGAAAAGCGAGCAAGAGCAATTCGGAGAAGGAGACAGAGAGCGGATCGCTGTATAGCTTGGAGAATATGAGAAGGATTACAGGTTGAAGAAGCAGAGGATTCACGCCGGCTTGTGGACGAAGGAGATCGAGAAGCAGGAGGAGGCCAAATTGGGCGATTCCGTCCTCGGCGCCGGAGACGATATCGAGAAGCTGCTCGATAGCTGCTCCTGAGTACGTCTCTCTCTCTCTCTTTTTTTTTTCAATTTTTTGTGTTCAATTCTGTAAATCTGTACTTTGTTCTGGTAATTGTTGTCAGCATTTTCGATTCTCCGGCGAACGATGAACTGGAGAATGGGAAGATTCCGAGCTCGCCGGAGTCAAAGCGAAGCCAGATGGTTGGGAAACGACATCAAAGACTCCAGACGGGAATGTCTGGGAGATGACACAGAGGGAAGAGGATATTCTCCTCCAGAGTTTGAGCGTCGTATTGCCTACAGCAAATTTCAGGTCTGCAAATTTTATCAAACATTACTATGTAAAAAGCGAAAATTTGGATTTGAGTCCGAGTTGAATTGAAAAGTTTGGATCCAAACAATGAAAAAACTCGATAGTTACTTCATTTAAGAATGATATGTCGATTAGTTTTCAAGTTGGTCTTTTTTTCTTATTCTTGTCCTGAATTTTGATGTGCAGATAGCTAGTTTTATAAAGACACACATATTTAGTCGGAGGAGACCAATAGATGGGTGGAAGTACATGATAGAGGAGCTGGGACCGAATGCCAGGAAAGGGAAGGGCAGTGTTTCAAGGTTGCCAAGTCTGTCTGATGCTTCTACCCAGCCCTTTAAGGAGGACAAGACCCCCATTGGCACCGGCCTCGCACCCTCTCGGAGAAACTAGCTCCTTTTTCCGACCACTTCCAAATCTTCCTTGTGTTATCAAAACCCGAAAAGTGTTGCTAAAACTTTCATCCCATTGCGTTAGCTCTTAATCTTACGAGATTGGAGTTCTGGTTGGTTACGACAATTCACCATCTTTTGTACAAATCGATACTATCATTGCTGAAAGTGAAAACAAATGTATCTTGATCAAACCTTCAGTTAAAATCTAGTGAATTGTGTTATATGACTCAACATACAAGTATTGAATTGTTACGAGTCAATTTGACAACATACTTCGACCAAAGCTGAAGCTGTAGTTCTACAGAGACTTCGAGTTCGAGGGAATAAGAAAAGGAAACAAAAGAAAGAGGGCCAAAATGATTAGTTTGTTGACTACCATGATTATCAATATAGAACAACCAAAAAGAGAAGAAAAATGGAAAAACTACCAAGGTTGACTGCAGAATCTCGTTAGAGGAAAAGAAAGCAGAAACTCTAAATTCGTCAAAAAGAATTTTTATCTTTACACGCATTTTTCCTTTGAAAATCAGTCCCTTCTACACTTGACATTCTGAGAATTCTTTCTATCTAATAGCTAATTTCTCAAAAAAAGAAGGAAAAAAAATCTGAGTTAAACTCCACTGGAAGATTGAAGGGTGGAAAAATTTACAGTTTCCAGAGGAGAGTTTGTCGGAAATAGTCAAGTATGATTGCTTTTCTTCTCTTGTTCCTCGGGTAACTGAAAAATGCTAGCACACACTACTCACTTCTTACATTGTACCGTTCATAAATTTTAGCCCCATTTTCAGCCCACCATCTCTCCGCTTGTTCCTCGGTGAAATGTTTTCGACTGTGGAAGAACATTATAATTATTCGTAAACGAATTTAAATAATGTACACAGAATACATGTTATGATACTAGCAAGGTGTATGACACATGATTCAAAGCAAATTATCTGTTTTTTGTTGGCTTGACAGTATTTTTATGCAGAAAAAGGGCTGGCAATTGGCATGGACATACCTGAAGCGACACGCTTGAGTTCATTACCGCCTCCTGGCAAAGAGGACAAAGTTATGTAAACGCCAGGTTCATCTTGTACCACCCACTCCGTTTTTCCAGTTTGTTGTGCTTTAGATCCATTAGGTAAGATTTGGTTTGCAAAGCTGCCATTGGAGTCTCTTTCTGGAGTCATCATGTCTGTCAAAGTGCTCTCACATGGTAACTGATTTAAAAGATTTGCGGCAATTGGGACTGCACTACTACAGCTGACTATATGTCCTTCCGGCAGTCTTTCAGCCACCTCTTTCAACTTTCAGACAAAGAACCACTAGATCAGATCGACTAAAAACGTTTTACCAGAACAGATCAATAGTAAACGTTGTAGATTTACAAAATAGAATAAAGAGAATAAAGTTATCAAAATTGATGTTATGTCTTTATGAATACTTTTTCTTTTCTCACATTTTAGACATGCAAATTCCTTCTAAGCTGAATCCTTCAGTTAAAAACTTCATTTTGATGCGTGGAATAAAATAAGATTTCCATGCACTACCAAGCTCCAGCAAAAATTGGCGACAATTCAATTGCTGTCCTTCAAGGGCTCAAATACTATGACTTTGTAACTTAATGAACAATGACAGCAGGAGTATTCAGTAATAAATGTGTCACCGCAATCGAACCGGTTCATATCAATACCATAACCAGAATGCACATGACCACCTCACCAGCCAGTTTACTAAGGAGCAACTTTCCAAGTAGTTTGATCCAGTTTCAACACGAATAATTTTTAACATTATAGATATGGTATGTTTATACGATCACCCAACTAACAAAGGGCTTCCAAAACAAGTTGAAATAAATAAATATATATATCTCAAATAAACTAATTATGTGTAGAATGCAGATCTAACATACAGAAGATCTTGTCATCTAGAGAAGAGAAAGCATAACAAACCTGGGCAGTTAACGATTTTATGACATCCTTAGCAGATTTGCTTTTTTCTGCTTCATCTGCTGCTATTGCAGTGATGTCCTTCAATTGTTTTGCTGTGTTCTCCAATTCAGCTTCAAGATTCTGGGATTTGTGAGTAAGATCTTCTACCTGCAGAGTTTTCTTCAATCACTTACTCGGTAAAAACATTTATTACAACAAGTGGTGGTGCATAACATCGTGCTCTATCCACACCTCATGTTTAATTGTATGTATATAATTTAAATATTTAACTGCCATTTAACAAGTGTAAACAAACTGACCTGTGCCCTCAAAATCATGATTTCTTGGTTCAAACTTTCATTTGCACGCTTTAAATCAGTTTCTTCCGAAGACCATGGTGGGCTGGACTTTGCTGAAACGGGTGATGTTGCTCGAGAAATCACTCTGGAAACAGGAACGGAAGCTGATGTAACTTTCTTTGGACCTCCGCCAACTACTAAATTTGGTGCTTTTGACACATTGAAATTCTTCAATTGAGAAGCTCCACTCAAAGGTGGAAGGCGCAGCTATGGTTGGCTTCTGACTGATTCTCACTCCTGGAATGCAAGCTTTCAAGTTGATTGGCTGAACTAAAAGATGAGAATCTGGATAGTGTTGCCTGTAGTTTAGGATCCTTGGTCTCTTTCTCTGCCACCTCAACAGGTTTATGGCGCACATTTTCATTCCTGGTCTTAGGATTTCGTAGAATGGAACTAGTTTCTGATGCCTGCTTTAGTTTGGTATAACAATCATCGCAAACCCGATATGGCTTATTCATGTTTGGCGCCAGCGCAGCTTTCATGCATTTTTTGCTGCTGCATACTTTACAAAAAACTAACCCACAATTGTAACAATTATGACGTTTTCTTCTGAATCCAAAAGGATTATGACAACCAAAGCATAAAGAGTGATCAGCACTGGATGCCCATTTATGAAGACAAATAACAGCTGTAAGGTTAGAACCACATGCTACACTCTTTACTTGTTTATCTTTTAGAAAGTCAACAAGAGTAGGTGTATCTCTGTGATCATTGTCTCCATGTCCTAATTGCCCGTTCGAACCCTTTCCCCAAGTATAGACCTCAGTCTTGGAAGTCAAAACTGCAATGTGATAAGAACCACATGCAATCTCTTCGATAAAGGTTTCTGCAATTTTACCTTTAACCTGAGTAGGAACTTTACCATCAGCAGAAGGATCGCCCAGTTGCCCGTAAGCAGTACTTCCCATCGTATATACTTGTCCTGAGGTTGTAAGAGCAATTGTGAGAGTATGACCACAAGCAACTTGACAAATTTTCTTGTCAACCAAAGCAGTTACACATACAGGAACAAGTCTAGGTTTCTTATCATCTTGTCCAAGTTGCCCTTTATCTCCGTCCCCCCAGGTGAATAACTGTCCAGCTGAAGAGTTACCAGAAGTTTTCAGGACTAGATAACTCATTCTTAAGTTCGACGACTGCAGCAGTATGCCAAACACCACAAGCAACCTTCGTCGTCCTTAGCCCTCTCAAAGTTTCTACTTCCCTCGGAATGCTTGTGCTACTGAGATCTCCGTGCCCCAAGGCACCAAAAGAACCATCCCAAAAGTAAACAACTGGCCAGCTGATGTTACAGCTGCTGTATGCCACAGTCCACAAGATATATATGATACATGTATGCCTTCCATTTGACCACAAACCTTCTTTGGAATCCAACGACTCACTTCGCTTCCGTGCCCTAGTGGAGCAGAGCAGTGAGTTCCATCCCCCCATGTATAAAGCTCTCCAGAAAGTGTGACAGCACAACTGTGATACTCCCCACATGCTACTAGTTCAACGTTTGAGCCACTAAGAACATCAATGAGTTTTGGTTGGGAAACATCGACTTTCACACCATGACCAAGCCTGCCTCCTGCCTCCTCTCCCCAACTAAAGATCTCTCCCTGTCTAGTGACCAGCACGGCATGTCTGCCACCACAAGCAATACCGTGAACATCAAGAACAACTGTGGATTCCAACGCCTTAGGTAGAAGAGAATCCATTTTAGTATCAAACGAAGTTCCAACTCTATGCACACCACCACCCAATACGCCACCACCGATACCTTCACCCCACATGAAAACATCACCCAAAGCATCAAAATCATGACAAGAACCTTGACTGGATGAGCTTACCGCACTAGATAAGCTAACTCGAAATACTTCTGCTGCAGAACTTCGACTATTGGAGTTATCTACAGGGGGAGGTGATAATGAAGGATTCGCAACTGGTTCAGCTTGATTGAAACGCTTCGTGACTGCAGTATATGTTACTATGTCTGCAAATGCCTTCCCCAATCTACTTTGTGAAACATTCTCCGAGTTGACTCCCTCTGTATCTCCTGGATCCTGTGATAATTTGTAAGGGGAAAAGGGCAAAATACTGTAAATGCATAATACATCTATGGAACTGCAATGAAAATAGATGAGGGGAGAGGAAAAAAAAAAAGACACAAGTTATTGATACAGACAAATGGTGTAATGGATGGAGAATTTCTTCGAGTACGAGTATTGGACTATCAACTGATCCATTGTCAGATATTAGTTCGTTTTCTCCATTTGCGACAATTGTCTCGAGAAATCAACGCATTTAGACCAACAAACCAAACTTCAGCTTCGTCCTTGTCTTTACACATCTATCCACAGGTTGGTAACGGTATCAGCACAATTACATGCAAGAAATTGACCATAAAGAACTAAGCAGGTTGATTCTTGATTTGTTCTTTCATAAGATAACAGTCTTGTTGTTTGCCTATTTTGATAAAGTAGCAGATGAACTTTGGGCAACGTTACAATTATGCAAAGGACCCAAATTTTAAAAATATAAATATATATAAATATATGTATATATGACTCCATTGGATCATTGCCATGTTATTGTGGCAGTGACATGGATCGATAAAATTTTGCAACATAAAGAACTTACTGAATACACTCACCAAGTCCAAGGACCTGTCACTATAAATTAGTGAAAATGATTGATACTCCTTTTCAGGCCGAGGATACCTGTGAAAAATTGCCTGGAAGACAAAATTACGGTTCTAATCATCATTTTGCAGAAACTTAATGTTTCCAAAATGGTAGTAGGAAACAAATAAAGAAATTAAGGAAAAGATCATTTGAGGGAAAATTGTGGAGATTAACCATCAACTAATCATTTTAAAATCAGGGATCGGCATGAAGAACACTTTATAACATAGGTTTAGAAATATAATTTCAGCCTTGTAAGGCCATTAAACATTAAAAGAACGAGTCTACAAACTTACAGTACGCTGTCCAGGTATAATCCTTGAAACATGACTTAGTTTAAGATGTTTCTCTTCTTTGCCAGAGTACCAAATCAATAACGACTCGTCCTGAAACAAAGTTAACAGAATAGAGTAAGCAGAACGTAGAAACGAATGAGAGATATTTCTCCATCACAATTCCTATAGGAGCAATAGAGAAACTAAGGAAACGATATGGGCATATGATCTTACTGAGCTCAAATAAGATAAAATAGTGCTACGTCCTGTCCACATACTCATGATATTTTAAATTGCCAACAATCTCCAAGATAAAATCAATGAAAAATAGAACAAAGATGTAAACACTCCAGCAAACACATGTATTATTCAACACTCCATTTCATATCCTATGTGTTTTTAATTTCTGAGGCCTGCAATTGCATTCAGGTCCACGTGCACTTGCAAGTTTCCTCTCCTCAGGAAGAAATTAACTGGAGTGATCTATATTTTGAACTTAACCACACTCAACGTCATCTTTCTTTTTCTAGTTTAGGGGATAATCCCAGTACTCTGCAGTAAAGCTGAAACTTTCTGTTCCACTTAAAAGCCTAGAATAGAATCACAGTGGAAATATGCAAAACTACTTACATTGGAAAGCCGGAACTGGCAAAACTTTGGTTTCCCTCTACGACCATACTTTAATAAGCACGCCCCTTTCTTAAGAGCTGTGATGGCCTGTAAACAGAATATGAAAGAAAAATTACTTGCCAGCATCATAACGGATAGGAAAGTTCTCATCTTGAAAATCCCTATCAACTATCAGTTAAAATGCTCATTGAAAGGCATGATTTGAATCTCTTTCCGGCATAATAACAACATTTTCGCATAAGACAATAATCAGTTGAGAAATGAGTTTCAGAAAAGAACATTGGGAATTTTCAATATGATGCTCAGAGAAACAAAAAGACATAGAACCTAGCAGTAATGAGAGGAAAAAGTAAATTATAACTCGCTCCACACAATGCGGTATAAGTGTAACGCTACTTAAATTAACTTGCTTAACAGCATATGGTAAGAATTTTCTCAAACAAAGTTAGTTAATTATGAGAACAGAAAAAGGCAAACAAAATAAACCTGTTCGATATCCCTTTCGGCGATACCACTTCTCTGAGAATCAGCCATTCAAGTTGCAATGTCAAGCCCTGAGCTGGAGTAGAGGACCCAATACAGATTCAAACAACAACAGCCCCAGATACATCCAATACAATAGTCTAATATCCAACTTTTCCCCATTGAATCAAAAAGTAAAAATGTGAAAGAAAAAGGAACACTTTACACTCAACTTCTCAGCTAAATTCGTGGAAACGAAGAAAACAATTCCTCCATAGCAACCCCATCAAAACGCCATAAACATCCCTACAAATTGCACCTCAAAAAGCCCTAAAAGCGACAATGCGCCAAAACCAAGCCCAGCAGGAATAACACGCAGAGACTCTCCACTAATCACCATTCAGCTCCAAAACAACTCGGAGCAAGACCACTCGCCTGAAAACAAAAAAGAAAACCCTAGAACTCCATTTACATGCTCAAATTTCCTCCGAAACTCCTAGATTCCCGTGCATGTTCTCCGCAAAAGGCACCATTACAAGAGCAAACGAGCGCAAATCAAAACAGAAACATTCCAATTTCACCTACATTGCAACGAAAGCTCAGAAACTGGCCAAATTTCGGCCATTTTCCTAGAATCTGAGGTCTGAAAGCTCACAAAATCGATTAAAAAAATATTTAAAAAATGAAAGAATTCAGAGGACTACAACTTTAAGCGCGTACCGGTTTGTGAAAGCTCGAAGGTCGTCAATGGCTGCCAAAATATTCTCTCTCGACGGTGAAATGATGATCGAATTCCGAAGGGGAGAGATTTCGAGAATTGCTAACGTGCGCACCTCTCTCTTTCTCTCTCTCTTTCTCTCTCTCTGTGATTCTGAGAGAGAGTTAAAACTCGTTGGAATTCTCGCTCGCTCCAAATCATCAGAGAATTTTTTTATTTTATTTATTATGTTTTTGTTGCCACGTCAGCGGTTGAATCTCTGAGATGGAGATGGTTTTGTCCTTAAATACACCTGTAATTATCTGACCGTTATTTGTCGTTTCTTCCTTGATTGGCCACCAACATAAAAACCCAAACTAAATATTTTTCCTTTCATTCGACCTTTTTGTCCTCTTTTTTTTTTTTAATGTTTATCAAAAAAATAAAAAAATTAAAAATAAAAGGAAAAAAACAAAACAATATTTAGGCATTGAGTTGAATTTTAGTTGGCTCGTTTAAGAAGGGGAAAAAAAAATGAATTGGAACTTTGTCTCTCTCTTTCTCCAAGATTTTTTTTAATGTTATAAATGAACTATGATGTTTGATATTAGACATGCATGTGGACCAATATGTGTGTATTTATATTTATATATATATATATATATTTTGTAATTGTGTATTTAATAACAGCCTGTGTTACTTTTATGGAAGTACTTTAAATACAACAATTGCTATTTTTTAAGACAGTCGAATATGTCCATTTATTTAAGAACGCGTCCACTAACTAAGAAAATTTAATTGTACTTTTTTGATAAAAAATAACGACAATAAATTGGTTGAGCTATAGAGTATGGCGGGACCTATATGGTAATCAATTATTATTGATAATCATGTCTACCTACTTATTTATAGCGTATAACCTGAATTTATATGATGAACCAATAATTAATAAACATGAACTCCATATTGTATGTTGTAATACATATTTGGCGCCTTTTATTTTTTTTATTTTTTTTTTGTAGTTCATCATAAGCATCATGCCATACGTCATTTGGCGTAAAAATTAATATGTTTTCATTTTTTTCCCCTCTGATAATAAATATTTTCTTTTAGTTTTTTGCTCTACTAATAATTTGTTTTCTTGCCTAAACTCGTTTGTGGTTTTTATCTCCAAACGGTGTTTTGACTACTCAATTTCAAAACTCTTAAATCTACATCTCACTTTATCTTTTTTATTTTCAAAAAACTCAAACTTTAGTGGTTCATAACTTTCTGATTCCAAATCAAAATTAAGATGATTCTTGTGCTAAAATGCTTATAACGACGAGATGGGCAAAACAATATCTATTTTGTACTTTTTTCAGAATACATTTCAAATTTTTACACTATTTTTTATATCACAATTCATTTACAATTTATATTTCGACCAAACACACATTTTCAAACCAACCTTCAAGACTCAATCTCCTGCAGTCTCCCAAATGGGCCCTCAAGTCACGTTTATGATGTTAAATTTACCAGTTTCTTCTTCAGAATCAAAGTTAATACGAGTTTGTCTTTTAGGTATTGCAATTCCCCCTAGTCTTCCGAGGAGAAAAATGATGTCATGTACCGTGGTTTGCCAAAACCTGTTTAGGGATGGTAACAAGATGGGTTTAGAACATGATGATCTTCTCGCCAACTCCATTCCGTGAAAGAGCAATCCCTATCTCCATTTTTTTTAATCCGTTTAGGTTGGCAAGGATGAATTCATGGGTACAATTGTCATCCTAAACTTATCTTATTGTTTGATTGGTCAAATTTTAATAATTTATTCCTCAAGCCACCCAATGGTTTAGTATTGGAAAGTATGCTTATTTTATTATTATTTTATTGATGTAACTTAGAGTACGACAATTATTAATGTTGATATGGAATTATCTTAAGGTCAAATCTTCAACCGCGAAAACAGGCTTTATCCTTTGTTTCCCTTCTTTTCTCGTGGAAATAAAAATTGCCAATCTCTTTTATATCTTATCTGGGAATCATGAAAAATTAAAAAGGTAATATAAATTGCCAGTTGATATTTTCCTAAACTTATCATTTAAGACAAGTTAAAAACAAAAAAACAAAAACATCAGTTTCATCTTCTTTTCCTTGGCTTTCTTCAAAATCAGATTCCTTTTGGTTCAGCTCCTTCATGAAAATGTCTTAAGTCACAGCACCAATCCACAGCCAAGAGAAGATTCAAAAGCGGGAAACAAAGCCAAACACTAGATGAAGACGATATTCATAATATTCTGCATATATATATATATATATACATATATATATAGCAGAATTTGGTTCAGAAGAGAGGCAAATAAAAATATTTATATGGATTTATATATTTATATATATATATATATAAATAGCCATCGGATTTGAACCAACCATGAAGAGGACTGAACTTATAACTAGTTCAATACCGATAATCGTCATCAAAGATCATGTAATTGCTGCTTCTCCTGGTTCTTGCTTCTCTATCAGCCTGCATTTTCAGAGTATATACCAAAGTAAGTGTAGTTACAATCAAAATGAAGATTAAAACTTTTCAAATTTACAAGACAAGCCTGATAATGAAAAGTTTTGGCTTGCACAAACAATAAGGATGAACAAAAGTGTTGAGAATTGTTGAGGTTGAATCAAGTCAAAGAACGAAGACTGGCATTGGAACTTCAAAAACGGAATCCATATTGCTGTTGGTTGCGTTTTGTTCCGCTAGTCTCGGGTTTTTCACTGAATTTTACTTGACCCTTGAGGATCTCCTGACGTTTAGAACGATTTGGTTTGTTGTTTTTCAATGAAATAAGTTCATTCCAAGACATAATTCGCGTGCCGTTCCTTAAGTTTTACCGTTAATTTGTTCTTAACCCCCATTGCATATACACTTCACAACAATGTGCAGCAAATTTAAGCAGACCGGCAAAAAAAAATTTGGTAGTAACAGATTATTGTTATGTAACAGATCATCATTGAAATGCTCAAAAAATATGAAGCGAACGTAATACCCTGGTGATCATCCTTTCAAACTCTTCACTTCCATGTTCTTCAATGTACTTCTCAGCAGCAGTTAAGATGTCATCTTGCTTACTGAAGATGTTCTTCTTCCGCGGAAAGTACCACATTTGAGAAGTTTGTATTTGCGGGTTCAAATAGAACGGTCTGACGAAGTTTTTGTATACGTAGGCTGCCCCATTGAAGTGTGGCAGCACCAACCAACATGTCAAAATCAGCTTAGCATAGGGCCAGATTGGGAACCTGAAATTTAAGGGAAAAGATTCATAAATAAAATAAAAAGTAAAAACTCTTTAAGGTGCTAAAACATACATACGTGCTTGAAATACAGTTTCGGTCATATTTGTATTCTTCCTTAAAGTCAATCTAATCTCTCCTATCTTCATGGACAATTAGGAAAGAAGAAGTGAAGGAGTTTCTTGTGAATCGTAATTTCGCAATTCAGAATTTTATAGCTAAATCGTTTATGAAGCTGTTAGGGTGCACGGTGCATGTTAGCACTCGTGCAAGAATACGGGCCTAGCTAACATGCCCCTTATCGAAAACTCAGCTTCAAACAGTTAGAACACAGAACGCCCTCATAGAATTAGAAATGCAGAGATTCTTGTTAAGCAACATCCTGAAAGATCTACACCATTCAATTTATATGTTGTGAAGGTAAAATAAAAAATAAAAATAAAAAAGGGGAAAGTGTTGTGAATAAAAACGTAGTTAGTAGAGGAAAACTAAAGATTATCTCAGCCTAAATAATGACGGAGCTAGTAATTTTTACCCGTGGCCCGTCGGGGCTAACAGTAATTCTTTTTGTAATGCTTAATTCTGTACCAAATAAGCATTATAGAACAAAGATTCTCTGCACATTTATGCAAGTCTTTTCTTGTCATTTCTATGCCAATTAGAAAAAATAGCAAAATACTATCCAAATCAGAAATGGTAATAAATTAAACAAGCTTACCATTCAATGAGTTTGGCAAAAGTGAGCTCAAAGAGTGTGATCAGAGAATACAGCACCCAATAAGTAAGCCACTGCTGATCATCTGTACGGGACTTGGTCTCTATAGCCTTAATTGAAGCATACCTGTGTATACATATATATATTACATATTATATTATATATATATATATATATACATATCTTAGTTAGAATAGTATCACAAAAGAAAATGTGGGTGGTGAAGTACTACAAAACAGAAGTCCACACTTACAGAGGGTAAACCAGAGCGACAAGAGGCCTGCAAAACGAGACAAATGGAAAATGGAAAATATTATTTCAAAATGTGTGTGTGTGTGTATATATATGTATACAAAATGTATCTGAGATAGAAGACATTACAAAGCAAGAACGTCGAAGTTCTTGAGCACAACTTGGAGGAAGTTACCATTCCCAGAACCCATCTTTTGCAAGTGTGATTTTCTCTCTCTTTCTTGGTTTGTTTTTCTATCTTGTTAGCTGTTAAAAGCTCTTAAAGGTCCTTTCTTTTTATCTATCTCTCTCTCTCTTTTTTTTTTTTGTTTTGTTTTGTTTTTGTCAAGTGTTCAAAAAGCAACCTGAAAAAGGCGACAAAAAAAAATGTGTGAAGTTGACTATGGAGGGCCTTTAAGTGCCACTTTTTCCGGAGAATCCCAGGGTAAATTGGTACACGATAAAGAGGCACCGATTTTTTTTTTTTTTTTAGCTTTATCATGTGTGGTTGTGGGCATGGTTTTACCGTATGACAGCGAACATGTCATACATTAATAGGTGTCGTCCATATGGATACAAAAGAGAATTATGAATTCCAAGATATTGGAGTGATTTTTTTTTATAATGAAAGTATTTATTTAGATCACGTATTTATTTTTAAAAAAAAATTTTATTTTAAATAAAAAAATATTTTTATTTTAAGAATAAGATGATGTTTAGATTTGTAAAAAAAAAAAAATTTTTTAAAATAAAAGGTTGTTTTGAATAAGAAAAAATGATGTTAAAAATAATATATTATGAGAATATTTTAATAAAATTTATTTTCTTTTTTTAAAAAAATATTGCATAAAATAAATTTAAAAATAAGATAATTTTTTAAAAAATTGAGACAAACACTTGTAAAAGGGGAAAAGTAAGGGAAAAAAAAAAAGCAAAAAGAAATAAAGTACCTATTTTAAGAGATAAAATGGTGATGATGAATTACATACGTGGTGATTGTCAGTGACAGCGTAGAGAGTTCGTACGTATTAAACCTCGTTTTGTGGCAAATTAAATGCTTAATTCAATGTTCTAGCAAAAAAAGAAAAAAATGCTTAATTCGATGTTATAATCATTTGATCATTACTATTCTTGGCTACATAAATAATTTCTTTTAAAATGTTAGTGCTTAAATTCTCTTCTTTAATTGGAAATACTGCCCTGTTATTTTGCATTAACGTAATTTGCAAGCTTATAGCTGTTAATTAGCATTCTGGCTTAAACATGCATTTGGATTGAGAATATGCTTCATTCAATTAAATAAATCGTTCGACATATATCTGAAACGGATATATATATATATATATATTTGAGAATTGGATATATATATATATAGATATATATTCCATGTAGAGTGCTTCAAGTATGTAATATTTTTGGACTTAATTAACAACATGTTTTTCCCTTTCATTGTTAAATAAAATATTCACGACATATTATAGCTCATGTATTGGACTTTACCATGTGGAATGTTCAGTTGACATATATATATATATATATATTTTATAAATATCCAAGGGCCAAACTCAAGATTATCTACAGCTAGAGATATGGCAACGAGACAAATTTAAAGCGGGATAATCTTTTCGTCGACCCATCCCGTTGCGAAAAAAACAATCCTAATATATCTCCTGTTGATGGAATGAGACAGGTTTCGTGTTACGGATTCGGATTAGGTACCCTATTTACCCAATTAGTTGTGTGTTTCATTTTCTTGACGTAAATAAATAAATAATACACCATTAAGAGATTAAAGTTAAAAGAAATGAAAATTATAGTTTCTAAACTTTTCCTATAATTTATCTAATATAATTTCATATTAAAAGTTACATATATTGTAATACATTATGCATGATATATCTAATACAAAATAATAATAATAATATAATAATAATAAGATAGTAAATAGGATAGATAAATAAATAGCAAGGTTGGGGACCGCTAAATCCATCTTTGCCCTTACCTGTGATGGGTTAACATTTTAACCCGTTTATAAACTGAATATTAGGAAAGTTAGTATTAACATTAGGAAAAGTTATCGTTTTGTATGCAATTATCTTTACTAGGAATTTTATTTATTTATAATTATTGTAATTTAGAATAAATCTTGATTTTAATATATTTGTAAGTATTAGATAATTTACTCGATTCTATACATTATAACTTATATAAATATGAGAGCTTATTAATTCATTCATCATAATGTAAATTGCTAATACCTAGATTTTGGCAATAACAATCAACCGACTCCTTTAGTCTTCAATTAGTAACGGACGTCCGTACCAACAGTAAGCTTTTCGACCTTTCGATCTTCCATGTTATTATCCTTTCTCAGAACCAACGTATGTGTGAGAACTGGTGAATTCTATTTGACGCCAATTCTCCTTCCAAACTCTCTTGACCATGTACATGAAACTTAAATGAAGGCCAAAAAATAATATAACTAGACGCGTAATATGTATATTTAAGCATTTAAATAGGATTGAAAATCCCTTCACGTAATTAAATTTCAGGCCAAAAAGATCTAATAACTAGACGCGTAATGTATATTTAAGCATTTAACTAGGATTAAAAATCCCTTCACTTAATTAAAATTCACCCACTCTATGTGCAGGGAGTGGGCATGCATGTGACACATAATGCTCCCCAAGGGAAAGTGCAAATGTGTCGATTTTTAACAATCAAGTGCTGATTTTTCAATCACGGTCCAACAATTGGATAGTTAAGATCTTATATTTTGAATATAAAGCTGATTATTATAATAATTATTTATTTTAGCAAGTAAAAGAATTAATATATAGCTGCATGGTATATTTATCTCAACAATTGAAATAAATATTTTATGTGCTACAAAAATATGAGACGTAACTATATCAGTATTGTATGAAAACACGCGATGCAGTGCTCCTAACACTGTCAGCTTGCGCCACACCTGGCATAGGAAAGTGTTAATAATATTCATTTTATAAAGCTAGCAAATACCAAATGAATACTGCCTATTAGAAACTCCAATAATTCCTATTTAACAATTGACTAGCTAATTCTCTTAATCAATTAAACTACATTATTAAATTTGATTTACATCACCATTTAAAAAAAACTTGGACCATAGAAATTAAGCCTATATATATTTTTGTGAAGCTTATAATAAACAGCTTTTTCATCCATATAACTAATTTTCGTGACTCTCTACTATTAATATTCATAATTAGTAGGGATGATATCTTTATCAATGGGTTCAGGTACTCGCGGGTACTCACCCCATTAGCTAAGGACGAGTATGAGGGATAATATATGAGTATAGGAGCGGGTATGGGGGTTAAGATTAACCCCCCACGCAGATACGGGGTGGTGGGGGAAGCTCTCTCATACTCGCACCCGCACCCGCACCCGCACCCGCACCCCCAACTTATATTCACCGTTATGAAAATATATATTTGTATGTTTTATATATATAATTTGAATTTTTAATGTTTAAATTTTTTTTTTTTATGAATTTAGTTTGAGATTCCTGGAGTTTGGATTTATTTTTAAGATTTCAGTTTTATTTTCTGTTACATTTGTGATTATGTTGCTAAGTTTTATGAAAACATTAATTGAAATTTGTTTTTATTTATTTTTTAATTCTTAATGGGTAAATGTGTATAGTATAGGTACAACACCCCTAATGGAGATTACCCACCACCATACCCGCATTAAATTAGGTGGGTATGGGGGGTAAAAAGGATGGCGAGTATGGGGGTGGGGGAAGCATACCCACCCCCGCCCCGTCCCACCCCACCCCATTGTCATCCCTAATAATTAGTATTAGATATTAATTTTGTTTAACCTTTCTAGAATTGAGGTTTATTTGACATCTCATACCGAATAGGTTCAAGTACTCATTCACTCAAGTACTTATGCACTCAAGTTACCGAGTTAACACATCATGTGAATATCATTAATCTTCATAATAAAGTTATGGATTTTATATCTATTAAATAGCCTTTCTAGCTATCTTCAAAATATACTAAGTTTGTAATACGAAATAATCTCATCCATTGGCATATCAAAAAACATAATACCTGGATCTAAGTCCACTAATCACTTAGAATAAGGTCAATTCATAAGTTGGTCATCGAATAATAGAATGTTAGTACTTTATTAAAACAAATTAACTAAAGAGCTAACTATGTTACTGTCCAATTCAATGCATCTATAATATGTTGGTGTCTCTATTTGTAATCCACGTTACAATGATCGAATATAAGATCATTCTACCAATTTGAAATAGAAAACATCACGTTCTTTTTAAAATAGTGCACAGCTTTATATATCGATTGTAAACTTAATTGATTAACACTTCATATTTCTAATCAAGGATATTGATTAGTGTCGGATCCTTATGAAATTTTACTCACAATTATAAAAATGAATAATCATCATATAATTTTATAAATTAAATACATAAACTCTATTTCAGATAATCGTGAAGTCATTAATAATAATTATAATTATTGCTTCACAAGATATATCTCAACACATTTAAGGTGGGTTACTGCGCATAATAAATTCATGGATAAAATTTTCATCCTAATCTATATATAGCTAAAATATATCAATTAAGAACTACTACTATTTTACCTTGCCTACCAGTTTTAAGTTCATGTATTTCTACTTTTTTTTGGGACAATTTTTTATTTTAACTCCTGTTTTGTCGAAATTACCATTTGTAGCTCGCAAATAACGCAGGTAACCAAATATGAATTAGGTGTTATGTTTAGAAAAACAAAAGTAAAATTGTATATGTATTTTCGTGTTAAATTCAAAATCAAGGTAGAAAATATTTAATATCCCAATAATTAATTGTCGGTCCGTACAGGACTTTCTAATGGGGTAGTATAAGGACGTATACGCCAAAACAATGCATATTCTTAATTGGTATCTTTTAATGCAAATATATATTTTTTTTTTCTTTTCACATTATCCAGAATGAATATTAAAGAAGTAAAGTTATAAAAAGAATTGCATATACTACTCAATATCAGTGCCATATAATGCAATCATGTCACTAAATAAATTCTCAATGTCGCACACAAAAATGGCGTGTTCATAACTTGTATCATAGGTACTCTATATATATATATACATACATGTATTGTATAGAGTAAAACTATAATTTAATACAATTTATCAATTAGACTCTTGATGCAATTTATAAGAACACAGCTGAGAAAGGATGGAGATGGTGAACATTTAGCCTCTAAGTCAATATTTACATAAATATATATGTTAATTCCGTCAAATTCAAAATCTGATTATTATCACAATTAGATTAGTGAGCTTTTCACTAGAAAATTAGGGTTACATATAAAGTTATTAATCTTTAATTAAATTTTATTAATCACCTTGAACTAAACTATAACTCTATCACTTACTAGCTAAGTGCATGGATTATGACACATGAACTGTGCATATATGCGAGCTGAAGCACTTAACTATAGTAAAAAAAAATACAACAAACACACACACACACACACACATATATATATTAATATATATACAAGCATTGTGCAAATAATGTAAATGCTAAATAAGTATCTTGCTGTATTTCGGGCTTTGTCCGCTAATTTATAAATATAAGGGGATATAATTTCTCGTGAGAATAAATACATACATACATATATATATATATATATATATATAATGTGCCGCAAGCGAAAAAAAGGCTAGGAGACTAGTTTAATTTGAAAAGGAAAAGAAAAGCCACATGCAGACTGAAAAACGAAAGTACAAATTAATTCTATAAATGACATATATCAATATATAATGCAATATTGACAAAATTAGCTTCCACCGGTAGTTTAGCAAATTCATGACGAATAGTTAATAAACCATACAACTCGATGATGATCTATACAACTCGCATTGTCTGTAAAGAAAGAGAGATGTACTTGCATACACAGGCTGGACATTTTATAAATAAACCTTATCTAAATATATAATATTTATATATAGTCATGTAGACTAAAGATGAGTGTGTTATAGCCACTTTACTTATGATGAAACGTGCAGTCGATTAAATGCATTGCAAATATTAAAGTGGAATTAATTTTAAGATCCATAAAGAAATATCCACGTTCATGTGCAGATCAACAATAAGGCCGTAAATTAAACACCTATATATACAAATTAGCAGTAAGCCATATATCAGTGTACTCTTATTCTTGTGAAGAGAAAGTCAGAAAATTTAGGACCGGAAAAGAATGTGGTCAACGACTGTGTACACGCTGGTTTTGGCAATCCAGGCCAGCGGTGGGGCTCACCAGTCATCCACCTGATGATCAGAACCACCTGAAAAAAGGCTGGTACTTATTGGGTGTGGGCTCCTCCATATGCATCCTTGTATGTGTGTATAAATATATGTACACAAATATATATGGAAGTATTGAGGTACTCTAGCTAAATGAATATCACAAGAATTGCAGTAGTAGCCACTCTTGCGGAGCTATATATATATATATATATATATATATATAAACTAATGTATATTTAAGGACTTGGACATGTCGCCAAGTTAGAAGACAAATTCTTTTCTTTTTTTTTTTTCCCCCTCTTTCTCTGTCAAAACAGTACTCCAATACATTAGACCTGTACAAGTTTTCACTTCCTAGATTTAAATGTTTTGTTTTGTTTTTCCAATGGATATTAATATAGAGAAAGAGGGAGAGAGATAGTTGTTGTATTACATATATATACACACACCTATATAGACATGTAAGAGAGGTTGTCTAATCTAACCTCAAGAGAAAGTCATAATGAGCCCTTATTATCAAAAATAATTATAGTAATAAATTGCATGCATGGAATGGAAATTAATCACATTTAAATGAAGAAGAAATATATATATATACATATATTGTGTATAGGTATTAGTGGATATGTGTATGTACACAAACAAACAAAAATCAGTCATTGTTCAGTCATCACACCAAAAAGCTTCTCATATATATCAGCGGGAAACCAGCCAACACCAAACTCATGTTAATGTAATTTCTCCTCTCTCAAAAACCCTAAATAAAATATTTTTCTAGCTCTCATTATACTACTATCACACTAATTAAACTCAAATTCAGATCATGATCAGCAACCAACCTCTTGTGTTTGTTGCAAGTGAACATATATTTTAACTTAAAAGTGTATATATATATAGATATATATTTATATATATAGAACAAAAATTTGAAAAAAAAAAAAAAAAAGAAGAAGAAGAAGAAAAAGAAAAATCAAGCCATACGCTTTTGCAGAAATGGAATATGACCCCATCTATCACCGGTGACTTGTAGTACTTGTTTCATGAACATCATCTCCGCCGTGATGTTGGTGGGGTCCACTTGCCGCCGACCCGAGAATAGGCCGGTACGCATTAAGGGCCGCCAGCACGCCCAAGTGGCTGTCGGTGACGGTGCCGCCGCCGCCGCCGCCGCCGCCGCCGAATTGTTGGCCGGGCAATAAGGCCATGGGAGGAAAATTCATCAAATGCAAACCACTACCAATAGGGCCAGCTCTATACACACTAGCTGCGTTACCTGCAGCATTAGGGAACGCCCACAAAGGATCAATATGAGAACCACCACTAGTACTACTACTCAAATTCCCTTGGTTGTTATTACTATTATTGTTGTTGTTCCCACTAGCCGAAGGGTTTGTCACCATCCAAAAGTTCGCCGGAATCGGACTATGACTCGCCGGAATCGAACCCGCCGCACTCGACTGCAACAAGTAATTCCCCAGCTGCGGTGGCGTCGCCGTCGACGACGCCGCCGGAGACAAGTCCTGCTCCAATATTGGCGCCTGCCTCCGCTTCCTAGCCGCCACGCCAGTGGCATCGGCCTCGGAGGTCATGTGATCGAAGCCAGCCTGATCACGTGCGGCGGCGGCGGTCAGCTCTTGCTTGGTTTGTAACATGGCGGTTACATTACTGGAACCGAAATTCAACAGCACTGAAGAAGTAGAATTAATGTTACTACTGTTATTGCCATTGCTATTGTTCTCCGGCGGCGAGAAAATGCTCCTCTCCCATGGTGAAGTCGTTCGCAGCTGCGCGGCTGCGGCGGGGGAGAAGGTGGGGTTGAAGTAGGAGTTGGAGGAGCGGAGGAGGTGGGATGGGGCGGACATGGTGGAGCCGGAGCTGCGGAGGGAGATGTTGAGGGAGGTGAAGTTGGCGGGGATGGTACCGGTGCCGGTGGCGGCGATGACGGCGGGCTCGGCCTGCTGGAGGAGCCACTCGATGGTCTCGCCGTCGGACTTGTGCCCCAACTCCCGGGTCAGCTGGAAAACCCTAGCGGCACACGTGGCCGGCATGCGTATCCGCCGCCCCCGCCCGTCGACCTTCGTGTGGCGGTCCTTCGTCGACGTCCGCTTCGGCGTAGGCTTCTTCGGCTGCTCGTCGACCGGGGCGGTAACCGAGCGGATCGGGTTCGGGTCGGATGATGAACATGGGTCAATAATTGTGGTGGTAATGGTATGGTCTTGTTGGTGGTGGTGGTCTGGCTTCTTCTCTAGCAATTGGAGTGGGAAATTTGGTCTCCGGATGATACCATTTTCACCACCTGCGTCCATGATCATAGGACCCTTTTTTTTTTTTTTTTATATGTTTTGAAAGAGAGAGAGAGGTTTTTTTTTTTTTTTTTTTTTTTTTTGGGGGGGTTTTTGGGGTTGGGAGTTGTGGTTGCTCTCCTAGTACATGATCTGTAGCTGACCCTCAACTCTATCACATAGTGGTGGCCAAGTGGGTCTCTTTCTCTTTTGGGGGGATTTCTTCCTTTGAAATGGGAGAGCTGGCAATCTGAAGTTGTTTTCTATCTGAGAGAGAGAGAGAGAGAGATTAAAGAACGAGAAGAGAGAGAGAGGATAAGGAGAAGAGGGCAAGCTTTAAGCAACAAAAATAATAATAAGTGGGAATTATTATATGTGGGATATATGATAATTGAACAGCAAATTTATTTTTCTTCTCGGGATTTTTTTTTTCTTATTATCTTTTTTTTTTTATTTTTTTTTTTTTTTGCAAAGATTAAAAAAATGTGATAGTAAAAGAAGGAAAATTAGGGGGGTGTCCTTTTTTATTTGTGGTTGGACAGTCCCTTGATTCAGACTCCACGTGCGGTGCTCTTTATCATTCAATCCATAAAGACGGTGGGGGCCGGGGTGGGTCCCAATCCTCTCAAGTAAAAAAAATAAAAACTTATTTTTTTTTATAAAAATAAAAATAAAAATTAATTTAGTAGAGAGAGAGAGAGAGATAGAGAGAGAGATCAGAGTACTGATTGGCAAAAGAAAAGATGATCAAGTGGCTCCCATTCTCTCCTTCACGTAATCATTGCTCTCTTGCCTTTGCATCTTTGCCCTACTTTTCTCCTTTTTGCCTTTGAAGGGCCTCTTATTTTTTGTATTTTCCATTATCTCTGCAATATGTATATTTTTTTTCTACTCCACCATCAACTAAAAAAAAATTCAAACTTTACATTTATGACGGAGTTAAATATGATATTATCCTTATGTCTTACAATCTCAGTACATTAATAGTTTGGTCAATATATATAGTTGTTATTTGGCATTTTGATTCTAGGCTATTTGTGATATTTGGGCTCGATTTAGAATATAATCATTTCCTTATCTTTCGTATAATGCGGTTTGATTTAGAATATCCTTTGAATTAAAGAGTTTATATGTTGTTGGAAGTTCTTTTCATTTTAATGATTACCTACCTAAGTAAAATAATTTTCTTTAAAAAAAAAAGAAAAAACTCCCACTCTCTCTCTCTCTGAGAAGCTTTTTATTTTATTTATTTTTTGGCTTTGAATTAACGGATCGAAGCTCATTAAAAACAATGCAGCTCGCGGGCATAAAAGAAGTATTCTCTTGACATCTACACATTACGAGCAAAATAAAATACAAGCTAGAGCTAGCTTATACATTTGTCCCGTTATATATTTTAATAAATGTTCCAATATGTCATGATTTATAATAGTCGTATATATAGCTTGATAGACATTAAATATTGGCCTTGTTTTTTGACAAAATTAAAGTCACATAAAATTAATTATCTTAAGGCGTAGCCCATGTTTCATAAACCTCTAACTAGTTGTAATATTTTTGTACATAAATACGTTATGCATAATAACAATAATATGAAGTACAAATATATACACCAAGACAAAATTATACACGCTCATAATATCTTATAAGGAGTACTCTACGCTTTTCAGGTCCTCTATCTTAGATCTGTCAGCCACTTGAGAAAGATGTGTGGTCCTCAAGAATTTCTATTTCAAAAGTTCAAATTCTAAATCTATTAAGTTCTCCACCACTCCCGCTCTTTTGAGCTATATAACCCCAAAAAATGTACCATATTATATATACATATATATAAATACATGCAACATTTTTCATTTGAATCTTAGCTATTCAAGAATATCTCAACATTAATTCTATCTATAACTAATCATTTTTCATACAAAAATCTATTTATAAGTTATAATTTGGACCATTTTCTATCTAATTATTAAGGACCACCGGCCATGTAACATTCCATATCTTTGGCCTAGAAATCTTAGTATAATACACATTGTTGTCATAAATGAAAATTAAAGACGAAAACAAAAGGAGAAAGATTTAAAAATAGTGAAAATATATTGGTAATGTGGAGAGAATAATTATAGAGAGCATGGCACGTGTGAGCCATGTGCAGAACAGCCTCAAATGTAACTTAAAAGGGAACAAAAGAATAGAAGAGATGTTGAAACTCATGACATATACATACAGAGTGAAAATTTGAAGAAAAAAAAAATGGAAACTGGTACAATTATATTTCAACAACTAACCTACCTAACTAATGATGAATCGTGCAGTTCCCAAAACAGATTAACCCAAATATGTGTGTGTGTGTGTGTGTGTATATCATGGTAAATGCCATCTGAATTAAGAAAATCATATGAATAATCAATATATGACATGTAAATGCGGCACTAATTATAGCAGTTGGACTCGATAATGACAAAAAAAAAATTTCCTAAGAGATTGTCTTCAACTTTGGATAGCATGTTTGATTTGTACTAAACTATATTGATTTGAGTGACACTTAGTCATGTCAATCCCTATTAATGTATATAAATCATAAGCTTGATTTTTTTTTTTTTTTTTTTTTGGTACTACTTTTCAGCTTCCAAGGAAACCACTGCTAATTATAGGATGTAGAACATTAAGGATATATATTTTGAATATCATTTTTTAAGTACTAAAAACCAATATATCATCAATATTTTGGTCTCTCATGCATTGTCACCATACCCAACGACACAATCACATTTCCACTAGCTAAGAACCCTAACGGAGTCTAATCTACACACACACACACACATGTATATACACCCGAAAACAACCTACAGAAAACTATAGGCGCATTATATAATGTGAGCTACTAAACCGATGGAAAATTGTACAAGTATCTTATAACCTTGCCTTTTCTTTTTTTTTTTTTTAGGTTGGTAGATCCAAGAAAGTGGGGCCTATATATAGTATAAGCTATAAGGGAATTAGACATTCTTAAATTTCCTTTCTTTGACCAGAAACTTTTCCATAAATAACTTGTCTAACGAAAGGACAAACTAACCTATTTACTTAGACTATTTTATCAAGTGTACATAGAAATACGTGTATTTATAAATATTAAATTAATAGCTATTAAATTATATTCCCAAGTTTTAGGAATCCTTTGTATATAAAAAGAAAAGTTAAGTATATGATAGAGTCTCATTTGTATATTTTATTGGTAAAATTCATATTTGAACCGTTTTAATGTAATCAAACGGTTAAGATATTAATTGTATATAATAATTCTGATATACCTTATATCTTATTGTAGTCTAGACTAAGAAATTTTAAAAATGATTTTAAATTTAAAAAAAAAAACCACCCTTCAACGATGGAAGGTGGGGGCAGCCTGAGGTCTTAAGGGCAGCGAGACTCCTTGTCAGAGGCTTGACGTCTCCCGGGGGGGGGGGGTGTCTGGTTGGATCATGACCGGGGGCTCGTGGGGGGCAACGAGAGACTTAAGTCGGGGGTGGGGGTGGCGGGGGGGGGGGGGGGGGGGTGCTTTAGGTTGGATTGCAACGGGGGACTTGGGTCGGGGTAGGTGAAGGGGGGTGGTGCCTAGTTGGATCGCGGGGGGGACTTAGGTCGCTGGGGAAGGGTGTCCTCGAGAGTATAGGGGACCTGGATTGCCGAGGGCCACTAGGGATCTGGGTCACGAGGAGAGGGTGGTCTGTCGTCGTCGTTGGGGGGGGGGGGGGATGGGCTCGCCAGTGGAAAGTTATAGGGGTGGGTTTTTTTATTTTTTATTTGTTTAATTTTTAATTTTTTAGTATATAATATATGAGCTAATGTATATCATAATTATCATGTGCAAACAACATCTCAACCGTTCGATTACATCAAAACGGTTTAAATATGAGCTCTATTGATAAGGTATATAAATGAGACTCTATTACAGACTAATCCAAAAACAAATAGATATATAGAGAAAGAATGTATGCAAGTGGAAATTAGCTATAGGCCAGCATAAAATTTTTGTACCCAACTAGTTACCTATATATATGGGGGAGGTGTTCTTATACAATACTCTTTTCATACACTATTTATAACGTGACTTGTGTTATATCAGATGATTGAAATAAAATATTTTTCAGTAATATTTATTATTTACATCAATAATTAAATAATTTTTATATGTTTCTAAATACAAATTTATAAGTATCATGTGATAAGCGGTGTCGTATAAAAGATATTTTTTTATAATATTTATATTGATTTATATGTATATACGGTCCTTTGGAACATTATTATCATGGTGGTGTTATTTATGTTTTACCGCAGAAAACGTTGACAGTCAGATGTTTGAAGAGATATATAGGGGCCAGAGAGGAAAACTTGATCATAATAATGCTTTTAGCCAAGGCACTGATCACGTGCCTTGTTGCTATACCCATATATATATATATATATATATATATTGCTGTGATGAGGATGGCTTACCATCCATGCTCTAACCCAATCATTCAAACAAATTTGTCGGAATGTTGGTGGTTAGCCAACTATAACTATAAATCATTTTCGTCCCTATATATATATACATATAATTTTAGGTCTCCCAGTCTCCTTTTCTAAAAAGTTCAGTACATGCCTACAATTAGTATTCATCTGATCATATTTTGAGATGTAATTTTTGTATTATGTAGTTATATAATCAATTCACTGATCCACAAAACTATAATATTAATTATGTACGTCATCTTAAATATTTAAGGGATTTTTTATGTTATAGCTAGTCTATTTTTTAACGTCAAACTATACCATAATCAATTAAAATAGGAAATATAGAAACTTTTTTTTACAAGTCGTATTTTTGTTTTAGTCCTAATAGATAATAACTATTGAAATTACCTTGAAAAATTATCTGTTAAATTATCATGAAAGTGAGTTATCAACTACCTATTAATTACTAGTAATATTATTAATTTTTTAGTGGATATAACGATAAAGATGTATTTCACTTTTCTTCTTTCAAATGTTTTCAACTTCAATATTTAGAAACCCTAATATAAAGGTATTACCCTATCCAACGAAGGAGGCAACTAATGGAAAATATAAAATCATGTTCCACAAAATTTTTCCATATAGTTTTTATCTCCGGTTAACAAAATTTCATGGCTTTGTCACCGACCCTATTAATATATTATGGTGTTAGATCTATGATGATTTGCTTAAAATTAAAAATATCATTCAAGTAGAATTATATCATATAAATTTCGTTTAATTAATAAGTCTCAAGATTTCTTTCATAGACAATGAAAATTAAACACGAAATGATATCAATAATTATTTGTTTTATTAATTAAAAAAAGCATTTATTAAAATATGCTACAAATAAGACATACCAATTGCACGTCGGTATTATTGACTTTTACTTGTTCAACAAGAAAAATAATTGAGAGTGGAAACTTTCTTAGCCATTACTATGAGTGGGAAGACTGAATGGAAGATGTCGATCACGGGAAAAAGAAAGAGACAGAGAGAGAGAGAGAGAGAGAGAGAATCAAATTAATAAATATAGAGAAAATAAAAGAAAATAAAAAGAAAGAGAAAGAATAAAGAAAGGTTGGCATGCACAACCCTAAAATAAAAAGGAATGACAGGTTGGATTGTAATAAGGTGTGTGTGTGTGTGTGTGTGTGTGTATATGTGTGTGTGTGTGAGAGCAAAACTCGATCGTCAGACCATCATCATCAAGATGCACGATAGATATTTAGCAGTCAAGCAAGCCAATGAGAAGAGGCCAGGTGTCTTTGATATTATTATTATTTTTTAAAAATATATATATATGTATATGTTTATGTATATATCTATATATATGTCCGGACCCTGCACAAAAAGTAATGCAATTTATGCAGTGGGTGTGGGGTCCATCAATTCGAAGCATTTGATTGTGGTGAGTAAGTGATGAGATGAGTGAGCTTACCTTGTTAGCTGGAAACTGTGAACTGTCCTTCATTATTTACTTTTTCTTTTCTCCCTTCGTAGTACTACTGCCCCTTCATATTATTGAGGTCATTATCAAGTTCAAGAGGTGTACTACTGCCCCTAAAGTCCTCACAGCTTTAAATGTGATCGACTTTTATTTTACTCTTTACTTCCTATTAACTCAAAAGGAAAATTATAAAATAAATAATTATAAAAAACGTCTTTGTTAATCTGAATTTTTTTCCGTAGAGTTTTACTGTTTGTGAGCTTTCAATTTCTAAAACGTACATATATATATATATATATATTCACATGATAGTACTACGTTAAAGTTACTGTTAAAAAAATATATATTAAAATCGAAACTAATTTAGCTCATGTTTGATATTCAGATTTAATTTGAATTAAATTATATTTTTTTCATATTAATATTTATCTTTTTTTTTTAAATCAATAAAATTTTTAATTAATTTTTAAAAAGTCAATCAACTCAAATTTAAAAATTTTATCTCATCTTAAACTCAACTCAAATGTCAAACGAACCCTTACTTATGGTTATATTATACCTGATTGATCAACTTTTAAGGTATCAAGTTTTTTTTGTAAAAAAAAAAAAGGTTTAGATTTTCTACTAATACGACGAAGTCAACTAAAATTAAAAAGAAAAAAGGGAGAAAAGTGCGAAGATTAAAGAAAATTGGTTACTGTCTGACAAATTGACAATATGAGTGTTTTGCAGAATAATTTATACAATCAAAGTTCATCGTGATCAATATTTAGCCTCCGTTTGGATTACAAGTTTATTTTCGAATAGAATTTTTTTTTAAATGAGAAAGTCTTTTTTTTTTTTAAATAAGATGGTGTTTGAATATGTAAAAAAATTTCTTTTTGAAAACAAAAGGTTGTTTGTAATGAGAAAAAATGATGTTAGGTACAGGTGTATTGTGAGAATATTTCAAAAAAATTCATTTTTTTTTTCAAAAGGATATTGTACAAAATAAATTTAAAAATAAGATAGTTTTTCTTTTTTAAAATGAGAAAATGATGGAAAAAATTGAGACACATTTTTTTATAAAATTTTTTAATTTTAAAAATTGGATATGTCATCCAAACATAAGGTTAAGCTTTCCCGAATTATTCGAGATTTTTAAGGGAGAAATTAATATCAATATTTAAATTTTAATAGTCAAAGCTAAGTAGTATAGTGATTGATATCAGTTTTCTTTTTTCAAAGTATTAAAGTCATAACAGGCAGCGAATAATTCAGTACATTTATGTAAAAATTCAATCACAACTAAGTTTTTCAACATATATACATATATATATATATATATGTTCCACGGTGTACAAATGTAATATTGAAGGAATATCAAAATTAAATGCTTTATTTTAAGCACCAAAAATTCTGTCGGTAGGTATAGTTAGTTAAGTTTAAAATACGTATAATATATAACTACCAAAAAAAAAAAAAAAAAAAGCGTACATATATATAATATCCTTGTATATTTGTTCATAGATAGCTTCAACGCTGATGTGTGTGTGCGCCCTATGAGGCTCTGCCAGCAAACGTTCTTACTGATAATATTAGCCACAAGAAAAAAATAAATAAATAAATAAACATTAAAAATCAATTAAAGTTAGTATATATATATATATATATATATACATATACATATATATAATTAATGTTAGTCATCCTTTGATGTTGACCTAGCCTTATTGACCATGGCGTTTTCCCAGTTTGGACTGGTTCTCCAAGAAATGGTTGTATCACTCTAGATTTTTTATGTACCGTACCGTTATTGTGTCGGTGGAAGTTCTTACTAAGACGGACACCGAAACTGAAAGAGTATGTGTGGTTGCAGTAGTAATTGTATATAATAATATATATATATATATATAACATTATCACAAAGTAAGAAATTAAAATAAAAAAAGAAGGATGTAGATAATTTAGATATTTGTAATTGTATATATTTAGCATAGTATATCAGTAAGAAGCTAGGACACTGAAACTGAAAGAGTATGTACGTATATGTATAATCTAACAGTATTTCTTTACATGAATTAATTATAGGATTAAAAAAAATATAAAGAAAAAAAAATAAAGAAGGATGTAAATAATTTAGATAATTGTAATTGTATATTTTTGGCCAGTATATAACTTCTTTCTTGGGTGTAAACGAAATTATATGCAAACTTCAAACCTGTTTACTAGTTTTTCTAATTCTAGCGTTAAAGATAAAATATTACCTTTTAAACTGCGGTTTTGAGCTGTAAATCCATCATAGTTTTTAAAGTTTTATTACATTTTTCTCTCTCTTTTTGTTGCTTGATTTGTTTTGCTGAAATAAATTTGATTAGAAGATCTTAAGCAGATCAAGGGTCCTGTACAAATTACCTAAAGATCCCGATTTAAGCTCAGCATTAATTTGTATATTTATATATGGCTAGACCGATAAGTCATGAACTATACCAATGATTTAATATCAGTTGAGCATGCTTAGCGGATAATCGACTAGAAACTATTGGGACAAAAAGAAGCACATGAAACATGTTTAACACAACGCTAATTGAGTTTATTTATTTATTTTTTTAATTTTAATTTTCCTAGTTCTAGACAAGTACTTTAAATCATTACTTAAATTGGCTAAATAACTACCAAGTTGCATTACTCGTTAACCACTGTAAATCATGAATCAATATACGGCACAAATACAATCTTGTAATTCAAGTTCCTTTCCTAAAAATAAAAAATAAAAATAAAAAAATCTTGTACTTCAAGTTATTAATAATAAAACAGCATTTTTTTTAACTTTTTAATTAGACTAGGTGTGCGTCCCACTATGTATTGGTACGTAACATTGTTTAGCTGTACTTGAAGCGTGATTTGAATTGACTAATGATAGAGCTTTTAAGTTAAATTGACTCGACTTGAATTACATGATTTTCATGATTAAACCAATTCCTGACGTACAGTCTTGCAATGTGTCTTTCTTTTTAAGGCTTTTCATATGTTTTCTTTCTTTTTTTCTTTTTCCCTTAAATACTTGGACTCAATATATTTAGAGGATTATTAATAATCAAAAATTGAATATTGTTAAATATGTACACATAAATATCAATACGATTTAACACCAAGTTCACTAGTTATAAAATTTGTTAAAAACAAACTAGCTGTCATTGAGTCAAATTTAGTACCACTTTGCATGCATTACATTTATAAATCATCTAACGTATGATACGAACTAACAATTGAACTCATTAATGACTTTACTAAACTTGTATTACAAATAGCTTTTTCTAAACTTTTATACCAATATGGTACAATTCTTAGGCCCATTAGTTGGTTGGTACAACAAGTTAGAATGTCTTTTTAAAATTTTATTTACAATAAAGTCTTTATATGGTCACGGTCAATAAATTAATACATAATATTAAACTTGTGATAGTAAGAGTTAAACAAAGCTCATCTTTTGACCAAATTGGATTAGATTCTTTCTATTTTATCACTACTAGTCCTTGCATAGTCAATTATAGAACATAATGATTTTTTATCCTAATAACTAAATAAAAACTAAAAAAAATAAATAAATAAGTGCAATGTTTAGGATGGTAGGATTAAGGAGTTAACTACGTACAATACAATATTTTTAAACTACAATATAATAATGTTTACCTCCAAATATACATTATATTAAAATACATGCATTCAAATGTAAAAATGTGATATCTAAATGCATATTAAAATACATACATTAAATTTAAATCAAATACCAAAAACAATAGGTGATCTAATCGAATCATAAACTTCTTATCCCAAATGTAAAAATATGACATCTAATCACATATTATAATACATACATTATATTTGACTCAAATATCAAATACAATCGGTGATTTAAACTAATCATATAAACTTCTCATCCCAAATAAAAAAAAATGTGACATCTAATCGCATATTAAAATACATTACATTTGACTCAAATATCAAAAACAAGCGGTGATCTTACCAAACCATAAACTTATTCTCCCAAAAAATTAAATAAATAAACCAAAACACAATAGAAAGAATTATCCTACAAGGCCAAAGCAATGTGGAGGTCACAGTCCAGCTCGGTAAATATAATGTCCTTCTCGAGACTCACTGGCTGATGAGTTGGTGGGTGAGCTGACAAAAAGCCCTCCTCAGATTCTGACACTTCGAATCTGAGAGCCGATGTCACTTTCCCAGATCCCATCTCACCCGCCCTAACGCTTTTGCCAGCGCCCAATCACTGGCTGCCACATCAGATCCTCTTACCCCCCACCGTAACTGCAATATCACCCCGCGTTAGACTATCAAATCCTCAGGGCTGACCTCATCATTCCCTTTCATCGGGTTCATCTTATACTTGTACCCAATAGTATGTCCATGTACCTTTGCCTCTTTCTTTTCGGTACAATTTTTTTACTGTTCATTAGCTTTTTCCATTAATGAAATGGTGGTTGGATCTCGTTATAGTAAATTCAAATTTTTATTAGAAAAAATACTAAAAAAGTTTGAAATATGTTGTCAAATTGGGACATGCTTCTTTATTAAACATAAGCCTATGTTCGACGTTTGAGTTGAATTTGAGATGAGATAAAATTTTTAAGTTTAAGTTGAGTTAATTTTTTAAAAAGTAATTATAAATTTTGTTGACTTTTCAGAAAAAGATAAAAATTGAGATGAAAAATTTGAGTTAAATTTGAGTTAAACTCATTCACCAAATATAGGCTTATACTTTAAAATATATAATTTTTAAGTATGCATTTGGAATACGGGTTTAAGAGGTAATTTTTAATTTAAAATCGGTTGATTTTTCAAAAATTATTTATAATTTTTGTTAATTTTTAAAAAAAATGTAAAAAACTGATATGAAAACCTTAGGTTCACATTTACGAACCAAACAAACCATAAGTCTATGTTTAGTAACAAGGAAAATAAACAAGAAGGAGAGGGAAAATGTTAGAGAAAAGCAAACGAGAGGGAGCAAAAAGATTTTTTTTTTTTTTTTTTGTCTTCAAGTAATTTATTATTACACAGTGATAGTTTAGTAATTTTATTATTAGTTTTACTTTTTTTCCTCACTTTTCTCTCAAATTTTGGAGATATTAAAAAAATTAGGTCCCGCAAGATCTTTAATCTCTTCCCCCCTCAGAAATTACTCTAACTAAGCACCATTGGTATATTAATTTCCACCTTCAATAACCTTCACCTGAAGGTACTCTATTTTTCGTCTTTATTAAACATAGTATCATGATTCTTCATTATCTGTTTGGCGGGCTTTAAGTTCAAAATTCTATGAGGTTCTTATATTAATGATGAGATAAATCTGGTTCTTTTTTATATTTTCATTTTGATATAATTTCAATCAAATTTAATGCTATGAAATGTGGATTTTGAATAAGGATACTCTTTCCATAGAAGCTCCGATAAAGAGAAAGCTGAAACAAGAAAGAAGGAAGATTGGCGGTGGAAATAGCTCCCTTGGTTTTGCTTGTTATCATGAAATCTAGTTACGTTCAAAGTTTTTCTTTTCTTTATGTAATTATTATTTTTTTCGGTTTTCGCATTTTTCTAAGTAATTGTTTTTTTTTTATTATTGTTTAAGATAAGATTATTAATAAAAATCTTTGATTTCTATGTCTCTGTCACAATTATCATACTTAGATTTGGCAAATGATTTGATGTGAATTGTCTACCCCAATAATTCAAACAGTATATTATTGTAGTACATATCTATTTGTGTGAAAATATAATTATAGGCCAAGGCCACCTGTTGCATATTCTCGGGCCCCACACAAAGGCTCAATTTCAAACAAGTTGGCTTCCACGTGATTGACTATGGCATTATATAGTTATCTTCAATCTCTCGTCATGAAAAATTATTTATTTCTGAATAATACTATAGATCTGTCCCTGTTGTTATCCGAACCATTTTTATTAATCCCAATTAGGATTCTACTATAGAATACCAAAATATATATATATATATATATTAAGGGAGAATAGAAAATCTTTAAATAGAGTATAAAACATGTCTCTTATTATTAAAAGGAATTTTGGATCGTTAATTTTTAAATTCAAGTTTTATGTCAGTTTTCCGTAGTTTTTTTTTTTTTTTTGCTACAATTTTATTTGTATATATAATGTTTAAAAAATATACACTATTGATAATAATTTTCTATCGCGAAAAGCTCTCGTCATATGGACGTAACTACGCATACACACTATTCATAGTCCAATATTGTTTTGTTACCGAATTTAATGTATTCGATCAATGATCAATAATATCATTGCAGAACTATATACACACTCAAATTATAGAGTCACGATTGATTTTCTATGTTCAGACTACTTTGTGAAGCAGAATTTTGAAATATATGTACATATATATGTGTATATCTATATCTCTTACAGTAAGTAATCACTACTACTTGGTGCATAAGCTTCTTTTTTTTTTTTTTTTCCTTTTTTTTTGGGTTGAAATAATAATTATGTTTGGACAAAAATTACAGGGAGGGAATTGTGTAGACGAAGAAAGACGCGAATATTGAAAATGAAAACGAAATAAAGAGAAAACGTAAGAAAATGACATCTAGAAGATTATGGGCTTTTGAAGTCGTTGTTGCGTTTAGTTATGTACAGCTTTTAGTTAGCTAAGACAGCAAAGAGAAAATTGGGGTTTTGATTGATTGAGACGTGGGTTTTCAAAGCCAAAAATAAAATTTAAAAAAGTCCAAAAGTAATAAAGCAGACAATTCTTATCTACATGATTGAATTTGATTTCGATACTCATCCAAGGCAAAGCACTTCGGTTGCGATTTGTCATAATAATTCATTCCATTTCATTATATAGTAAGCACTTTCTAGGTGTCCTTTTACGGATAAAGTCATCTTTTTTTTTTTCTTTTTTTTTTAATTATCTATTTATTTGTCGCCCAAATATGTTCTTTAAGTTACTATTATTTTTCTCTCGTAAAAAAGATAATTCTATCCTTCTCATTATAATAAAAATATAAAGAATTTAACCTTTTTTTTTTAGATATCTATTTTTTTGCTCAAAACCACCACACGTTTAATTAACACCGCATATTATATTGGTTGGATAGGATTCCTAAAGTAAAGTTATGAGATATCAAAATTAAACATATCCTAAAAGGAGGAAAAAAATGTATCCTTATCGTTACATTGACGTTGGGATTTCAAATGCAAGAAAGTTTGATTTCACTCGTATTAGATTCTTTTTTTTATTATTATTATTAAAAGTAAAGAAATTTGAATTCTACACACCTTATAGTGTAGTCAGATGAGATATTACCAATAGACTATGTATATCATCACCACTCTTATTAAATTCTTGATTGCACATCTTATCTGAATAATTAGTTTGTATAGTTTAATTATAAAAGGTGCATCGTATACACACATCATGAATGAATGCACAGATGTTGAAATTATGTGAATTTCGTTTTTAAAAGAAAACTAGTTATTTTACTTCCAAAATATTTTTCTTAAAAAGTTGATTATAAATTCGCTCTTACATATATATAATCCAAATTAGCTCATCCTTATCTAATCATGCTAATTATACATGAAAAGTAACCATATTAAATAAGTAGCTAGTCTGATAGGTTGAGTGAAATAATGTTTTATTAATGTGGGTCTCATTATAAACGGACCCAGTTTAAGTCTAAACCCAATGAATAATCCACAAACGATGTTTATTGGTCCTGTGTGAACAAAGGGTCTACGCAAAATCTAGATGGTTGTATTCAATCGAAATCAAAGATTTCCTTTCAGATATTGAACATATATAAATTTCCCATTTTAATGTAAATACGGAAAAAAAAAAAAAAAAAAAAAAAACGATAGCAATACTACATCAACCAAAACAGCAGAAAATAAGTAAACTTGTCATTTAATTTGGAAAATTACCTTATACAAAGTATTTTGTGCCCACCAATAAACTTATGAACAGTTTAATACATGCATAAATACATCAAACATATATATATATATATATATCTTTTGTATATATATAATACTCGACTTTTGGTAGAGGACATGGTTTTAGACCACATAGGATAAATACAATCCAGCTCTATATAACAGTAATATAGGTGCAAGATTTAGGCTCTGTTTGGGGACATATTTGGAGACGATATTTTAGAGGTTGAAGATTGTTTGAATTTTGAAAATGTGTGTTTGGTAAAAATAAACTGTTTGGAGTGAAAAAGTGTAAAAACTTAAAATATGTTCAGAAAAAAATTAGTAATATGGATATTGTTTCGTTTCTCTCGAAATTCTATATAATTTGAAAAAAAAAATATCTCATTTCTACTTAAAATGATAAAATTATGGACTTTTAAAGTTTGAATTTTTTTAAAATATTTGAAAAAGTAAATAGTAAAATTGAAAAAAAATGATAAAAAAAAACTTTTGGAAATTATGTTTTCAAAGGTGTCCTCAAACGGGGCCTTAGATTTTTCATTAGATGTCTTGTTGATCAGAATCCTTGCTTCACGTGAATTACTTGCACCACAACAAAAGAAAAAGCTACGAACCGAGGGCACTGATTTGGTATTCTCCAAGGGAATTCCTTAAATCATATACGAATCTTAAGAAAAAGTGAACATATAACTAGCTCGATATTACCTCAAAAAAAAAAAAAAAAAACTTGATATTAAATTATTTAAAAAATAATAATAGAGGTTCATTGATGATTTTGGTTGGCGAGACCCCGGTGGAAAGTCCACTAGAGTAAATGTAGAAAGAGAGTAAGTCTCAATAGGATAGATATGTGTGGACAAGATTCATAGCGAGATTTCAAAATCTAGATAAATTGTTTACCTTATTTTAATATTTGACATTCGGTATCAGAATAGTTATGAAACCCATTCATATGTTAAACCTTAAATCAAAATAAACTCTTACAAGCTATCTTGAACTATCTTGTTTTTTGTTTTAAAAAGTTTAAGAAAAGTGTAAAAACTCAAACTAAAATAACTCATCTTAATTTTTATTGACTTTTTAAAAAAAGAAAAAAATTAAGATAAAAATGTATAATTCGTTAAAATATCCAAAAATGGATACATATTGTTTCATTATAACAAAAAATATATTTATACTAAAAAAGTTAATAATAACTAGGATAACGATATAATATAGGTAAATAAAATAATTAATATATGTTGTTGGTATATTAATTTGGTACTTTATTAATATAATATTTTACAAGTAAATCAAAGATAAAGACAAAAATTTATTGATAATATCAAGATTACGAGTCATAATAAGGTATCTGATTACCAATCTAATGTCTTATCTCAAATTCATGCAGGGTCCACAATTCCCACTATCATTCCAAAAGAAAAGGTGCAAGCAAACAAAAAATTAACTCTTATTCGTTAAGTCCTTGTAAGCGAACATGCCATGAGAGAGTTGGGAGATACCTCAAGGTTGGTTCCTTAAAAGAATAGGAGAGAGGAAGAGAACGCTATCGTTTTAGTTTTTAGGTTACACACACACACACTAGTTGAAGCAACGTGCTTCGCACGTATTATTGCTTTTTAGGTCATCTTTAGTGGTTTATTTTGTTGTTGCACAATGAAGAATTTTATTTAGGACCTGTTTGGTGTGTAAGTTTGAGATGATATTTTTAAGTTTAGTTTGAGTTAAGTTAAGTTGAGTTTAAAATGTGAGTGTTTGGTAAAAAGTTTGAGATAAAAAATTTAGTTTGAGTTGATTGTTTGGTGAAAAAATTTGAGTTAAAAAGTTTAAAAAAAACAAGGGCCTTGTTTGGATGTTTAAAAATTGAGTTAACCAATTTTTTTGCCTTTTGTGTTTGGTAACTTATCTAAACTCCAACTAAATGGAATTTTTTCACCTCAACTACTGTCTTTTTTCATATTATCAACAAAATTTATTTATTTTATTGAAGAAAAATTATAATCAAACTACTCAGAACTTAAATTATGAATTTATCCTCAATTTAACATTCTATTATAGGTTCTATTAACGCAAAATGTCGCGATTAACAATTTTAATCTATAACACCAATCAACTTACGTCATCGAAATATTTTGTGAAATTACGTAAATAGCCGTAAAATACACCCACCATCAGTATGTAGTAGGTCAGTGAACTTTATGTTAAAATATTTTATTAAGCATTACTGTCATAATGTTACCAACAGTGACAACACGACGCCAACGTTCACGTGGTTCTATACCACGGACTGATTGAAATCTGTCTCACATATCATCAGCCATCATATCTCTCAACCGATTCATGACATCCATCCTCGTGTCATAGTGCTGCGGTCCTGTACTTGGCCCTGTACCAGAGGCTACGTCGTTAACTTCATAATCTGCGTTCACATCGACATTCTCACTTACAGGCATACAATCTCCGGCGTAATCTTCGTGTAAGGGATCCCCAACCTGCACCGTCCGTATGAAATTATGCAGAACAGCACAAGCCACGGGGATCATAGCTTGTTTGTCCATCAGGTAGCTATTGGTGCCTTTTAGTATTTTGAATCTTGCCTTCCAGACACCAAATGTCCGTTCAATACAGTTCCGCAACGATGAATGTGTGTAGTTAAACACCTCTCTTCGGTTGCCGAGCCCTTCGCGCCTTCTTCGGTATTCAGGTAAATGATATGTCTCTCGGCGATATGGGCTCAGGAAACAATCCTTATTAGCGTAACCTGAATCGGCTAAGTAAAATTTACCTACAAAATAAATACAACTTCATGAATGGTATGTTGTCAATTTTCTATTTCAACAAAAGGGGAATATGAATAATTTACTGACAGTTAAAGGCCAACTCTTTTTACCTGGAGGAGGTATTGGGAAACCCTTGAATGCAATTGCCTCTGCCAACATTCGAGCATCATGACACGAACCCTCATACCCGGTCAACATGTAAGTGAATTTCATGTCAAACGAACAGGCCGCTAATATATTCTGTGAATTAAACCCTTTTCGATTAATCCAGGCGTCCGCATTTTCAGAGGGAGCCACACATGGGACGTGGGTGCCGTCTATCGCCCCAATACAACCCTGTAAAATATGCAAACTATTTAACTTACATCAGATTTTCTATTAAAGTATTGGCATACGATGATATTAGTAATTGTTAATGGATAACTTACATCAAACCACGGTCGATATTTGTACCCGTGCTCTTGAATCAATGGTTGAACCGCTGTGTAGTCGGGTGGCCTGATAAAATCGTCTTTCAGCGAACAAATGACCAATAACACTGCATAGAACCACCGCGACGTTGTTTCTTTCGAGTGTTGGAATAAGTACGAGGCTTGTTGGATTGTGGCGCCTTGGGCACAAATATATAAAAATATGAATAACTGCTCGTTCACAGTCATGTTATTAGTTGGGGATAATAATCCCCGACTGCTTACTAGGTTAAATATTGCTCTAAATGTGCCGGCTTCCATACTTATTATTCCTTGAATTATACGTGGGTGACCATTTAGTATCTCTTGCACGCGCATCTGTCCAGTTAAGCTTGAATTATGCATCGGTACAAGATCCCTGCGCCTGCTACGCCGCCATGTACGATACGCAAACACTGACATTGCAGCCATACCCTGAACGTTTCGTTGGCTGTTTTCGACCCCATGGTTGTCAGCTTCATGGTGGTGGGCGGAACCACGGTCGTTCATGTTTTTTTTCCCGTTCTGCACTATACTTGATCTAGAATTCCTGTTACACATTAACGTACATATGAAACAACTGTGTATTAGTTTCAGATCCGTTGCGCAGTTCCTTAATTTTGGCAACTGCCGACATAACATAACGTAATTAAATTCATTCAGCGCACATTTAACCTAAAAGTAAATTCACTTAACAAGACAATTTAACGTTCATAGTTACATAAAATTAATACATCATGCACTAATATTTTAACTTAAACAAATACTTATAAAAATAGTCTCAATGTTGCCGAAAAGAGCAATGAAAAATGAAACAAACAGGGATAAACACATAAACACTCATATAGCTGGCGGCGACTGGGGGTTGATGACGGAGCCAATAATGGCTCGCCGAAGGTCGTCGTCAACCTGGCAGAATGGACCCATAAGATGTGGGCGAGAATCAAAGTAGTGCCACATCATCATCTGATGATGTGCTGAGAAACTCATCCCCTTCATTATGTTCATGCACTGCACTAGGCTACCGTTTTGGACTGATTGCTCACTGCCACCGCCAGTTTGCGATATGCCTCGGAAGTAGTCTCGGACTTCCTCCATAGCCTCATACGCCATCTCATCGGTTGCATCCCTTTGCTTTCTCTTACCCAGGCTTCCACTACGTCGGGACGGACCGGCTACGTCGGGCCCTTGCTGCGTGTCAGCCTGTCGCCCACCGGCGGTCGGGGTTAGGTCCTCCTCTAAGCACTGATGTGTTTCAGAGTTGGCGAAGTTGAACTCGTAATCTACGGATGGAGTACTGCCGTCCCCCATCGTAACTGATCCATAACTGTAGGCGCCAGCCGCGTGAGTTTTCTCGAACACGTTGTACTGCAACTCTTTATGGCGAAGTCCCTCGTAACGGAGCTGCCTGCAGAGTGGATGCACCTGCAAATGGGATATGCCACATCATCCGTCTCTACTATTCAAGTGGTTAATAAATATAATAAGCATGACTTATATTAGAAAATTAATATTACTTTGATGAAACTCTGCCACGCCTTATCTAAGCAAACAACTCTATCGGCTACAGTATCGTACCCTAGGCCGGTCTGGGATTGCAAGAACTTCCAACCATTATAAATTTTTCTCATGCGCTCTTTTTTTTGGTATAAAGTAACACCGTGAGCGGGAACGCCACCAAACTCGGTGTTAAACTCATTGGCCCATAAGTCATATATCTGCATGCCGGGCTGTCGGTCGGGATTGGATGAGTAGAAGTCATCCAATTTTTCCAGTAACCGTTTTTCCTTGACAGGGTTCCAAACAAACGTCTCACCCGACGATTTACGGGGCATTTCCTTAAAACGGCGAATACAAGGGAAAAAAACAAGCAATAATTTATACGTAAAAATTTACACTCAACTTGAACATCGAATTTCAACACATTACAATTAACGTAAAATCAAAAATTTCTGAGTTTTAGCATCGCAACAAATTTAGCACAAATTACATACAACTTGATCGTGGACGCATGAAAGTCAACAAGAATAAATTAACGGTCGTTCGATAAGTTTAAGAAAGCCTACCATGTAAACCGAGTTCGAGCCAGAAGAGGAATAAACGGTAGAGGCCGGCGGACCAGGGCAGGAAGCAATGGGTCGCACCAATGCTTTCCTAACGCGAGAGTACTGGGTAATAAAGACTTTTGTCCGATTCTGCTTCGCGGACCTATGTCTACGACGCATGTACCACCGACGATACCGAAACCGAAAATAGGACCTAAAAAATAAGAGTGAGAAGACAAATAAAAATATAGCGTAACGAGTTTTTAAATTGAACTTCCGCACCAAACAGGATTTTTAAATTTTTATCCTTTTCTGAAAAAGTTGATTCATAGGTTTTACAATGTCAACAAAAATTACTATTTAAATTTAAAAATTTCAATTTGACTCAACTCAAACACCAAACACAATCTAATATTTGTATGTATATGTGTACATATATACCATGGCATGTATAAGGAAAAAAATCAGATCACAAAGGTCAAGATTAAAGAGTGCAATATAAATATATATATATATAGGAGGGGAACTAGACTGACTGCTCAACAGTGGTCTATCTCTCCAACATCGGGACATATTCAATGTCACCCCACCCACCCCAGAATCTAATCCAAAATCCTTCGTAATCTTTTTAGCTATATCCACATAGGTAACTAATCGGTAAATTTATCTTTTGAGCAAATAATAATAATAATAATAATTTCTCTTAAACCAATATTGATTGCTCCTGCAAACGACATTGATTGTTTGCAATAAACACTTCACCCACCATCTGCTTAACAAACGTACGACAACGAAGCCACCAAAAAAAAAAAAAAAAACTGCAGTTTCTAAATCCGACGAGAATAGTGGGTACAGCTACGAAGGCCGGCGAGCCTAAGGGCCCGACAGATCACCGGCCGGCTGGGCGATCGAATTTCATGTGGCGCTCGACCGTATACGAGGCGGTGGGCGACCGACTGGACCCCTGCTCGCAAGTGGTCATTCCATCCTTGCCGACAGCGAGATCTTGCTGGGTAACGCAACAACTCATTGAGCTTGCGCGTCGTCACACAACTCATTCCCAAATCCGTTGCGGCGTGGGTAGGGAAGATGAACTAGAGAGAGAAACAGGAGAGAGAAACTAGAGAGAGAAAGCGAAAGATTACAACTCACCAGTGGGGTTGGTGGCCGATTCTTATAATGGCACCGTCGATTGGCTGAACGGAATCAGGAGTTGCCGACGGTTGGGACTCACGAGTCGTCGATGGATGGGCTGAGGAAAGAGAATAAACGGTTATTCTCACAATCTGAGCAGGCCGAACTTGAAGGTGGGGAGGAGAAAAAACAACATAAAGCCAGCTACCTTGAAGGAGAAGGCGTGGAATCTGCTCAGAGCAGCCTTCTTCAATACCCTGCATCGCCACACCTCTCTGCCTTTTTCTCTCTGTCTCGCGCAAGAAAGAGGTGTGGAATCTCACCACGTGGGTTTGAACTCGAAACAGTGCCTCCTGCTCAGGGTACTACATAACGGTTCAGTTTTGAGTTCAGGTTGAAACAATACCCCAAACTGTTTTAGTTTAGTTTGAACTGAAACCCATCAGTTCAAACCAATGCCCCAAACTGACCCTTAAGCTTCAATTAAGGTCTTTGTAGCTAAAGAGAAATTGGAACTTTACAATGAACTCTGTTTTTCATCCTATAAAATTTAGTACATAATTTACTCATACTATCTTGATGACACCATTATGATGATTTCCATTTCATTAAGAATCATTATTTAAAAATAAAATAAAAAATAAAATAAAATAAAATAAAAAGAATAAGAAGAATAAGAAGAAAAAACAGAGAATAAATTGTCATTGCTCTTACATAATTTACTTGAAGCAGTTACTCTCGTAGAATTAAATACATGGAAAAAATAAATAAAGAGAAGGCTGAAGATAATGAAACACTACGAAACAAATATGGAAAAAAAAAATTTCTTGATAATTGTCAAGAAGTTATAAAAAATTAAAAAATTAAAATTTATGACGCGCACGGCACATGCTAACTCATCAAGTCTTCTGTATGCTTGCTTTTGACAGGTCTTTTTTTTTTTTTTTTTTTTTTTGAATAAGAACCATCTTTCTCAATTGCTTCATAACAAGAAGCTCTCGCTGCATAAAATTAACGCAGAAATTTGGCTACACATAATTAACGTAGCAAAATTGGGACCGCACAAATATTTAATTATTATTTAAATGAATTCACATTGCAGAAATCACATTCGGCAGGTATGGTTTTTCAATCGAGACAAAAAACTTACGGTCTGTTTACTTCCTAATATGGAAACTTTGAAGAGCATTATATAGTTTAATCGTTTATAAAATTCAAATTTAACAAACTACAAAACAATATTGCAACAGAAAAGCCAAAAAGGCTTTGAAAGATTAAGTCAAATTTCTACTATCGGAAAAAAAAAAATTTTTTTTTTTTTTTGAAAGGATTTATACCATCGGATTTGGTTAATGTAAAATAATTTATTAAAAAAAAAAAAAAAAGCAAAAAGCAAAAAACAAAACAATTCTCGTTTATATGCTCTAGTGTCAAATCAAAACATGTTCAACGACTAAAAAACCAAATACAAATATAAAAACATCTAAAATTTTCACACTTGAATACAAAGATAAACACCTTAAAAAGTGAACGGTCAAATTAATGTTAGAACGATTTGTGATCTCTCATTTACTATAAACTTTTTTCATAAGCAAAATTAGGCAACCATCATAGAATGGAGCTCCAAGTGATAACATCTTGAAAATAAATTAGTTTCGACCAACTCCCATAGTTGATAGCAAGAAAATTATATAGGTAAATAAGCAGAACAATGACTAATTTAATTGGTGGCTTGAAACGACTTACAAAACCAACATGACATTAAAATTGGATATTTTGAAGAAGATAATTAATACTGCATAAGTAATGCTATTGCAATAGACAGATTGAAAACTTACATATTCAAACTTGCACTAATCAGGCTTTGATAGTCATCATCTGACTGTGCTGGGTGCTGAACTATAAACCTACAATAACAATCATTGTTTAAATTTCGTTATACTTTGAAAACTATATTATGATCCACAAACAGCCTAAGAAAGTAATTAATAAACAAATTTCAATACGTCAGAGATAATGGATAATCCAATCTCGATTTAATTTGTCAAAAAATATCCCAACAACAATACACAAGAGTTGGCGATAATCCCAATCTGTTATATTACATGGTTTGGTTGCAGAATGTTTAATATCTTCCCACTATGATGCTTCACTTGATTAGGCCCCAATAACTCCCTTTAAACATTACAAAGATAGAGAAATGAAAAAATAAAAAAATAAATAAGAATAAAAACCATTTAGAATGTTCATAGCATGTTAATATACGAAATATAGATTAAAAGATCATTTAGAATGCATTGGTTGCTTCAGGTTGTATAGCCTAAACTTACGTGGATCATTAGAATTCTAGTCTTTGGTGTGGTTTTGGTTTTGCTTAGAAATATAAGAACAAGTGTTATAATTAATAGATAAAATGGATTTTCAATGTCTCATGCTATGGTGAAAATGTTCTTTGTTTGGCTTCCGATTCATCTTTTTTGTAGACAAAACTACTTAACCATGTTACCCCCTTGCAGGAATAGAAAACTCCTCATTCCGAATCACAAGTAACATGCATTGGCCAAAAGGAAATGCAAATATCAAACTTACTATCATTTAAAGCAGTTAAAATGGATCTTTATTTTATATATATATATATATATATATATTTCTTACTTTTCTATTTTCTTGGGCCGTAGTGCAGATACCATTGTTTCTGGAGGTATGACAAGGCTGCAAGTCTCTTCTCCTTTAACTATGGTTATCAATAGAATTAATAATTTTTTTTTTTAGTAGAATGATTTAGCAGCACACACATTGAAGCATTTCTACTACTTTTAGAGTGGTTTGTTATCTGCAATCTGTTATCACTAGAGTGTTCTTTTGTGAGAAGAGTGATTGAGATTATGTTTGAATGTTCGTAGCCTATACAATGTAAGATCTACTGTACTATTGTTCTATTCAACAAAAATAAATAAATAAACTTCTTACAAGAGATAAGCACGCATTTTTATCACTTTGATGCGACACTATAGAATCTGGTGTCTTTCCCTCTCTTCAGTCTTCATGGATGGGTGTGGTCCTGAGAAAAAAATAAAAGAGCTAAAGGAGAAAAAAGAAACTTGTTTAAGTATGTAAGTAGCACCGTTTCCTTTTTTGTATTTTTAATTTTGTGTTAAAATTTGTATCAAAATCTAGTAGGAGCAACAAGAATTAAGGGCAAGAAAGAAGAAAAACAATAAATGAAAATCAGGCTCTGTGTCTAATTAAACCATCGATAACTCTTTTTCACAAAAATTCAACGAACGCCTAACGTAAAAAATGTCACAAAATTCTAAGAAACAAAAAATACCACGTTACATGTAAATCCAAGAAAAATATCTAAGATCAGCGATAACAGGGGGGGGGGGGGGGGGGGGGGGGGGGGGGGGGGGGGGGGGGGGGGGGGGGGGGGGGGGGGGGGGGGGGGGGGGGGAGGAGAAAAAACAAACAGCAGAGACAAACAAATAGAGCACTTATTCAGAGTAAAAAAAAAAAAAACAGAGCACCTCCTTTTTTTTTTTTTTTTGGGGTGGCTCTACTATCTTTGTTTGCCTTTATCCTTTTTGTTTCCTTCCTCTCTCCCATTCTCAGTGTCATTTCCTTGATTTTAGGGTTTGAAAAATCAAAAAAATTTCTACAACCTATGAATCATTAGCAAGGAGGCGAATATAATCAGACTAAGATTAAAGAAGAAATCTAAACCTACAAGAAACAAACCCCAAAGTAAGAGTAAAGAGAGCATACAAGAGCAAACCAGGGAGGGAAAAAAAAGTCCATGGCCGACCAGTTAAATAACGCCAGAGGAGCCATGGCTCCATGTCAAAACAACCTACTGGCAAGAAAAGAAAATGAGGAGGTGGGAGGAAGAAGAGATGAGAGAACCTGAGAGCCAAATGGCGACAAGAAATGGAGAGAAAATGCGAAGATGGAGCAGGAAGAAGTGACGAAGGGGGAAAAGTCTTCTGTTTACTTCAACCCAAAACGCAAAGAACAATGACGGAGAAATGACCACAGAAAAAAAAAAAAAAAAAAAAAGGCAGAGAAAGAGATGATGGATATGGAGAAACGAGAGAAGTGACGGAGAAGTGACAGAGAGGCTGCGGGTACAACTCCTAAGGCCGAAAATTCATAGCTCCCACAGACATTCAGAGAGAATCTTCAGAGAAACTCAGCTTTATCTGAACCAAACGAGAAAGAGGGAGAGACGGGGTTGAAAATAAATAAAAAAAACACTAACAAGATAAAAAGACAAAATAAAAAAATGAAAAACAATGGGATGAAAAAAAAAAAAAAAAAAAAAAAAAAAAACTAAAACGGCATGCACTCGCAATTAATTACGGGGGTGTTTGGTTTGTTAGACTAAACTAACATTTTCAAACTTTTTTTTGTCTTTTTCTTTAAAAGTTTTTATCTTTTTCTCAAAAAAAATTTTGTCTTTTCTGAAAAGTCAACATAATTTACTATTTAAACTTAAAAATCTTAACTCAAACTTACACATCAAACTCCCCCTACAAAAATATAAAATAAAATTTTAAAAATAATTAAAAATTTATAAAAAAAACAAATATAAAGAAGTGACTAAAATGAGAAAATAATTAAATTTTAGGGCAAAAAAAGAAATGATGGACTTAAAAAAGAAAACTGATTTAAAATGAACTAAAATGGAAAATAAATTAATTTTAGGGTGAAAACAAAAAATAAAATAAAAGAATGACCAAAAAAAATTTGTTTTCGTCCAAAATGGTAAAAAAATTTCACACTTCTAATATGTACTAGTCTAAAGTATGTGTTATGCACACGTTAGATGCATTTGAAAAATTTTATCTATATATAGAAAATTTTAATATAGATAAAGACAGATTCTAATACGAAATATTTTTTTTTAGATTTTTTTTCTTTATTTAGCTTTTTCTCATTAATATGAAATTTGATTTTGAGAAAATATTCTCTTTTTTAGTTCATTATGAATATTTACACTTTCTTTTCAATAAATCAAAAAAATTTCAAATTTTCTTTTCTATCAATTCTTTTTTGCAATTTCATTATATCAAGTTTAGTCATAAACATCTTAGATTCCTTTTTTTTTTTTTTCTTTTTTTTTCCTTTTTCGTAATTTCTTTCTTTGTTAATTATTCATTTTTATGAAAGGTAAAATTATCTTTATAATTACTTTTTTAGACGTTTATGTAAATAAAAAGAAAATTTGACATATTTCAAATCAATGTCTCAAATTTGGACATTTATGTAAATAACCCTGTATGATTTTATATGTCATGGTAAATAGGAGAGGCTAGTGGGCCTAGGATTATATGGTTTTATAAAATAATATATGGAGAAAATTATCTAAATAACTACATTTTTTTCATCTATTGATCAACATGACATAAGTTTTCCATTATTGATCAATATAACACAAATTTTAGTTCACTTTAGTTTAGTTTTGTGTCATGTTAGTTTATTACTAATTTTTTAATGTCATGTTGATATCATAGTCTTTAAATTAGTATTATTCAAGTGCTTTCCCCTTTTATATGTCTTAGTAAATAGGAAAGGCCAAAGACAAAAGACAGGCGGCCAATAGAGGAAAAAATCATCGGATAAGAAGAAGAAAGAGATAAGAAAAGAAGAAAGGTCATCATAGTTGAAGAAGAAAAATCCTCGGTACGGTTATGTTACCACTCGAAGTTATTTTGCCGAAACCCAGAACTGGCCGAGACTCTCGTACCCATCGGTGCTAACATATCACCGACGACACGGCCGGTTTTAGAAGGTCACCGTCGGTGGCATTCGGTTTGTGGTTTCCTTGTTCAACCCTAAACTTTACCTCTTTGTAAACGGTGTTTAAATTGGAGAGAAAAAATTGGATTACATTCGGATAGAAATTGTCACATTTGGGAAAATATGGAGCTCAGGAAGAGAGATAATATGATAATTTGATCTATGCTATATAATTTGTTACATTATTATTTATTTCATCACAGTATATTTTATTAAAAATTTTTAGTTATGGCAAAATTTAATCTACACTGGCATAATCTTTTGTTTGTACTAATTACAAAAGTACAAATACACTCTAAAAAATACATTTTCATCCTCCCCTCCACGACTACCTCATCACAGTCCAGCCATCGGTCACGTGATATTTTTTTGTATATCTATTCCGTACTCTCTTTATTTTTTTTTTTTTTGGGCTATAATATTTATTCCAAACTTAATTTTCAAAGCTGGTGGGCCAAGCTTCAGAACAAGCTTATATGGATCAGAATATTGGGCTTGGGCAATCAATCTCAGATTCTTGAATCATTTGTTCTCCAAAAATTGTCCCAATGGGCTTCTTCTTCTTCTCTCCTCTCTCTCTCTCTTTCTTTTTTTTTTTTTTTTTTTGTTTGATGAGGAAACACTTCAGCAACAATAAGGGTAATTTGCACTATAACTATATGAACTTTGTTAGGCAAGTTGCATCTTAAATAAACAAATATATAGATATGATGCTTAACGGTCTTAATTTGAATTTCTCAATAAATCACCTCAAATTACTGTGAAATTCTTAACAATTAATGTTTTCACACAGGTCTTCCCCCTCTTGATGAGTCCCCATTCTCTTAATTTGACAGTGAAACAACGACGAACATGCATGCGAAAGAATGATAGGTGATGTTTTTGTCATGAAGAGGAAGAATGGACATTTTTGGTAAATTAGCTGCAATAGAGACTCTATACGTAGCAATGAAGATTTATGTATCAAAAAATAAAAATATAAAAAGTAATTACGCTAATTTATGAATCATTAATATTGTGTTTTATTTTAGTAGCTCTCTATGGTAGAGATACCATAGAAATATTTATGTTTAATGTTACGGTTCAAATATAAAGTTTTTATCTCATTTTTATTTATTTTTTCTAAAAAGTACACAAATTATAACTAATTTTTAAAAAATCAATTAATTTTAATTTAAAAATTTTATTACAAATCCAAACACCAAATGTAAGCTAACTATTACAAATATACAGCAACAAAATTAGTATTTTATTTCACTGGATACAACGTGCATACAGTAATGAGATTTTTAGGTAATTAAGTAAATATTCAAGAGCAAAGATCACAAGCAAGTTTATTGCTTTGAGGGAGGACCTCTGGTTTGTATACGAGCTAGGCCCGTCGATTCATGAAGTGGAGTGTGATGTGCTGGATGTGGCTATGGCCGTTCGTGGAGATCCGGACCCCTCTTATAAGTGCCTCGCCATGAAGGGACGTTCGGAGTTTGTTTGGCGCTCTAATGCTCGTTAATTGCTCATCTTAAAAGAGCTGTAAATCTTATGACTCTTCATTTACTTTAAACCTCTATTTGGTAAGTTAGTTGGTGATTAAATTTTTAAGTTGGAGTTAATTGACTTTTCTAAAACTAGTTATAAATTTTGTTTACTTTTCAGAAAAAGATAAAAATTAATATGAAAAAATACATTTAATTGAAATTAAACTTAAATACCAAACGAATGCTTAGTTTGCTTTCGATTCATGTTTTCCTTATATTTGGATCAATATTGAGACTCACAGTGTAATCTCTTTTGTTGTTTCTATGACAATTCTATTAATAAAAAAATTTCCTAGAAAAAAGAGTAAAAATTTTAGCTTAAGTTTATATGTGATAAATAATTAATAATTAATTTTTTATAAAATAAGAAAACCTTAATCAGTCACATATATCTTTGTTCATGTAAATATACATGACGATTTAGAAAGGAGGGGGGGGGGGGGGGGGGGGGAGGGGGGGTGCCTTAATAAAAAATTCAACGTGAATTAAACTATTAATGATTTTTTTTTTTTAAATCTAGTGAATGAAAATTTTAAAGCATTGATTGTAATGAGAAATTCAGCATATCATTAAGGAGTACAAAATGAAATTGTTTTTTTTTTTTTTTTCTTGACAAAAAAAAAAAAAAAAAGAGGAAGAAGTTGACTTCATGTATTAATAGCAGGTCGGAAACCGACATTTTCCTTTCAATTTTTTCCCCTAAATCCTCTCCATTTTCTTATTCTTTTTTTTTTTTTTTTTCTTCAAAGAATCTCCCAAAAGAATTTTGGTCTTTTTAATTCCATAATAATTCTACTTTTTTTCCCTCATTTTTTTTTCCCCATTATTATTCTACCGTTAAGTCACAGACGCGCCATAAAATGTTTCAACGTAGAAAACGTACGAACAAAGAAACCGTGACAGAAACGTTTCAGAAAAAAAAAAAAAAAAAAAAAGAAAGAAAAAAACTCATAAATCAGGTTAAGCCCTACCTTCTTCATCTTCTCACGAATGGTATCTCAACCAAATCCTTACCTTACTCCTTCATCTTCCCTCTTTAACTAATTAGTACCAAATCTTTGTTTTCATCCCTAAATTTAGTTTTTTTTTTTACTTGATTAAATTTCTGTTCTTTCCTAATAAATCAATTTCTTCGTTTCAATCCCTCCGAAGAAGAAAAGGGGGTTTTTGTTTCCGGTTCAATTCGATCTTTTCTGTTTCCGATGTCGAATTTTTAGGCTCGGATTCGGATTCTGTTTCTGCCTTTGTTTGGATCGGAGCTGGGTGTTTGGATTCTGCGAAAGTTTGGGGGAAAATAGAGTAGCTATGAGCAACCAGAAGAAGAGAAATTTCCAGATTGAGGCGTTCAAGCACAGGGTTGTGGTAGATCCGAAGTACGCCGAGAAGACATGGAAGGTTCTGGAACATGCAATCCATGAGATTTACAATCATAATGCTAGTGGCCTCAGCTTTGAAGAGCTTTACAGGTTCGTCCTCTCTTTCCTTCGGATTTTCCCTTTTTAAATCTTCTGAAATTTGTGCATAATTGTTTGATTTGCTGCTTTGATATATATATATATATATATATGTACATGTATCTATGTATGTATCCTCCGGTAACTGGGCTTTTGAGTGTGTTAGTGATAAATTTGTAATCTTTGATATTTCTAACATTTTTGGGGAAAAAAATCTTTTGGTTTTGTTAAGTGGTTCAAACATGTTTATATTTTTGTTTCTTCAAGACAATCATGTTGTGTTTTATAAGATTTGTTGCCTTTACTGTGGTTAGACGGCACATCCTTATGTTTGTGGAAATGAAAACCAGTTTATTTGAGAGGGATTGAGGAAGATTTTACCTGTAGCATAAAGATAGGATGTAAGTTGAAAACGCTAGGTGATTTGGAGCTTTTGAGGCCCTTCGCTGTTGTAATACCCGTTATGTTGGCATGTGACTGTTTATGTTTAGAACCCTTTTACCTAGCTGAAAATTGTGCAATTGATATGCTATTAAAGTCGAATAAGGCATAAGAGACGTTATGTGATGGTTACAAGAGTTGCTCAGATCACTTTGAATTGCAAACTTTTAAGCTTCAAAGGAACGCAAATCAATTCAACCCATAATCCAAATTAGAAATTCGAGTCCGCTATATTGGTTCATTTTGCAAACGACATACCTGCGTACTTTGTGTGAAACTTCTAAAATCAAGCTTATCTAACTGATTTATCGCTGACTCACATGCTAACGAATTCCTAGAATTAGCAAGCACAAGCATCTGTTGTATTCTTTTGGGATTGATGGTTCTTTTTCATTTTATTAAATAGTTACGAGTTTGTAACACCATAGTTTCTTCATGGATTTAGAAATGCCTACAATATGGTGCTTCACAAATTTGGTGATAAGCTGTACTCGGGTCTGGTTGCCACCATGACGTCACATCTAAGAGAAATATCAAAATCCATTGAAGATGCTCAGGGAGGTTTGTTTCTTGAAGAACTGAACAGGAAATGGAACGACCACAATAAGGCTTTGCAAATGATTCGAGACATACTGATGTACATGGATAGGACATATATTCCCAGCACTCAAAAAACGCCTGTTCACGAACTTGGGCTGAATCTATGGAGGGATAATATTGTACACTCTCCTAAGATTCAGACCAGACTTCTTACAACACTGCTTGATCTAATACAGACGGAGCGAAATGGTGAAGTTATTAACAGGGGGTTGATGAGGAATATTATTAAGATGCTGATGGATTTGGGTCCTTCTGTTTACCAAGAAGACTTTGAGAAGCCATTTCTTGAGGTTTCAGCGGAGTTCTACAGGGGTGAATCACAAAAGTTTATTGAGTGCTGTGACTGTGGCGATTACTTGAAGAAGGCAGAGAGGCGTTTGAATGAGGAAGTTGAAAGGGTTACACATTACTTGGATACAAAGAGCGAGGTCAAGATAACTAGTGTCGTGGAGAAGGAGATGATAGCAAACCACATGCTGAGATTAGTGCATATGGATAATTCAGGTCTGGTAAATATGCTCCTTGATGACAAGTATGAGGATCTTAAAAGAATGTACAACTTGTTCCGACGGGTTCCAAACGGTCTATCAACGATTCGCGAGGTGATGACTTCCCACCTCAGGGAAACTGGTAAACAACTGGTTACTGATCCAGAAAAGTTGAAGGATCCTGTGGAATTTGTCCAACGCCTCTTGGATGAGAAAGATAAGTATGACGGAATTATTAGCTCGTCATTTATCAACAACAAGACATTTCAGAATGCTCTGAATTCCTCTTTTGAGTACTTTATTAATTTGAACCAGCGTTCACCCGAGTTCATTTCTCTGTTTGTTGATGAGAAGCTCCGCAAAGGTTTGAAGGGGGTGAGTGAGGAAGATGTAGAAGTTATTCTTGACAAGGTTATGATGTTGTTCCGCTACTTGCAGGAAAAAGATGTATTTGAAAAATACTATAAACAGCATTTGGCAAAGAGGCTTTTGTCTGGGAAAACGGTCTCCGACGATGCAGAGAGAAGTTTGATAGTTAAGCTCAAACAGAGTGCGGATACCAATTTACTTCCAAATTAGAGGGCATGTTTACAGACATGAAACTTCTCAGGATACAATGCAAGGGTTCTATGCAAGCCATCCCGAGCTAGGGGGTGGGCCGACATTAACTGTCCAGGTTCTGACGACAGGATCTTGGCCAACTCAGCCGAGCATGCCATGCCATCTTCCTGCAGAAGTGTCAGCACTTTGCGAGAAGTTCCGATCATATTACCTTGGGACCCATACTGGTCGGAGACTGTCGTGGCAAACTAACATGGGTACAGCAGATATCAAGGCCTCCTTTGGGAAGGGCCAGAAGCATGAGCTTAACGTATCCACTTATCAAATGTGTGTCCTAATGCTGTTCAATAAATCTGATTGGTATAGCTATAAGGAGATTGAGCAGGCGACCGAGATTCCTGCGTCAGATCTAAAGAGGTGCCTGCAATCATTGGCCTGCGTGAAGGGAAAGAATGTTCTTCGGAAAGAGCCTATGAGTAAAGACATAGCTGAGGACGATTCGTTCTCTGTCAACGACAAGTTTGCAAGCAAGTTCTACAAGGTGAAGATAGGAACCGTAGTCGCACAAAAGGAATCAGAACCCGAAAAACAGGAGACTCGTCAGAGAGTGGAGGAGGACAGGAAGCCTCAGATTGAAGCTGCGATAGTGAGGATCATGAAATCAAGGAAGACTCTGGACCACAACAACATAATAGCCGAGGTCACAAAACAGTTGCAATCACGATTCCTAGCAAACCCGACGGAGATTAAGAAACGGATTGAGTCCCTTATTGAGCGTGATTTTTTGGAAAGGGACACCACAGACAGAAAATTGTATCGTTATCTTGCCTAGAAGAAATGTTTTCTGTCTTTGTATTCAACAAGTGTTGTTGGTAACTTGCTTGGTAATGGAATATTTGTCTGGTTTCTTAAAATCCCATTTATTTTAATTAATGTCCATTTGTTTCAATGCTGTTTTCTCGATTAGCTGTTCAATCTCGTGTGATCTTAATTGAAGTGTCAAATTTTTGTTGTCTTTTGCCCTATATTTCTTTCTTAAAATTAGACAAGATTTTGTCCGAAGACGGGAGGAAGAGCTTGATAGCAATTTTTTTTTTTTTTTAACTAAAGAAATTACTGTTTTTTGAATAAAAGAAGTGAGTAGCAGGTTTTTAAATTTGAAATATTTGAATGGAAATAACATATTTGCTACTTTTCTCCAAATCAGAAGTTTGTAAAAAATTTATCTTTCCCAAAAAAAAAAAAAAAAAAAAGGAGCACGTTTAGTTAATAAAGCTCTTTTCTTTTTTTTTTTTCAAAAAACGACAATAACCTTGCAAACAAATTTTAAAATACTGATAGGAAACCACAATCTCCAACAACATCTTTAAAACGGAAAAAATAAAGTATAAACGACATTAGCAACACAGAAAACAACAAAATATAAAAACGACGTTATCTTAGAAAACGACAACATTTTAAAAGAGAAAAGGGTACAATCGAACTTCCACTGGCAAGAAAAATAATAATAGAGAAAAACTGTAGAAATCATTCTAATATGTTAAACGACAATTCTAGAAAATGACATATTTAAAAATCACAATAGCATTTAACAACAACGCCCCAAAGAACGGCAACCACAATATCACGAAAATACAAAACGACAAAATAAAAAAAGTACAAACGAGAATAACTTTAGAAACAGTAATGGTTTAAAAACAACGACATGTGAACAAAGTCTTAGGAAACGACAATAGAAATGGAAGGAGTAAGGACAATGTTTGGGAAATGAGAAGATTATTAAAACACAACCCTGTTGAAAACGACCATAGCTTGAGAAAACAATAGTTGTCTAACATGCCAAGTAGAATACGACAAAAACATTAAACGACAGTAGTGTTAAAACGACAGTATTTGGAATGCCCAACCTTAGGGTGTTCCAACATTATTTGACTAGGTTGTTACTATGTCAAATTGTATTTTGAGAGGCAATTTGATCATCATTCATCAATTACAGTGGCATCACACATGGTACAATACCACTGTAAATCCACTCACCAAAAAAATACCGCTATTAATCTATTCATTAAAAAAAAAAAAAAACCCATTATAAATATCCAGTGTCCTTTCATATTTCAGCCCCTTTTAAAGTAACTTTTCCATATCAAGTTTTACCGTATAATCCAGAACTCCTAAATTTAAATCTCACTTTCTCTTTTTTCATTTTCAAAAAACTAAAACTTTAAAAGTCCATAACTTTCTGATTTTAAATCGAAATTAGATGATTTTTGTATCAAAATGCTTATTACGACAAGACGAACAAAACAATATTTATTTGCATTTTTTTAACACATTTCAAATTTTACATTATGTTATATATTATGGTTCATTTCTAAAAGTCTTCCTCCCAAACACACATTTCTAACTCAACCTCCATAACTTCGTCTCCAAAATCCCCCCAAACCTGTCTTCAATTTAGATTGTAAGCTGCAACTTGCCTATATGAAGCCGAAATTGTTAGTAATCGCCGATCAGTCCTATGATAGTGAATTCGTTCTCATTTTTAACATAATAAATTGTGTTAAAAGTTAACTCAATAACTAAAATTACATATTAAAAAAAGGAAGGATAATTCATACTAGAAACTACTTTACTGTTTATGCACACCAACATCAGAATCTGTACAAACCAACCTCAATTATTCACGCTAAATTGTTAACTTGTTCACGACAATATACACAATCTCAATCTTTCACAAATAAATATTAAAATATCTATATACTAAAACGAAAAAAATAGGAACTCAAAAAACAAAAAAGTGTATCAAGAATCAATATTCTATTTCTTTTATTACTCATCACAAAAAGATTTTATTTTTCTAAAAAAAAAAAAAAAAACCGAAGGTATTCATTATTTTTTAGTTTTTAATAATTAAAAAAAATTTATTCGAAAAAAAAAAATTATATATATATATATATTGGGCGTTTGTTATTCATGAATTTTATGGGATTAAACAGAAATTCTCATAAACGGTTAAAACCTAGCTCAATCTATTTCATTTCAATCTTTTCAAAGAAAAACCTCATTTCATATATATAACACACACACACATATATATATACAAATATATACTTCCCCCTTTTCTCATTTCAATTCATCAATTCCCTTTCCCTCCAACCATAACCACACATACATAAACTCTCGCTTGATCTCGGTTCCGGAAAAATTTTCACTTCCCAACGTAAATAAATTCGTCGATCTTTCGTTCTCATGCCGGATTTTTAGGCCTCCGATCCGATTCCTGTTTGCCCTGTTTGGATCCCTAGCTTCGTGTTTGGATTCTGGGAATTTTGGGGAAGGGAAAATAGAGCGGCGATGAGCAACCAGAAGAAGAGGAATTTCCAGATTGAGGCTTTCAAGCACAGGGTTGTGGTGGATCCGAAGTACGCCGAGAAGACGTGGAAGATTCTCGAACATGCAATTCACGAGATTTACAATCTTAACGCCAGTGGCCTCAGCTTCGAAGAGCTCTACAGGTTCTTCCTCAATTTGCTCCTTGATTTTCGCTTCTGGAATTTGCTTGTGTTGTTGTAATTGATTTTGTACAAATTAGGTGTTTTTTTTTTTTTACTTGATTTGTTGCTTTTGATCGTACTTTAGGTATTCGATTCTCATGCTTTGGATTTCTGGTTTGAGATCACACTTCTTGAATTCACAAGATTTAATTGTTCTAGGGTTGGTAACCTGATATGATAAGAGTTATATATATATGTGTGTGTGTGTGTGTGTGTGTGTGTAATATATTGAGGGAGATATTTTTTATTCATGTTAGGGGAAAAAAAAATGACAGGATGTGAGTTTTGAGGAAAATTGTGAAGAATTATGTAATTCGGTTATATTACATGGTGATGTGAAGTTTGTTTGAAGCAAAAAATCTGCAGGCTATTGTTACAGTTTAGTATTTTTAATGTTTATTAACCATTTTTCTTGTAACATGAGTATTTACATTGATGAAAATGTTTGTTGATGGCTGGTTATACTACCGAAACTAGGATTGGAAATAGGGGTGCTTTAATAAAAGATATGAACGGCTTGAATAGCTTTGAATTCAGCTTTTTTAAGGAACACAATACAGATTAAATCTTGTATATACTAATTGGAGTCACATATGTTGCGTCTTTTCGTGAAACTAAAATTTCTAATACAATCGATTTGCTTCATGCTACCGAATTTTTGAAATATTGGTGTAGGATTTATGGATTTGTTTCCTTTTAGAAAAAGGATGAAAAAGTATATAATGTTGAAGTTTTTCTGTGGATTTAGAAATGCCTACAATATGGTGCTTCACAAATTTGGTGAAAAGCTGTACTCCGGGCTGGTTTCCACCATGACTTCTCATCTCAAAGAGGTATCGAAATGCATTGAAGCTGCTCAGGGAGGTTTGTTTCTTGAAGAACTGAACAGGAAATGGAACGACCACAATAAGGCTTTGCAAATGATCCGAGACATACTGATGTACATGGACAGGACTTATATTCCCAGTACTCAAAAAACCCCCGTTCACGAACTGGGGCTGAATCTATGGAGGGATAATATTGTACGCTCCCCTAAGATTCAATCTAGACTTCTTGCTACACTTCTTGATCTAATACAGAGGGAACGGAGTGGTGAAGTTATTAACAGGGGGTTGATGAGGAATATAATTAAGATGCTGATGGATTTGGGTCCTTCTGTTTACCAAGACGACTTTGAGAAACATTTTCTTGAGGTTTCAGCTGAGTTTTACAGGGGCGAGTCGCAAAAGTTCATCGACTGTAGTGACTGTGGGGATTACTTGAAGGAGGCTGAGAGGCGTTTGAATGAGGAAGTTGAAAGGGTTGCCCATTACTTGGATACCAAGAGCGAAGTCAAGATAACTAATGTGGTGGAGAAAGAGATGATTGCAAACCACATGCCGAGATTAGTGCATATGGAAAATTCAGGTCTGGTAAACATGCTTCTTGATGACAAATACGAGGACCTAAAAAGGATGTACAATTTGTTCCGGCGGGTTTCCAATGGTCTTTCAACAATACGTGAGGTGATGACTTCTCACCTCAGGGAAACTGGTAAACAGCTGGTTACTGATCCAGAAAAGTCGAAGGAGCCTGTGGAGTTTGTTCAACGACTCTTGGATGAGAAAGATAAGTACGATGGAATTATTAGCTCGTCCTTTACTAATGACAAGACATTTCAGAATGCTTTGAATTCATCATTCGAGTACTTTATTAATCTGAACCCGCGTTCTCCCGAGTTTATTTCTTTGTTTGTGGATGACAAACTCCGCAAAGGTTTGAAGGGGGTTAGTGAGGAGGATGTAGAATTATTCTTGACAAGGTCATGACGTTGTTCCGGTACCTGCAGGAAAAGGATGTGTTTGAGAAATATTACAAGCAGCACTTGGCAAAGAGGCTTTTGTCTGGTAAAACTGTCTCCGATGATGCAGAGAGAAGTTTGATAGTGAAGCTCAAGACCGAGTGCGGATATCAATTTACTTGCAAATTAGAGGGCATGTTTACAGACATGAAAACTTCTCAAGACACAATGCAAGGGTTTTATGCAAGCCATCCTGAACTAGGGGGTGGACCTACTTTGACCGTCCAGGTTCTGACAACAGGTTCTTGGCCAACTCAGCCTAGCGTCACATGCAACCTTCCAGCAGAAATGTCAGCATTATGTGAAAAGTTCCGATCCTATTACCTCGGGACGCATACTGGTCGGAGATTGACCTGGCAATGTAACATGGGAACAGCAGATATTAAGGCCACCTTTGGGAAGGGCCAGAAGCATGAGTTAAACGTGTCCACTTATCAAATGTGTGTCCTAATGCTGTTTAATAATGCCGATCGGCTTAGCTACAAGGAGATTGAGCAGGCCACGGAGATTCCTGCTTCGGATCTAAAGAGGTGCCTGCAATCGTTGGCTTGTGTGAAGGGAAAGAATGTTCTTCGGAAGGAGCCTATGAGTAAAGACATAGCTGAGGATGATGCATTCTTCGTTAACGACAAGTTTGCTAGCAAATTCTATAAGGTGAAGATAGGAACTGTAGTTGCACAGAAGGAATCAGAACCCGAGAAACAGGAGACCCGTCAGAGAGTGGAGGAGGACCGGAAGCCTCAGATTGAAGCTGCGATTGTGAGGATCATGAAATCAAGGAAGACTCTGGATCACAACAACATAATAGCTGAGGTCACAAAACAGTTGCAATCGCGGTTCCTAGCCAACCCAACGGAGATTAAGAAACGCATCGAGTCCCTCATCGAGCGTGATTTTTTGGAAAGGGACAACACAGACAGAAAAATGTATCGCTATCTTGCGTAAAAGAAATGTTTGCTTGTATTGCCATTTTACAAGTTGTATTGCAACTTTTTTTAGGTATAATAGAACATTTCAATGGATATCCATTTGTGCTGTTGCTGCTTTTCTACCTTCCCCTACGCTTTTAAGTTGAAGGGATGTTGAAAATTGATAACATTTTAGATTTTGGACGTGATTTGTAAAAATTCAGTTTAAATGCTGAAAAGAAATGCAGCAATGCTTGAACAGCTTTAGAAAAGTCTTGCGTTTGCATTTGCCTAATTAATGATTAAGCATAGCGTACCCAAACAACCCGAGGAGGAGAGTACCCCTCATATATATATAGAATTTCGCATATGTCTCGATCACTGCGACGATAATGACTTAAACTCAAGAGGTTGGTCTTGCATTAATATATGTTTTTTAAATCATTTTTTCTTTCATTATAAAATAAGATCATTGATTTAAATCATCATCACTCTTGTTGATTAGGAAATTCAATTCATCATTATTTCACTTCCGTTAGAAATGGGCAAATGGGAAATCACTAGGCTATTTCTACAATAACAACACAAGTTGAATGTAAAGTTTCTCATCGATTAATGAAGCAAACACAATATGATCAGGATCTTCTTCGGAAGGGTCTTTGACCGCTCGGATATAGTTAAAATCACATCAAAATTTAGAAAAAACAAAGTGTTTTATACATATCTAATGGTAGAAAATATGGCCTTAAAAGTACAGTAATTTTTCAGGTCCCACCATTGAAATTACCATTTTATTAATATCTAAACAACCGCACAACACAAAATCATTTCATAATATTCCTAAAATTTCCAACGTTCATTTTTTTTTTTTTCTTTTTGTAGAAGCAACAGTCTTTTCGTCCTCAATGATTCCTGCAACAAAATACATCGAGGTTAGATCCAAATTTTCCATCAAAGTCCGTGGAAAATGTTAAAGAGACGGACAAGTTAACCGAAAACAAGGAATGGAAAACGAGCAAAGAAACATGGATTATGGAAATGCAAATTCACGCCTGATTTTTGGAAGCTACGAGTCTGAAATGAGAGTGCCATTTTGAACGTCTGAGAATGTCTTCACATCTACTCCCCATAACCTGCATATTGTGATAAAAAAAAAAGCAAGTAGTGCTATATCAACAACAATTTCTCCATCTACACCCACATTCATTTAACGAAGCTTATCCTTTTCGCGGTAGAACAATAAGAAAGAAAACAATTAGACCCAGTCTATTATCTGTCATTATTGGTTTTTTCATCAACTAAAATAACTAGTCATGAGGATGCTGATATTTATGGAGATGTACAAATGCTATACAACCAAAGACATGAGGAGGTAAGTTTGGGACGGCTGGGCAACAAGTGCTTCAACTAGAGCCTGGAATGGTGTCCGGAAGCCGATGGAGCTAGAGGGTACCCGGTTAATTAAATATTTAGCAGAGGCAAGTGCTTCTCCTTAATGTGATATTTTCAATCAAAAGACTCCAAAGGAAGCACAAGCTAACGCAAAACAAAATTTCAAAAGCTCTTAAGTCTTACCAGCAATCTATTCCAAATGTATTCGCACCATCCCTGTCTGCTTTTACATCATCTCCAACATGTACCGCTTTGCGAGCTTCCACATTGATTTGATCTGAAACAGTACGAACGATTGTCAAGGGAGTATCGCCAAATTCATGTAGAGTTATAAAGTTCTGATTTTCCATAATATTTCCCAAGAAGCCGGTTATATTCACCAAAAGTAGTAGAAAGCCACAATGATGTAAAGATGGGAAAGTGTCTTTAACTAATTTGGAAGTTTCTTAAATGAAGAGATGTAGAGCATAAGCAACTCAAAGAAAAATCGAACTCCTCCAACCCTATGAGTCTACAAGGAGAAAATTTGCTTCTATTATGCATACCTAAAGCAGCTTCAAATATCTTTGGATCTGGTTTTTCATATCCGACCTCTGAGGATATAATGACAGCGTCAAACCTATAAAGAAACAATGGTGAAAGTGTTGTAAGAAGGTTTTCCTTTTTCATTCTTTCCAGTCTATGGAAAGATTTGTAAAAATCAATCAGAAGAAAGGGCTAATGGTTACAGGTCTAGAACATTGAGGTCCTTTAATAGCTTCCGCAAGCGGGTGTCGAAATTGGATACAACAGCCACCTTAACTGCATAGTCAAATGCAAGGTCCGTGACAGACAGAACAGACATGAAAAGTCCATAATAATGGAAGAACACATCTACTAGCGGTTAAAAACATAGAGGAGAAAAAAAAAATACTTGGTAAATACGACCTCCGGCATTCTTGAGGAGAACTATAGTTTCATAAGCTCCAGAAGGAAGACGCCAAGCATCGCCCTTAGCGTAGTACTACCAAAAGCAACCACTAATATTTAAAAGTTCCGGTGAAAATGCTCAGGATAAAACAAGCAAAATTGGCATTCGGAGAACGATTACCTCATAAACTTCTTCAAAATAATCAATGTCAGAACACCCGGTGGCCTCGGAAACAACAAGCTTCCAAAAAGGCCTCCCGTCTCCCTGTCAATAAACACAAAATAGCTCAACAACATACCAAAATATGTATATATATATATATATATATACACTGCATAATGAATTGTTTTTGGCATGAAATAAGATATCTAGAGGTCTCGGAAATTTAGCAAGTGAAATCGGAAACCTGGTAACGAAGCTTTTCAGGCCACGATGGAGCAGCAAAAGCTCTCTTAAATCCTTGCTTTATTTCAGCTGGAGTTGCAGTAAGACCTGAAAACGATCACAAAACACAAATTTAACTGTTTACTAACTCTCTGTAGAACAATCCAACAAGCTACTTAAAGCACAATAACTCATTGATAGCCACAAATCATATCTTCATGAAAAACAATAAAGCATTTTTCATAACCAAATACACACACACACACACACACACACACACACACACACACACACACACACACATATATGAAGAATATAACAAAATTTCTATTTCAGTTGGAGCTGAAGTCAGGATTAAAAACCATGACTAACACAAAATTTAACTGTTTTAACCGTCTTACCACCTAACAATGTGTAACGAATCACAAATTCACACAAAAAAAGAGAGAGACACACATACAAGTTGTTACACATAAAAAAAAAATTAAAAATTAAAAAATAAAACCATGAAGCATTACCCAGAACCCAAAATTTAAAAAGAAAATTATTGAGAAAAAAAAAAGACCATATTTGGCTCCTATTGAAGCATAAGTCTCTTCGACAGGCTTTGCCAACTGCAAGAGAGTGCCTCCGGCGTCCAACAACAGTCCGTCGTAAGCTCTTCTTAGAGACCCTGTTCCATATTTCAATCAAATAATCATTCTAGATTTTATCAAACGTTTGTTAATTTTTTGGGGTTTTTCTTTTCAATGACGAACAATCAGAGATTCGATTAAAAAAGCTTCAAGCGGTACCGGAACGGATAGGCGTAGAAGAGAGAGAGAAACGGAGTGGGTTTGAAGGTCTGAAGGCTCTGAGGAGAGACCCGCCATTGCAGCATCTCGCCAAGCACGCCTCCATTTCTCCTCCCCCGAGAATCAGCGTTTTTTGCTGGCTCTGTTTATGGCAAATCAATGGCTGCTCTGCTCTGAAACAACTGAGGGAACAAAAAATGTTTTTGGAGTTTGTGTCCGTCGTCTGTTCCGTTGCAAAATAGGAACTGAAAGTGTGTTTGTTTAACTGTCGTTTTACGCGGATGGGATAATGTCGTTTCTGTGTTTGAAAGTGTGCTGTCGTTTTAAGTGGAAAAAAAGACATGTTATTTTTGCTGACTATATTTCTTTTTTTATTTTAAGTAAAGAACATTAATATTCCATATTACCGCCTCTGTAATTTATCTTTTATTACCCTAAAAAAATTTTCTGTTTTACGAAATTAGTATTCGATCTTTTTTTTTTTTTTTTTAACTTAAAAGTCCTAAATTCTTTAAAATGAAACAATTTGTTTTTTTAGTAAAAAATTTAAAAAATTAGATGAAAATCACATATATAATACTTATAAGTTGAATCTTTTTACGAAATCATAACTTTTTTTAAAAAAATTTTACAAAATTATAATTGATCTCTAACTTTTTCTTTTTCGTGATTAAAAGTTGTTGCACATAGTTTCAGTTTCAGTTTGATGCATCAATTTGGAATAAAAACTTTATATTATAATTACTTGATTTTTAAAAATTAGTTAAAATTTTTACCGATTCAAAAAAAAAAAACACAAAGAGAGGAAGAAGACAAAAGCGGAGTTGGAATTATTGTGTCCAAACGCAAGGTGCATTTTCTTTCCTTCTTCTCACCATTGTAGTTGAGCTCATTCAAGAACACGGCATTGACGCCTACCATTATTACGCCAGAGAAACTTGCTGAGCTTGAGAAAGCAAAGCAAGAACCGCTTTCGATGGAGTCGCTATTGGTTTATGAACCGCTTTTGATCCGTCCAGCGTTGAAGAACAATGTGGCTTTGACCGATGTTTCTCCGGCAACGCCCTGGCTAGCCGTCCCGTTTGGTGATATTGTGAAGAAGAAACGCCTGATTCATTGGTTCAAAGTCGAACGCTTTCCGACAGCCATAGTCATCAGCTCCTCCGGACGAATAGTAACGTAGGAAGGCGTGGAGCTCATAAGCGCTCATGGGGGAGATGCTTTACCCTTTGCTTATGAGCGGTTGAGGTGTTTGGGGCAAAAGGTTGATCAAGTTGAAGCATGAGTTCCATGCATGCTGGCAATATTGGCCAAACAAAAACCACATGAATGCAGGATTATCAAAGTTTCAACTCAAACGCGACCTATTTATTAATCAATCCACCCTGTCTAATTAATTTAATAACTAACTTAATAATGATTATTGATTAATTTAATACGATTATTAGTTTTTTTTTTTTTTAAGAAAAACAAGTGAAATTTACTTACAAATTTTTAAAATTCATACTATTTGTAGCTAATTGATTATATAAAAGTTGATATTAGATTGTATACAATTAGTTACAATTAGCATAAATTAGACCTTTCTTAAAAATAATTTAAAAAAAAAACACATATTAGACCTTGTTATAGCTAGCTCGATGGGCAAGAAGAGTTTGAGTAAGAGCTATCAAGGAAGTGTCTTCATTTCCCTTATTCCAAACACGACCCGTTTATCAATCTTGTTAATCTTATAAAACTGTTGTAAATCCAACTCATTTATAACAAATCCAAACCTCTAATTTCGTGTGAGGTTCTTATCGTGACCTAAATTTTCAACTTTAGATGAAACCCTAGCATTTGGATTAAAAAAATGTTAAAATAGAACTCTCATTCAACAAAAATAATACAAAATCTCGTCCAAAAATAGTATTGCAACAGTTCATCTTGTCGTCACCTTCCTCACCCTTCTTTTAGAGCCGGATTTGATGACCAATCATAATGAATACACAATGGCTTCTCAGGGCCTACCCATGTACAGGAACTTCTCCCTATAATTTGCATTGTCATGCAATTTTATAATTTTATTAGGAAAAAATATATATATATATAAATATATAAATATATATTGACTATGAGAATACTGAACAGCAATAATTTTGGCCTGTCCTCTACTCCTGTGGAACTTGTCATGATATGTATAAATCGTCTATGATTTGTTTCTCTGTGTGTGCTATATAACAAGCTGCAAAAGGAAAAAACTTCAGCCATTCCATTAGCAGCGGCCACAGAGTAATCTACCGAACCATCTTTATAGCAGCAAATTTTAAAAAACCCTGGAAATCTCATGCCGGGATAGGATGAATTCTACAAGCTTTTCCTCTTTTTGTAGATGGGTTCGTTATGTTTTTTTCATTTCCTTTTTGATGTGGCAATCAGGAATTCTTGGCTTAGTTGAAATGTCTGCATGTATCACAAAAGATCTGTCAGAGTAGAGAATTAAAAGCCTTTTAAATCCTCGACGTTGACATATACAATATTTTTCAGGTTGGTACTTTTCGATTCCATCGACAATTATGTCCAGATTAAGGCATCATCAGAAGGTTCACATACCGTTTTCAATCAAGGTGGGCACGTTACGACATTAGTGCAGCTCAAAGCTTCTTGAAAAGATATTCATTTTTGTCACTCCAGATGGACATGAGAGTCTTAAGTTTTCATTCTAATTTTCTTGTTTTACTACACTAGCCAGTTGTATTTCCTAGCCAAAAAGAAACTGGTTGTAATTCAAGTCCTCCGTACTCAAGTACAGCCAAGATGGGATCAAAGTACTAAAAGTTGGAGATATAAAATCAGTTCGCCAGAAAGACAAGTAAAGAAGCTCAATCTTACCAGGAATATAGTGTTAACAATGTCCATTGATCACGGAGCAGCTGGAGGTGGTGGAAATACCCTTGTGTTGGAATAGCTTGGCCAGTGCTCTGCGCTCACAGTCCTGACAAATTTTTAAAGAAAACAAATTCGGGCAATTATCTGTTTCAGTAAGCAGCGGTTAAAAAGTGTACTATTATCTACCAACATCTGGGAACAGTTTTGACATTCCCAGCAACAACCGAAAGCCAAATGAAATACATAACTTCTAATACCACATTCTCATTTACCAGAAAGATGCTAAAAAATCTTTTCAGAAGCTACTCAAAGGTTATAATGCGGCTTGTTAGTATAACACGATCATCATATGTCATCTAGGGAAATGCAACATTACCTTAAACATATTGAGGTAAAACGGTTTATCTGGGTTCACTCTCTTCAACTTCAGGAAAGTGTGTGCAAAACTTAGTTGATCACGAGAGGTGAATCGGTCAACTTCATTAAACCAAAGGCAGGAGAAAAGGTTTGACATTGGTGTATGTGCCCGGACTATGAAGGAACCTTCAGGAACATCTGCAGGTCAAACAAAAAACAAATATTGTGAAATATATTGACAACTTTATATGAATGGAACAGACATCTCCATGGCTAAGTAGAAGATACAGAAACACTTACTACTTGGAAGAGGATTATTTGGGTTTGAGGGGTCAAACATCGTAAGGCCATCAGACTGGTAAAACATGAACTGTTCATCGATGGCTGTGTGGTTGTACTTGTTTAGACGCTTATTTTGGAGTACCTCCTCCCAGACACAGTGACGATCATAATGGTTTGATATGGCATATTCGGACTTTGTTCGCCATAAGAAGTATTCAAGAATACGCATTGGATCAGTCTGAAGCCGCATCTTGCTATCAAGCCAAATTGAATACCTTGAGAAAGCATGGGCTCCCGTCAGAGGTCAAAAATGCATTCCAGTGACCTTGGAAAAAGCATTTGGCCTATAACTGGTGGTGGTAAGGTGGCATAGTAATGGTATTACCTGGATGAAGGAAAGAGTCGATGTGATAAAAATTTAGGCACCTTTCCCGTTCTCCGCATGTCCTTGTATGGTAAATTCCTCACAACAACTATTCTCCATAAGCCAATATTTCCTCCATCATTAGGAACACTTCCCTCCAATGACAGTTTTGACAGTGTTTGTTTGTCCACAAACATGATAAAACACGCATGCTTCTTCGAAAATTCACTTATCTATAAAACAAGAACAAATTTGTTTTTACTAAAAGGAAAGCAAGCCATGGAACATATCACATACACACCACGTACTGGGACATAAACAGAAACACTTTTTTGCTACAATGACAAATTTACACACGACGTAATTTTCAGGACATAAGTTCTCAATACTCAATGGAAACAATGACACTTGTGCCATTCCATTGTAGATTTATGACCTACTTAAATGCAAGTCAGGAGAACAATCAAGCTTTTTAACAGATTAGTCGAGGAACATATATGCTTGTCATGACTTCTAATTATAAAATGGAAAGTGAAAGTGAAAAAGGAAGAGAAGATTTACTGTTTTGCTTGCTGGCCTCCTCAAAAAGTCAGAGTTGCCAAAGATGCATGAAGAAACTACAATCTTACAGGTATTCATGTATTCCCTGTCCTTATCGTCTAAATCAAATCCAGTGCTTGGGTAACCTGGTGGTCCTTTGACAAAGCCGCAATGAAAAGTTTGATTCTTGGCATGGAAGGATTGTTCTCTTTCCTCAAGAGTCTGGTGTCCTCCAAATCTAGGTTCAAAATTTCTTTTCCAAGAAGCCTTTTCTTCTCGGTCAATGTATTCTAGTAAAAATTGTGTAAAGTTCATAAGGTCCCTCGGTTCAATAAGGTACTCAACTGATTTCGCAAGCCCAATTTCACAAGGAAAATCTGGAAAGGGAAATAGTTATTAGTGAGCTCAAGCATACAGTTCGACAGAGAATAATATTACCAATCACTGGATTTAGCAAATCACTCCACTTGTCAATTGAATAGAATTAGAAAGACAGACAAAAATGCATTTGCACATGACTGCAAATGCATTTGCACAAGTAGATTTTAATTCGTCAAATACACTCTGAAGTATTACCTTTTTTTGGTTTGAACATATTTGACATGACTACAAAAACGCCAATTGCATGACCACAATCAAGTTCTAGTTCATAATATGATGGAAGTACCAAGTTCCGACACGTTTATAGAATGCTTGGAGCAGCAGGACTATCTGACCATATGTTTAAAGGTGCACAATCTAATTAAATGTATCAAGTCAAGTAGCACAACCTTAAAAGTTTTACGGCAACAAATTAAATTGTATCATGTGCCAGAACTAAACCCATTTCAGCTTTTTCCACCCATTGTCAGAACTCAGAAGGATTCACCACTGTTATACAGGCAACTTTCAGATCATAGCATACAATTTTTCCCAGACTGCTTGGACCCATGAATCAATAAAAGAGGAACCCCTTTGACCCTATTTATTCCAACTACAAGGTCCATAAAAGAAATCGACAATTTTCGAAAACTTTGGACATGATATGCTTGAAAAAACTATCAAAATTCACAACCAATGAGCAAAACACCCAAATTTACACAACACAACATAGTTAGTCAAAGAACAGAAGCAAAATATTCTTACGCGGTTTACGGTGCTTGCTGCTTTTGCTTTGGGGTAGTGGAGGTCTCCCAGCATTATATTCCGAATATTTCCGGGGATCTTCTCGCTGTACCAAATCCACTCCTGAAAAGTTGTGCCGGACTTCATGCTGTACTAAATCAGATCCCGAAAAATTCCGGTGAACTTCTTGCTGTACTAAATCGCTACCTTCTACTGGATGTACCCTATGGGCTGAATTAATTTCTTCTAATCTACTATCTGCAATGAATGAATAATGTAGGTCTACTCAATATGCCTATTACCAAAATCAACACATACAAAATCCATAGTAGCAAATTGGTATCTGGTCCTTCCTAGTTTAAAAAGTCCAATGCCTGCCCAATAGAGATATGCCATACAAACATACATACATACATACATATATATATATATATATAGGTACTGGAAATGCTAACAATATTACAAATATGTATCAAACTACCTACAGTTGCCAATATTTTCTTCCTTTTTTTTTTTTTTTTTAATGTTGACAAGATTATCAACTACCTAGTACTGCCAAATTTCACTAGAAGATTTGATATACTTTAAGTTAAAACCTCGAATTTTGCTAAAACCGATAATTATGGTGTTTAACTTCATTAAGCACTTCAATGCATCAGAAATCGAAGTTAAAAAACCGAAACAAATACCGAGAAACGGCGTTTTTAGGCCGAAGACGACGAAGTAAACGAGAAAGATGGAGGCGAAGAGGAAAAACCAGCGAGAGAGTTTGAGCCTGGGAAGAGCGAGTCGTTTTCCCTTGCGAAGAGCTCGAGCGACATGGTCGTTGGCGAGAGCTGATCTTCTCTCCTGCAATGGCGGTTCATTGGCGTGCCTGTAGACAGCCATTAAAGCACGTCTCCAAAGCTTCTTCGGCTTCGAGCAAATTCTTCAGCCATGAAAAATGGATCAGATCCCGAAGGGTGTTGTTCCTCGCAAGTGTACTGTCAAGGAATGAACCGCCATGTCGAATTCGGGTTCTGGAAATTCTTTGTTGTATGAATCCGAACAAAAAATAAAATGGAAAAATACAGCAGTTTTTTTTTTTTTTTTTTTTTTTTGGATCTGAAACAATAAAAACGTCCCTCCAAAAAAAAATGAAAAAGAAAAAAAGGATTGTTGATTGATGGATATCGAATTATCAATCACCGTTAACTGTCGGGTCGCGGGAATTGCCATTGGTTTTGTCCAAACGACGTCGGATAGAGGCCCTCTATTTTTACTTCTTTAAAAAATTATATAAATAACGACCTTTTTTTTCCTTTTTATTGAGTAACATCACACAAATATTATCTTTTAACTAATATAATATAAATTTTAATTTAATTTTTATATCGTATTAGTTTAGGGTTCGTTTGGTGCACCAGTTCAGTTTGAGTTGAGTTGAGATTTTTAAGTTTGCATAGTAAATTTTGTTGACTTTTTCAGAAAAGACAAATAACTTTTTCAGAAAAGACAAAAAACATGATGAAAAAAGTACAGTTTAGTTTAAGTTGAGATGGTGAAGCAAACGAAGCCTTATTGTTTATTTTTTTATATCATATTTGTTTAATAATTTTTAAATTTATGTCATTTAAGTATTTTCGTCCTTTTCAAAAGTTGGAGAATTTGAAGAGACTATTTGAGAGTATATTTTATGAACTATTTGTACATGAGATAAAATCATAATGCTTTGGAAATGGTTTTGAGATAACGGTATAAGTAAAAAAGTAAAATTATGTTTGATTATGTTTATGAAAATATTTGTTAGTGGGAAATAAATGTATTTCATTTTCTCATACTTAGCACTAATTTGTTTCGTTTATGTTTTTATGACTTGGTACAAAATAAACGTTATTTTGTAATAATTTTCAAAACATTTGTATTGGAAATTGTGAGATTTCTTTCCAAAATGTTTTCGATCTAATACCAAACAGAATCTTCAATTATGAAAGAGTTAAGGACCCGTTTGGGGGACATTTGGAAATAGTATGTTGGAGATTCGAAATGAGTTGAGTTTTAGAAATATGCGTTTAGTGAAAATTAATTATTTATAATGAAAAAATTGAAAGCCTTAAAATATGGTTGGGAAAAAAATATATCAAAATGGATCTTGTTGCTTTTCTATACAGTTTAAAAAAATTTATATTTTAATCTAAAATAATAAAGTTATAGATTTTTAAAATTTGGTTTACAGAAGATATTTGAAAATATGAATATTGAAAAAATAGGTTTTTGAATTAAAAAAAAACCATCTGGGCTGAGTTCGAAGATGATAGCCTAAACACACTAAAGTATGATATTATGTAACTTTTTTTTTTAGGAAAATTATTTGAATAACCACTTTTTTAATATAACATGACATAAAATTCTCCATTCTTAATCAGTATGATATAAATTTTAATTAACTTTAGTTTAATTTTATATCATATTAATCTGGTATTGATTTATTGTGTTATATTAGTATATAAATTTTAAATTTGTGTTATTTAGATGTTTTCCCCTTTTATATGTTGAGGAGTGTGACTTCTCTTTTCTCTTACTGCATTTTCTTTTTACTCTTATTTTTTTTATTTACTTATTTTTATTAATGGAAAATTATTTCGCATCGTGAAAATGTCATACAAACATCAATTCATACTAATAAGCAATTTCAATAGGGAGAAAAAAAAAACATGACGTACATATAATAATTGATTCTATTTGAAACTCGTAATGCTTGATGTCCGATGAGATACAATGTGTATTGAGTTGCTCAATCAGACATCAAAAGAAGTATATCAAGTTTGAACACATAAAATTTGGTATGTTTGGATGAATTATTGGAATCCGCACTACCGAATTCCAATATAATATATGTTTCGTTGATCAACTATTTAAGTGAATCTATTTGAATGTTTTACTATTTTATAATAATTTATTTTAAATTCAAATATAAGTTTTTATTTTTTTTAAATCTATGTCACAATTATTTTCTATATTTTTATTATTCAAATATTACATTTATAAAAGATTATTCAAACGCGTATTTGATTTGAATACATATTTCTAATTTTACATTTGCATGTAAACATTTAGCATGCGTTTGGTGTTAAAGTTAGATTGTAATATTTGGGTTTGAATTTAATTGTGTGTTTGATGAGGCGTTTGAATTACTGGAGTTAGTGAAAAAAAAAAACTTGAAATGTGTTCGAAAAAAAAAAATCTCAAATGGAGCTTGTTTCGTCTGTCTTGAAATTATATATAATTTTTAAAAAAAATAATCTCATTTGGACTTGTATATGCAAAGTTATGGACTTTTAAAGTTTGAGTTACAAACTGTGTGAATAATAAAATCGAGGTTGACTTTTCAGATAAAATACAAAAATTGAGCTTGCGTTTGGTTCGCCGGTTGGAGATAGAATTTTTAAATTGAAGTTTGTTGATTTTTTAAAAATTAATTATAAGTTTTGTTGTCTTTTTAGTAAAAGACAAAAACTAAAATAAAAAGTATAGTTTAGTTGGAGTTAAATTTAAACGTCAAACAATGCCTGAATTGTAAATTGTGATCCAAATCGGAGCACCAAATAAGGGTTTAGTTTGAATGAAATGCAATGTATGATCCAAACAGATACTAATGAAGCTAATATGTTAAAACATAAATGTGCATAATATTGTTTTGTTTTTGTTTTAATCTTGGAGTGGAGATGTAAATTTTGCCCATTAAATTATACATTATATTATTACCATTAGTTTGTGTATGCAACCAAAAATATTCATAATATAAATTTTTTTTTCCCTTGACCACGTCTTCTATTTTCTTAATTATGGTCTTTTTAAATACACTCCTTAAGTGATTTGTTTTTCGTTGCATCTAATGAGGTTTTACATTGTAATGATATACCGACTGTTTGTAAAGATTATGTTCAATGTACTTGAAACATCTTTACTATATCTTTTAAAGTATTAAATTTTAAAGTTACATTTTATTGCACGTGTATATACTTGTTTAACATTTTTTCTGTACCGTTAACTATATGACTTATATTCATTGTATGCATATCTACTACTTAACGTTACTTCTGCATACTAACATCTCATGCATGTACATTTTAACTCTTGAGCTTTTAATGTCCGCACATTGACAACAAATTAGGTTGATTTAAGATTTAGTATGCATTTGATTGATAGATTTGAGCTAAAATATTTGGGCTGGAGTTGTTTAAATTTTTAAAAACTAATTAAAACTTATTGATTTTTCAGATAAAGACAAAAACGATTTGAATTTTTTTATTTCAAATTGGTGAATCAAACAAAGATTATATTAGCTTTAATGGGATTATATCTGTACTTTTTTACTGGCTTTGCATTTGCAATAACATCGGGACGATAAAGAGGATTATGGATTATATTTTTGTTGACTTCATGGTGACTTGCCCCTAATAAGGCAGGGACGGGTCTTTCTAATGGGACTTGGGGATAGACGAAAAACACTCCATACTCATCTCGTGACCGTGTCTATAAACAAATATACATATTTAAAATAAAGTAAAGTGTATTATTTACTTTTAAATAATGTTTAGTATTCATCTTAACATATGGATAGGGTACCCCACCGAAAATTCCCCTTCGCCTCCTTATATATTTGTATGAGAGGATAATTTTGAATATATAACATTATGGGCCTGTATGAGGTCGTGTTTGAAGACGATATTTTGAAAATTAGAGATGATTTGAGTATTGCAAATGTACGTTTGGTGAAAATAAACTTTTTGGAGTGCAAAAGTGTAAAAACTTGAAACATGTTCGGAAAAAAATTAGCAATATGGATCTTGTTTCGTTATCTCGAAATTCTATGCAATCTAAAAAAAAAAAATCATTTCATTTCAACTTAAAATGATAAATTTATGAACTTATGAAGTTTGAATTTTTTGAAAATGTGTGAAAAAGTGAAAAAAAACTGAAGGAAAAGAACAAAAAAAATGTTTGAAAACATTTTTCCAAATATTAACCCCAGACTGAGCCTATGTTTATTTAATCTATTTTTTATATATGTTTAATAATTATATGAAAAAGTCCACTAATTAATAAAAAATAAAATATTAAATATAGCATTGATTTTTCATCACGACAAATTAATCATATAATAAAAATAATACCGACACATTAATTTAACATTAATTAGAGACACTTTTAATACCATCACTAATAAAAGTGATAAGCCGCATTTATGAACCTTATATCATCTACACACAAGGCACAACACCACATATGTCTTGTAGTACTGTTCTAAAATTACCTATTATTTTCCTGTAGCTTTTTATTTTTATTTTTTTAACAGCATTAAAATAAATTTTTTTAATTATAACTTGTGACACGAATATTTGAAATCTATATTTTATACTTGATTTAAGCGTGAAATTAAAAAAAAAAAACTATTATGTGCGAGTGTGTTTAAAAAAAAAAAAAAAATCTAAAAAGGGTTTAAAAAAAAAATAAAATTGCCAATTTCTAAATTCCAGATTTATGTGCGAAAACAAGGGAGCGCCTAAAAATTTGGGCCGAAAAAGGTTCAAATAATTTGGAGATTCCCGCTCAACTGATCGTTTCAAATTTCAAACCCGCGAAATGACTTCACATCTTTCAACAAGCCCTATCTTCAGCTCATTCACCTTCCTCTTCATCATCTCTCCAAACTCCTCTCCCTCTCTCTCTCTCTCTCTCTCCAACACCCGCCATAACTCACCTCCCCCTTTCTCTCTCTAAAAATGGCGAAAGGCGGCAAGAGGAAGTCCGCGGCGGTGGACACGGCGGAGGAAACCAACCGCAGCGAGGAGAAAGACGCGACGGCAGAAGTTCGTGGCCGAGCCGGAGCCGGAGGAGGACGTTGATACTGAGCTCGCTGACGAGGAGGGAGCGGAGGAGCAGCTCGCCGCAGCCATGGCGCCGACGAAGATGAAAGCGAAGCGGAATGACGCAGATTCCGATTCCACATTCGTCGGAGATCCAATTCCTCCGGAGGAGGCCGCGCAGAGATGGCCGAAGAGGTACCAGGTAAATCCATCTTCTCCCTTACCTATTCCTCGGGCTTTTCATTTTCCTTTTCTCGTTTTTATTTCTGACCTTGTGAATTCCTTTTGATTTGCAGAGCAAGAAATCGATTTTACCGAGAGAGACAGAGTAAGAATTGTTCGAAGTAGCTGAAAAAGTTTGCTCATTTTTGTTTTTCTAGGGTTTCTTAAAGTTTGTGTTTGTTTGCAGAGCTGATTTTGAGGAAGATGAGTATGTTCAAGCAAAGCGACACTATTCCCAGGCTATGGTGGATGAAGTCTTGTATAATCTCAACGATAACGTTCATGTCAAGGTATCATTTATCGTAATTGCTTTTCTAATTAATTCAATTATTCACCTTTTGAAGAATTATTGATTTTTTGAGTTTATTACTTTAGGCTGATGATGATCAGCCGGATTACATAGCAAGAGTTATCGAGTTTTTTGAGGGAGCTGATGGAGAACGTTACTTCACAGCACAATGGTTCTACCGAGCCGAGGACACTGTAAGAAAGAAATTATTTATTTATCCTGTCGTATTTTTCATTAGAAACCAGATGTTTCACTGTTTACTGATCTTATTGAATTGGCGTTTTCATTTATAGCCAATCAAGAACCTTGCAGACCACTCAAAGATGTTTGATAAACGAAGAGTTTTTCTCTCCGAAGTCAAGAATATTAACCCACTTGATTGCATTGTCTCAAAGCTTAAAATTGCCAGGGTTTCCCCAATGTAAGTGGGTCACATAAGCTTGAATTGTGAACAGTTCGTGGTTTTATTTTTCCCCTTTCTTTTTTCTGTCTGGTTTATAATTATGGTTGTGCATTCTCTCTTTTAGCTAGATTTGGAGGAAAAGGAAAAGCCCATTCCCGAGTGTGATTTTTATTATGACATGAAGTATTTTGTCCCCCATCTCACGTTTGCATCCATGGATACAGGTAATTGGTTTGCTTCTAATAATATTGGAATAATTCATGTTTTAGATTTGGTTTGTCCTTGTTCATGATCGAAATATTTGTTTTTGATGTTGCAGATTCTCTAGGCTAGACAGTGATGCTTCCACTATTTCAAGCGAAAGTGGATCCTGCAATGCTGCTGATGATGCAACTACTGCATGTGATGGAGATATTTTTCGAACTGTCAGTTCGAGAAAGTCTGAAATGACACTTTTAGACCTGTATTCCGGGTGTGGCGGCATGTCTACAGGGCTCTGCATTGGGGCAAGACGCTCTGGTGTTAACCTTGTTACTGTAAGCTTCTAACATATTCTATTGAGGCTTTTGTTTTTGTTGTCTTGTTGTCCCGTTGTTGTTGTCTTTTATTTATTTATTTTTAAATTTTTGTTTCCCTATTGTGTAGAGATGGGCTGTTGACAAGAACTCTTTTGCTTGTGAAAGTCTTAAGTTGAATCACCCTGAGACAGAGGTACATCTTTCCCTTTGCGAGATTAGTGTTGTTTTTTGTCCTTTTTGAAAAATATTATTTTTTAAACAACCCCTGAAGTTAATATGGTATGTCACAAATAATAAACAGGTGAGAAATGAAGCTGCTGATGATTTTCTGTGCCTTCTTAAAGAATGGGAGAAGCTAGTGAGGGAGCTAGAAGAATTTGACTCTAATATGGGAGTTGTTGATGCTTCTAATGATGATGAGAGCAATGATGATGACGATGGTCCAATCCCATCGGAAGTGTATGAAGTTGAGAGATTACTAGACGTTGTTTATGGGGATCCAAACAATGTTAAGAAACCAGGCTTGTACTTTCAGGTATTCCATATTTAACTTCTTAGATTTTTGTAGTCTTAACATAATGTTTTTTTCTCTTTAAACTGCTTGTTGCTATACTGGTCATAGCATTTTGGGATATAGCCTTTTAAAAACATAATACTTTCTTACTTTGTTGGGTTAACCATTAGCTTTGCTTCTAGCTGCTTTTAACATTGTTATCACATTAATTTTGTAGGAAGCTAAATATTTCTCTCTCTTTTGTCGGCAAACCTGGTTTATCATGGTCTAATGAACAATCAATTACAATGAAACTCTCTGATTTGAATAAAAAACTCTATCTTGATCTAAAATATGTATGTGGGATTTATTTATTTATGTGTTTGTTTTTATCAATGTTAACTTTGTCAAATTATCAAATTCTTTTGCTGTTAATTTGATTATTTTACCTTTTGTTCAATTTTTAGGTTCGGTGGAAGGGGTATGATTCTGATGAGGATACTTGGAGCCTACTGAGGGTTTAAGGTACTGTTATGACTCCCTGCGTACGTTGTTTTTTTTATTTCTTCTTTAGATATGCATTATTCAGATTGTTGTGATTTTCTTGTTTTAATCAGCGACTGCAAGGAGAAGCTCATGAACTTTGTGAGGGAAGGTCAGAAGAATAAGATACTGCCTCTCCCTGTGAGTTTTTGTGTCCTCACTTTGTTATTTTAATCTGATTACTCGTTGAAGTTGGTTTGATTGATATTTTCTAACACTGTTAAAATGCTTTGCCTATAGGGTGATGTTGACTTCATTTGTGGAGGTCCACCGTGCCAAGGAGTTAGTGGCTTTAATCGTTTTAGGAATAGAGAGGATCCCCTAGCTGATACAAAGAACCGGCAGCTACTAGTTACATGGACATCATCCACTATTTAAAACCGAGATTTATTCTAATGGAAAATGTAGTCGACATTTTGAAGTTAAGGACGCATTCTTAGGCCGATATGCCTTGGGACGTCTTGTTTCGATGAATTACCAGGCCAGGATCGGTATGATGCCTGCGGGTGCATATGGTGTCCCACAATTCCGGATGCGTGTGTTTTCTTTGGGGTGCTCATCCATCAGAAGTAAGAACAATATAATGCTTTAACTTTCATTTGTTTTTGTTATGAATCTTTTTTCAATTTTTTTTTCCCTGTTTCAGATATTAACCTCAGTTCCCTTTACCTACACATGAAGTTGTTAACCGTGGAGTCGTTCCGAAAGAGTTTGAGGTTGGTGTTCTAGTTCTAATTTCCTTGCTCTTTTAAAGTTTTACTTCATAACTCATTGATTTATTTTTCTTGTTTAAATGTTGTAGGAAATTCTCGTTGATTATGACAATAAGAAGGCACGTGTTTTGGAAGATGCTCTTTTCTTCAGGATGCTGTATCTGATCTTCCTCCCGTATGTATTCGTTTCCAATGTTTATTTCCAGTTCAAAGCATTAAATAGGTGTAAATGCATCTAGTAAATTTGTATTCATCTTTTATAGGTTGAAAATAATGAAAGCCGAGATGAGATGCCATATGATGGGGAATCTCGTACCAAGGTTCCAGAAGTACATTAGGTTGAAAAAGAGATGGTGAGTTCATAACTTATTCAAACATGTCACGCTTTATATATATATATATATATACACGATAAATTTATTGGACCATTTTTAATACTATCTAAACCTGTCATGCTAGTTAAAATAGCTAATGCTGATCTTTTGTTCTTAAAGAGGTGATTGGCCTTGATGTCTCTACTTTAACCTCTTTAAAGTCTGGTGTGCTGTATGATCATCGGCCATTGAAGTTGAATGACGACGATCTTGAGAGAGTACAAAATGTCCAAAGAAAAAGGTTTCTCTTGCTCAAACCCGAAGTCTAATTACATATTATACGCGTATTTAGCACTTTGATTTTGTGTCATTAACATAGCACTTGCTTCTTTTTAATTCTCTTTTTCTAGGGTGCAAATTCAGAGATTTGCCGGGAGTACTTGTTAACGGAACAATATTGTATCCCTAGATCCCTCAATTGAGAGGCCGACGGTCGCCTCTGGCAAGCCTTTGGTAAAACATTATGGTCCAATTGTCATGTAGTTGTTTGATTCTTTGCAAATTGAGTTTGGAGTTCTTGAACTAATTGGGTATTATTTTACTGAAAATTAGGTACCTGATTATGCCATAACATTTGTGGGTGGCGATCCACGAAGTAAGTACCTTTATTTTTTGAAATCGTGATTTCTTTGTTCATTATCATTTCAAGATATCTCACATAAAAATTGTTATGCAGGCCATTTGCTCGACTTTGGTGGGATGAAATTATCGCCCACTGTCGTGACAAGAGCCGAACCTCACACCAAGCCATTATTCATCCCGAGCAAGATCGAGTGATGACAGTACGAGAGCTCGCAAGGTTTCAAGGCTTTCCGGACTTCTACAAATTTTCGGGACCAATCAAAGAGAGGTATGTAACAAACACTAAACACAATTTGAATATATTTTCTTTCTCAGTAGTTTATGTTTTCTCTAGAGGCCTTCTCAACTCATGTTCTATTTCATCTTCAGGTATATCCAGATCGGAAATGCAGTTGCGGTACCCGTCGGCATCGCGTTGGGTTATACGTTGGGTCAAGCGTGTCAAGGATTATGTGGCGATAACCCCTTGACAAAGCTGCCTTTTAAATTTCCCGATTGTCTTGCATTGGATGATAATTTAAGCACCAAGGAGTAGAGTGTAGAACTATTCATTGTTGTTGATTTATTCATCTAAAAAATTCATTCTTCAGTTGTACTGTGGACAACAATTGTGTTGTTAGACTTGATTTATTCTTTTCTTCTCAAGAAGAATGAATTTATTTATAATATATACACTAGTCAACTTAAAGTTAGGAGCTGAAATCCACTAATTTGCTCTACTTCTCACAAAGCGACCTGTTATCACCACAAGGATTGGCAGTTAACTGCGGAATTTTTGTTTATTTGTGAAATTCTAATGTGAGTGAAATATGTTCTTAAACATTAAAAACTTTTGTTCCTACCACTTTTGGAAATTCTTTTCTTTATATTATAGTTACAAATTTTGATGTTAAACGATCTTGAGGTTACAATAGATACGCAATATTTTTTAATACACACAATTTTGGGGTGTTCCATATCATTTTGATTACAACGTTTTGTGTCGTTTTGTTAGGGTACGGAAGTGAATAGTATGAGGAAGATGATGAGATAATTAAGGAAAAAGTGAGCAAAAGAAAACATCTATCGATTTAAAAAAGATAAAAAAGGTTTAGCATAAAAGACTAGTTAAGAGTTAGGACGAGGTCATTTGGCGGATTGATTAGCTTTCGTTTGACTCTTAGGTTTGAATTTAAGTTTTTCATTTTAGTTTATCTTTTTTTGAAAAATCAATAAAAAATTATAACTAGTTTTAAAAGTCAATTAATTTCAACATAAAAATTGTATTTCAAATCGGTGCACATCAATGTCCTTTATTTTTTTATTTACTTTACTTTTAAATTTCTGAATATCTTAATTTAATTTATAAATTTTGAATTAAGAAATTTTTAGTAAAGACATCTATTAAAATACTATGAAATAAAGAAAGGAATTGGGCTTAGAAGTCCCTTCTATAAGGATTTCACTTAAAAACAAATGAAAAATGATAACATAGTTGCATTAACAACTTTTTTCTCTGTTTGCTTTAAATGAAAATTCTAACTAAAGAAGTTAAGTGAATTAATTAAACATTCATGGGATAAAATGGAAGTCTCAAAAGTTAAGGAGTCAAAAGTGAGAACATCTAAAATTTGGGACACGGTTGAAAATAACCCTTTTTTACTCTATGCTGTTGGCAGTTGGGGGAAGAGAGAAGGTCTCTGTGTGCGGCAATGGCGACCGAACTGGAAGAACTTGTGGATTTCCTCTCTTCACCATCTCCACAGGTAAGATTTCCGGACGCCGTTTGTCTGTCGAGAAACCGAAAGAAAGTAAACTAAAGGGAACGAGAAAATTTCAAATTTCTTTTATGTCGGTTTTCGATGAATAAAAAATAAAAAATAAAAAAAAATTCTTTGGGCTTTTCGCCGACTTTCCTTAAACCAAATCGATTTTTTGGTTCCAATTCTGGAATTTGAGTAGATTTTCGTTTATTTATTCCCACATATTCTGATATTTGAGGAGGATTTTTGGATATGTACTAGGTGACAAGGCGGCTGTGGACATTGTTCGGGGATTAACTGGTCTGATGATGGCTTGAAATCTCTTTCAATTTATGCCAAGACTGTTTTGCCATCGTTGTCTGGCTCTTAAGTGCCAATAAGGTGCTCTTTGTACTTTACTTTTTGATATTTTCATCTTTTGAAAAGTATGAACCATTAAGTTGCATATCTTTTCTCGAGTTTGAATTCATTCAAAAGTCAGAACTTAGTTTGATTGAATCCTGAAGGTCATTTAGCTAAGCTTAGAGTCCAAGAAAGGAGGTCAGAGCTCAAAGGTGCCCATCTTTGTAGCATAGCCAGTGGAGGAGCCAACCTATTGTTTCAGTGGAGGCGTATTCAGTAAAGTTTTTTAGTTAAGTTTTAGGTAAAATGGGAAAATAAAGTTCAATGTGGGCAGAAGCTCCCACTCGGCCATGGTGGCTCCACCCCTGAGCATAACAAAAGAGAGTACGAGCTTCTCTTCAATGGCCTAGTTGGAATCAGTTAGATGTTTTTTTGTTTGTTTTTTGTTGTTGAGGAATTGATGTAAGTTTCAGGTTTAGGGTAAATGGAGAACGGAGCTAGATTGCTCAAATTGGAGAAATGATAAGATTGACGACCCCTTTCCAAATCGAGTGTGATCATAGACTGTATTGATTGTTGTTAAAAATGTTAGATAAGATGGATTATTGTTTTTTCAAATTTGGTTGAGTTGTTCTGTTAAAAATCTCATCGCAAAAGAATAAAGTTATTTGCAAATCAATTGAAATGTACTAATGAATGTTGGTGTTTTGTTTTCATTTGGAGTTGTTTCTGTTTGTGCGTTTAATATTGTTTGTCTGACATTGCAGGAGATTTCAGAACCTGCAGCAGAAGCCCTTGTGAATCTTTCACAGGATTCGGTTTTGGCAGAAAAGATGGTTGAGATGGAATGATTAAACGGCCATGGATATGTTATATACGCCAGAGTCTGGCATTAGACAATTGTTGGTTATGCTTCTAGTGAATCTTACGCAGTGGATGCTGGTATCACTTCCTCTGCTTCAGGTGTGTTTTCCTAAGTTAAACATAATAATATATTTACCTGTTGACTTGAAAGGATTAATTAATGACTTATAATTGGAATGTTTATGTTTCAGACTGAAGATGAGAAGATTCAAGGGCTTTATGTAATGAAGCTTGTTAGATCTTTTTGTAGATCCTCTAGTGAAACTAGTGGTAAGTTGGCTTCCAAGTCCTGACAACTTCAATCCCGTGTGTTAGCATACTTATTGTCAATAGTGGTTTGATGTTGTTTGACACTTTAATCTGCGCATCTTCCAGAGGATGCATTTGAACATGTCGGTTCCATACTTGTAAACATATCAAAGCAGGAAGCCGGAAGGAAACTCTTACTGGACCCTAAGTGGGGGCTTTTGAAGCAGATTGTTAGACAGTTTGACTCAACTAGTCATGAGAAGGAAGGGGTATGTGCAAAATATTAACTTGACTACGACTTTTATTTTAATGTCCTTACTCGTTAATATTGAAGTACGAGCCTTTCAACTTTTACAGTTTAATTTGTATGACTATTAAGGCAAAGAAGTAGGATGTGGAATCTAATTCCCTGCCTTTCGTATGCCATCTCAGCTTAGTTGGCGGGGCTTTTGTTTTTGTAGGTTTTTGGTACGATTCGCAATTGTTGTTTCGAGCTGAGAGCCAACTACAGAATTTGCTTTTGATGTCAGAGTTTCTTTGGCCAGCTCTACTTTTGCCAGTTGCTGGAAACAAGGTGTTCTAGCCTTCTGTACTTTCAAAACTCCATTACTGATTAGACTGGTCGGATACTGCTTCATGAAATAGTTTGTCAACTGTTTTATGGATACACTTCTGTTCCAGCTGCTAGTTTCAAATCGAGTAGGAAGAAAGAAAGGCTTCCCTCGTCTTAATGCTAGAATTTTTTCTTTAAACATGCTGATTAATGAGTTGTGGCTTGATTGGAAGGGTTTTATAAGTACATACGAATTTTGTTCTAGTTTCTGAGTTGATGGGTGAGGTTGTTAGCAATTACAATAGTTAAGCTGCTATTGACTTTGATAAAACCGCTCAATGTGCTAGTAGTAATAAAGAACTTAATTTTAGTTTCCATATTTAAAACGAAAGTGTTATCAGACTTGTTTTCCATATATCTTTTCCAATTTATGTCTACAGACAAGAATTTGTTGTAACTCTCTTTTTTGCAATGCGAATTGCAATTCTAGCTCTTTTCTCTTGTATCCGGATGTATTGCGAACTGGTAACTAACTACTATTATTATCGTCATTATCATGTCTAATTGTATGGTAATTCTTCCCAGGTTACAATGAACAGGACACGTCAAAAATGCCACTTGAACTTGGAACTGTGCTCTCAATCGAACGCGAGCCAGTTGTTGATCCTGAAATTCGTATTCAAGCACTGGAGGCAATATTTTGATATCATTACAGGTAAAACAAGTAGCTCCTGGCTGTGCTCTGTGTTCGTTCGTGCCATCTTGAGTTATGGAGTGCTGAACTTGAATTAAGGGGGTCCATATCTTACTTGCACCTAGGAAGTTTTCTAAAAGTTATATTACAACGCCCTGTCAAAAATGAAGAGTTTTCTAGCAGATCATCTTGGGTTGATACTAGTGGTCTCGTCTCAGATCTTAAACTGCGAGAAACTAGGATCCACAAATAACTACAAGGAAAAAAAACAGATGAAGTGGTAACAAATTACCGATATAATTTTCGCCTAAAATACATAATCCATAATAGAAGAAACAGATTTTTTTCTGTAGGAGCTTTTTGCATGCTCTCTATTTTATGCCCTTTTAGAGTTGATATTGTATCAATGAGTTATTGTCTTTATCCATTTATCCGTCGTTTTTTCAGGAGGCGGGAAGAAGAGCCTTCTGGTCTGTCAATGGACCGAGGATAGTACAAGTTGGGTATGAAGACGAAGAAGATCCCAAAGTGATGGAAGCATATGAACAACTTGGTTCCTTGGTATAAAACACCAAACCATCAATTCTTCTAAACTTCTTTGTTCTTTTGCCTTTTTAACTCTGTACTTATGCTTTTTCTGTCAACTGTTTTACCAGTTGGTTAACAGCAGCCGGACAGAGGAACCTTCTGCTGAGGCATCCAAGTAGCAATCCCTCTGCATATCGTATTCATTCAAGTCCGGGTGCACCTGCACCCGGGGGTGATCCCGTCATTCCATTATAGGAGAAAAGCTTGAAAATACTTTATTGTGAGGGTCTATGGAACTTAAGAGTGACAGTTTTGGTTATCTGCTTCATGGTTGACCAGCTTGTTCATATAACTACTTCTGGATGTTCCTTGATTTGAAGCAGATCTACATGAAAGTTGTCACACTACAAGGGTAAAATGCGAAAAAAGGAAAGCGTTCGACCATGCTCCTTGTTACATTATAAGTTTGTTGATTAATGTAAACCTTATGCGTTGATTATTTGCTTAAGCTAGAAACTCGATCTCAGAATGGCTGAAAGGACAGAAAATCGTGTCATCAGGAGTTACTTGTTAGTGTAGGCATGAGATTTTTTAAAGTATTTAGTTTGTTTTTGTTTTTCACAAGACATTCTACATATGATTCTTGTGAAGACTATTTGTGAGAATGCTGCAAAGACGGGCATCTTAGCATTAGTATAAACAACCTCTATACACTGAGCCCCGATTGATTCATAGGTTCGAATCCATAATTGAACTTTTTTCTTCAGTGTGTTTTCTTATAAAAAATTTGAATTTTCTATTAAAACTTACGGTTTAGAAAACAACCCTGGCCTATTGGTAGGAGGTTCGCTGCCCCCTTCCTTTCCGGTCAGGTCACCGTACAACACCTGAACTCAATGATTAACAACGTTTTAGTGAACAGTAAAGTGAAAAGCCTGGTATGGTTCTCTCGCATCTTATTCTACTACTTCTTTTGTAGAGGAAGTCAGTCGTGAATCTCGGTCTAACTTTGTTACCTTAGCCTGGAAAACAGCCTAGTTTCCTAGGCCTCCTATATACCGCTTATGAGCCAAGCCTGGCACCCCTGAAGCCATGATCAGATCAATTTGGATTTAATTCAGCTGATTTGGTCTGGTTCTATATGACCCAAAACCAGAACTTTAGAATGGGTGACATGTTAGGTTTAAATTTATGAACCAAACGAGTTATGAGATTTATGATATCAAATTATAAACATTATCGAACAAAATTTGCATTAGTGGAGAAATCGATCATGATCAATTAATGATTAATTTAAAAATTAATTATTTACGTTATAGTCAATCAATTATTCATTACGGTCTATTATTGTTTACCAAATTGATAATATTATATAGTCAATAACTAATTGATTATTAAAATATTGATTGATCATTTAAAAAAATGGTTTTTTTTTTAAAACAAATTTTTATAAACTTTAACCATTTATTTAAAAACTTATATAAAAAAAGTTATTTATCTCTAAATTAAAAGGAAAAAAAGAGTTATATATCAGATCCGTTTGGGCGCCAAGAAAATACCCGGGAAACACAGAATTCGTTTGGGCGCGAAGCGAATAATATTTTGAAAAGAGGAGATTACAAAACTCGAAAACCGAAAAGAGACGAAAATTTCGTTCCCGCCAAACGCAAAAATAAATCGGTTATCTTCTCCAATCTTCATTTCTGAGCTCAAATGCAAAGCCATTTCTTCTCTCCTCCCCATCCCCAAATCACAGTCCCTAGGGTTTCTCCAAATCGGACCTGGTTCTATTCCTACTCCTAAAATGGATCTCTCCGAGATCGCGAAGAAGCTTCAGATCTCTGAGTCCAAGCACCTCATTCGCAAAGCCGCCGAGCTCCGCCGCCTTTGCGATGTCCAGTTCGATTCCTCCGTAATCGGCGTCGTAAGTTCTTGGTCCAATCCTTGGGTAATCCAAAGAGTTAATGGATTTCGCGTTTTGATTTTGAAGTGGTTGCGTTGATTTTGTAGGGAGAGGTTTGCAAAGCTGTAATCTGTTTAGAAATCGCAGCCACAAGGTAATTAATTATCGTTTTGTTTTTGGGTATAGTTAATTAATGTTTGGATTACAGTGTTAATCATGCATTTTACAATGTGGTTTGAATGATTTGTAGATTGGGGGTTTTATTCGATCGGTCAAATGCGATAAAGTTGAGTGGAATGTCGGAAAAGGCTTACACCAGATCGTTTAATTCGCTCCAGAATGGTCTTGGAGTCAAGTGAGTATCTTTCTTTTGTTTCTTTTATGCCCTTCTTTTGATGTTTTACACACACACACATATACATATATGTGTGTGTGTTTACATATATACATATAATCTGAGACTAAGAATGTGATTTTCTGGTGTTGTAGGAACAAACTGGACGTAAGAGAATTAGCCATTCAATTTGGGTGTGTTAGGATTATTCCCTTTGTGCAGAAGGGCTTGTCGCTGTAAGATGCCTTCCCTTTTTGTAATGCTAGTGTTTTTGATTTCTTTCGGTTTATAAAAATAATGCAAATCTTAGTTGATCTAGCTAGAATAGGAAAGCAGTTGTAAGATGTTTGACAAAATGTTTCTGAGCGACCAAGTTTGATATTTTTCACATGTGAATTGGGTTTTGGTGGATTTCATCTGGAGATGTTTAATGGGTTTCTTGTGGTAAGCAACGTGGTTCTAAATCTGGTGTTTGCATGCTTTTGCTTTTCAGTTACAAGGAACGGTTTCTTGCGTCGTTGCCAGCTTCTCGGCATGCAACTGCTGACTTTGCCCGACCAATATTTACTGCTGTAGCGTTCTACTTGTGTGGAAAAAACACAAGGTACACCATTAAGGAAACTTCTTTGTTACTACCACAGGCTAGTGATAAGAGAAATGACCCTACCTTTAAAACTTACTCATTCAATGTACTATTGTTTGTCTTTTGTACAGTTAAAGGTAGATAAGCTCAAGTTAATTGAGCTTTGTGGTGCCTCGGAAACTGAGTTTTTCTTCGGTAAGAGATGCATTTCCTATTATGCCAGTTTGTTGCTCTAGCTAACTATGATTTTCTTGGCTTATGACGATTAATGTAAGGGTTAACTACTCTCAGGTTTCTTCTTCCATGAAAGACTTGTGCTTTGATGTTTATGGCATAGAAAAGGAGAAAAAGGATCCTAGGGAAGTGAAGGGAAACCGAGGTAGGTGTCATTGCTATATTTGTATTTGAAGGCTGTAACTTTCCCTTATGTGAAATGCTTTACTTGGAAGCTTTTAATTTCGTAAGTTGTTTATTGCTTTACTCTTTTGTATGCAGAACTACTAGATGTTTTACCAGGGAAAAGGAAGCTTGAGGATGGTGGTTATTTATCCGATGAAGAAGAAGAGGTAAAAGCAATCCCATTATCTAATTGTTAAGTTCCCTTTTAGCTGCTGTCTTTGATTGCGCTCTTTCTATTTCGCATCTGCATGTAAATTGTAAAGGCATGCCAGGGGAGTATGTCTTAGGTCGAATAATATCACAATCATCTAATCTGCCATGTCCAAGACATATGCAATTTCCCAAAGCTATATGGGTTCTTTGTTCTTATTTCTTATGTTGGTTTCTTAATATCTGTCTGAAAATATTTTTTTAGCACATTTTCAATGTTATGTACTGTAAATCCTCATGTCTATAAGCTAGACTATAAGGACTTTTGTTGTATATGAAAATGGTCTAGACCAGATTAAACTCGTTCAATTTGAATGGATAAGAGAACCTATAGGAAAACCAAATTGGATATATCTTTCATCATTTTTGCTAAGGTTCTACATGATAAATTTTGCATGAATGAAGTTCTAACAACTCAAACTTGTTGGTATTGTGTGATATTTCCATTGTCAATTTCGCATGAATGTTGAAAGCTTTGATAGAAGAAAAAATATTGTATTTCCTTCTTATTGAATTACATCAGAATTACATTATTTTATAGAGGAGAACCTACCTAGCAGATCCTACAAATCAGCCAACTAATAAATTGGATATTAGCCAGCTAATCAGCAAGAAATTCTGTAGGATAATGACAGCTAATAATGGCTAGAAAACTGTTCCTAAATTATAGGAACAACTCTTAACAAATAAAATAAAATACCATAACTGAAAAATTCCTAAGTTTCCGACACTCCCCCTCAAGTTGGAGAGTAGATGTCGATCAATCCCAACTTGCTAACAAGATTCTCAAATACCGGTTTAAACAACCCTTTTGTGAGAATATCTGCTGTTTGTGTTGTTGGAATGAAAGGCATGCATACGATTCCTGTCTCGATCTTCTCCTTTATGAAATGGCGATCTATTTCCACATGTTTAGTTCTATCATGTTGCACAGGATTTTGGGCGATGCTTATTGCTGCCTTATTATCACAGTACAGCTTCATTGGTAAGTTCATCGGCTTTTTCAGTTCTTCTAGGACTCTTTGCAGCCATAGTAGCTCACAAATTCCGTTGGCCATAGCTCTGAATTCTGCCTCTGCACTACTTCGAGCCACCACCGTTTGCTTCTTACTTCTCCAAGTAACAAGGTTACCCCACACATAGGTACAATACCCTGTTGTTGATCTCCGGTCAGTTACAGAACCTGCCCAGTCAGCGTCAGTGAAGGCTTCAACATCCCGCTGCAGAGTTTTTTGGAAGAATAAACCCTTTCCTGGACAGCCCTTTAGGTACCTTAGTATTCGGTATGTAGCCTCTAGGTGCTCTTCTTCGGTGAGTGCATGAACTGGCTCACGAGACTAACTGCAAAAGCTATATCTGGACGTGTGTGAGACAAATAAATTAATTTTCCCACTAATTTTTGGTACCTTGTTGTATCAACTGACTCACTCCCTTTTTCTTCTCTGAGCTTCACATTGGGATCTATTGGGGTCTCCACCGGTCTACATCCACTCATCCCAGTCTCCTTGAGGAGGTCTAGGATATACTTCCGTTGATTCACCATAATCCCCTTTTTTGATCTTGCAACTTCCATGCCAAGAAAGTATTTTAGAGCTCCCAGGTCTTTAATTTCAAATTCTTTGGCCAAACTCGTCTTCAACCGATTCATCTCATTTATGTCATCACCTGTTAAGATGATATCATCTACATAGACTAATAAACCACCATCTTTCCATCCTCTGAATGCTTCACGAACATCGTGTGGTCGGTTTGAGTCTGACAGTAGCCTTGATTCTTCACGGATCGAGTAAATTTCTCAAACCATGCTCTAGGTGATTGTTTGAGACCATAGAGAGATTTTTTCAACCGACAAACTTTCGATCCAAACCTTTCTTGAAAACCTGGTGGAGGATCCATATACTCTTCTTCTGCCAAGTCTCCATTGAGGAAGGCATTCTTCACATCAAGTTGTTGAAGATGCCAGTCAAGGTTAGCAGCAATTGACAATAGGACCCTCACAGTGTTTAATTTGGCTACTGGGGCAAACGTCTCCGTATAATCGATACCATACGTCTGTGTGAATCCTTTGGCCACCAATCGAGCTTTGTACCTTTCGAGACTTCCATCTGACTTGTATTTCACCGTGAACACCCATTTACACCCAACAGTTCTCTTTTCCCTCGGCAGCTCCACCAAATCCCAAGTCCTATTCTTCTCAAGTGCCTGCATCTCCTCAAGAACAGCCTCTTTCCACTCCGGAACCTGTAAAGCTTCCTGCACAGTCTTTGGAATCTCCACAAGAAAGGTGAGTGGTGAATGCAGAAAAAGATGGTGACAAATTTCTGTATGATACAAATTTGACATGGGATGAAGGGTACAAGACCTAACTCCCTTACGAATAGCAATAGGGAGATCGGTTTCTTGGGGTGGATTTTCTGAGGGAAGACTTAACTGAGAGTTACCTAGAGGGCTTGATTGTGGATTGGACGATTGGCCTTGTAGAGAACTTTCAGACTCCTCCTTTTGATTTGTATGTCGTCTCGAGTAAGTTAATCCAAAATTTTTTCCAGATTTGCACCTCCTCTTTTTTCGGTAGGATCTTGATTTTGTGATGGCATTATAGGGGCTAGAGGTGTTTTCAGCATGTAACTCACCTAAATCCGGATTTTGTTGGTTTGGAGACAAAAAATGTGGGTCTTGTGATGGAGATAAAACCGGATTTCCAGGTTGTAAAAATTCTGGGAATATCAGATTTTCTCCTAACTGAGGATCTTGTAATTTCAAAAAATTTGAATTGTTTGAAGATTGAATTTGAAGGAATTCATTTAAATCCGAATCCTCTTTTAAATCCGAATCTTCATTTTGTTTCTCCCCCTGAAGATGAGATTGGAAAAAAGGTTGTATTTCAAAAAATGTGACATCCATGGTGATAAAGGTTTTTCGTGTAAGGGGATCAAAACACTTATACCCCTTTTTTGTCGGAGAATAACCTAAAAAAACACATTTTATTGCCTTAGGATCTAACTTACCACGATTTTTGTTATTGTTATGAACAAAGGCTTTACATCCAAAGATTTTGAGTGGTAAGTCGTTTGAAATCCTTGAGTGGGGAAAAAGTTTTCGAAAAACGTTTAATGGGGTTTGAAAAGTGAGGATTTTTGATGGCATTCTGTTAATGAGATAGGTAGCCGTAAGAACTGCATCTCCCCAAAGGTATTTTGGAACATTATTCGTAAATAACAATGCCCTTGATACCTCTAAGAGGTGTTTATTCTTCCGCTCGGCTATCCCATTTTGTTGGGGAGTATCAATGCAAGAACTTTGGTGAAAAATTCCTTTTTCCAAAAAAAATTCCCCAAGATGTTATTAAAAAATTCTTTCCCGTTATCACTTCGAAAGATTTGGATTTTTTCAGAAAATTGTGTTTGCACCATGGTGTAAAAGGTTTTGAAAACATGTTCTACCTCAGATTTTTCTTTTAACAAATAGACCCAACTAACCCTAGTATGGTCATCGATGAAAGTAACAAACCATTTTTTTCCGGAAAGAGTGGAGATCCTTGAAGGTCCCCACACATCACTGTGAATCATAGAAAACGGTTTTGTTGGCTTATACGGGCGAGGAGGATAAAAAGCACGTTTATGTTTAGCCAAGACACAAATCTCACATTGGAATAAGGATGGATCTTTATTAAGAAATAGATTAGGAAATAAGTGTTTCAAATACTGAAAACTAGGATGGACCTAACCTATAATGCCATAACAAAATCTGTTGGCTACAGTTATTAGATAAGGTACTAGAAAACAAACTTTGAATTACATTACTAGAACGACATCCATCCTCAAAAACGTAGAGTCCTCCAATTGCTCTAGCACTGCCAATCGTCCTCCCCGAGGCTAGTTCCTGAAACTCACAATGGGATGGATAAAAGTTAACACGACAGTGAAGGTCAAGAGTAATTTTGCTAATTGACAAAAGATTACAAGATAAATTTGGAACATGGAGAACATTATGTAGTTAAAAAAGAAGAAATTTTGATGGAGCCTATTCCAGCAATGACTGAAAAAGAGCCATTGGCAACTTTGATTTTCCTATTCCCTGCACATGGATGATATGATGAAAATAATTGGGAACAACTGGTCATATGATCAGTGGCTCCTGAATCTATGATCCAGGACAGCCGTGAATTGGGTACAACACTAGAAAGGGCTAGAATAGGAATTTTACCTTGGTGGGCTAACGAGCAAGAAGGGTTAATATTAAATTGTGGAGATTTAAAAAACTGATACAGGTGCTCAAGTTGTTCCTTTGTGAAAGGTGGCGTTTCTGAGTTGACAACTTGCTCTTGAGAATCTTCGGACTGAGTTTTGAAGGCACGGCCATCAGGTTTCTTCTTCAAGTGGGCTGGCTTCCCATGAATTTTCCAGCATGTCTCGCGAGTATGCCATGGTTTTCTGCAATGATCACACCATGGCTTCTTGCGTTGCTCACTATTACCATCGGAACCACGAGACACAAGGGCAGACATCTCGGGTTCAGGAGGGCCGGTTGTCATCATGATCTTCTTTCTGCATTCCTCCTGCCTGATCTCAGAGAAAACTTCTCGAATAGAAGGAAGAGGCTTTCGGCCTAGAATCCTTCCTTTTACCTCATCCAAGTTCCTGTTTACGCCTGCAAGAAACATGTAAACCCTGTCATTTTCTTCACGCTTCTGGAACCTCGCACAATCGTTTGGATTTTCCCAAACATCGTCATAACATTGATCCAGCTCCTGCCACATGGTAACCATCTCATTGTAATAGATGGTAACGTCGCGATCGCCCTGTTTGGAATTCCACAGTTTTGACTTCAATTCGAATATCTGGGAGGATTTTCCAAATCAGAATATGTCTCACGAACCGAATCCCACACATCCTTTGCGGTTGAAGAAACAAGTTGGGTTTTGCAATTGACGCCTCCATCGAGTTGAGAAGCCAAGCCATAACCAAAGAGTTCTCGGAACGCCATGTGAGGAGAAAACCCGGGAGAGTTGGCTGCTGGTTTCTGAATCTCCTCTCCTCCCGTTAGATACCCTAATTTCCCGCGGCCATCAATGGCTAGTTTGACAGATTGGGACCACTCCAAGTAATTTTTCCATTCAATCTATGAATGGTGATCTGAAGTGACGAACTCCCATACATCTGATCAACACTGCCAGTAGTTACCCCTGGTCGACCATTCTCGGACGTTTGGTTACTGCCCACCAGAAACTACTGCCGTTGGTGCTGCTGGTCTACCACTCTCTGAAGATCTGCCAGAAAACGACATCAGAGAAAGAAGAAGGAAGGATCGGTAGTGCCGGTCATCGCCGTCTTGGATCCATTGCGTTGTGTCATGGCTCTGATACCATGAAAGCTTTGATAGAAGAAAAAATATTGTATTTCCTTCTTATTGAATTACATCAGAATTACATTATTTTATAGAGGAGAACCTACCTAGCAGATCCTACAAATCAGCCAACTAATAATTGGATATTAGCCCAGCTAATTCAGCAAGAAATCTGTAGGATAATGACAGCTAATAATGGCTAGAAAACTGTTCCTAAATTATAGGAACAAACTCTTAACAAATAAAATAAAATACCATAACTGAAAAATCCTAAGTTTCCGACAAATGTCTAAAGGGTTCAATTCATTTCCTCTTTTCTATGTCTTCAATACTCCAACAATTGTTTGATGCCAAATGTTCTGTGATTCACTTGCAGCTTTCTAGTTACAAACGGCATAAGAAAATGGAAAAGCAATGCATATGATGAATGGAAAGCTTCTGTCCTTGATTCTAATAACAAAGCAAAGCAAAAAGGTGTTACTTCTTGAACGACATTTCATTCTTTTTTTTTCCTCCCTTCAATCACCATCACAATATCAGCAGTCCTTTTAGTTGTGCCAATCTAAAACGTAATTATCTCCTTTTACCAGTTTGTTGGTAAGCAGACCACACAAACTCGGCTCAACTTTCTGAAGGAACCACAGGAGAGCCAGAAGTTGGAGGCTCTATAACAGATGTCACGCCTTCATAAAACACATCGAGCGACGGATAATTTGCCGCATTCAGGTTTGGCAGGTTGAATTTGCTGGAAGTTGAAGTGAGAAGAGCACACGCATTATAAGTTAATGCTACTGCCCGATAAAGTCGAAATCGATTTATTTTTACAATTTGGTGCTGTGTGTTGTTGCATGCATCATCTAAGGAGTTGCTCATCATTTGAGATTTTTAGCTCCTTTCTTTGCAACTGAACATTGTATAGAATTGCAATGACTTGTCTATAATGATATGAAAATGTGCAATATTTCATGATTCTTTGGAATGGGATGTTTTATCCATAAATTTTAGTCTTGTTTGTAGAGTGTAGACCATGACCCCTGCCATGAAACAAAAGAATCGTCGTAGGATAGTAATATTGGGATGAAGTAAATAGGCTAAAAGCCTTTAGTAATAATTATAAAGGAAAAAAGCATAAAATTTTTTGGGTAATGGTAATAGCATATTCATGGTCTATAATGTATTTGAAACATTATTGGCAACAAAATTATCTTAAAATTTTTTGGTAAATTAATAATTTATCTTAAAACAATTTTAAAATATTCTATTTACTTTTAGCATTTTTAAAAAATGGTCTAGCTGCTGTAATTTTTAGGTGAAAAGAAAGAGTTTTAACAGAAAAAGAAACTCCTAGAGAATATAGTGGTTAAGCTGAATTGCTATTGCTACTTATTTGAATTCAAAAGTGGGAAATGAACTTACACCCCCTCTTTGGAGGTTGGGACCCAAAACCTTTAGCTTTAGGAATGACAGAAAAATTACATGTAATTAGAATAAGAGGCATTCCAATTTTGTGCTAATTATTGTAATTATATACATATTATGAGTGAAATATGTCTACGTATTTTACTAAGCTTGAGAAATATATATATACATATGTGTGTGTGTGTGTGTGTGTGTGTGTGTGTGTATGTTTTCGGTTTATATAGAACTTTGTATGTGTGGATTGACTCCATTTGTACAGATTGGTATCTTGGTGGATAAAGATGAAGATAAGGAATTCATTTAGTTCATGATCTGATTCATATATGCATATACACAATATTATTAATTTTCATCAGATATATAGTACGACATTCCTTGGCAGTGCATTAAAAAAAATACTTTTACACGTGTAGGACATAGTTTTTATTTTTTGCTGAGATATAGGACATGGTTTTAACTTTTATTTTATCAAATATAGGACATAGTTTTTTAATTTATTTTTTCAAATTTTATTAAACCAGTGTACTTTTTACTTTGATATACTTTTGATGTAATGGATAAAAATCGTATCGATATATAGGTTTTACTATTATTAGTATGATTATTATTTTGTTAAATAAATTAATCACAAAATTCTTTAAAGTGGGAAAAGAAAAACAGGAACCAAAATCTACATACCGATGGACACAGACACATATGGGCGGAATTCGACCAAGTACCTTCTACTGTTTCTTTTTTTTTTTTTTTTTTTTTTTCTACTGTTCTTTTTTAGGAGCTTTTTTTAATGAAGTATAAAACAATTATGAATAATACTACGCTTGATTATTTAAAATTAAAAAAACTATTATTTTAAATAATAATTATAAAATTATCCAAGTTCACACAAATTATAAAACTAAAAATATGAAAATAGCATCAGATTTTTTTTTTTTTAAATGAAAATTATCATTTAAGATAAAATATGATACAAATATCAATATTAAAGATAAAACAACCCTATGATACAAGAGATATAACCCTTGACTAAGACTGATTCCATCAATAAAATTTGATAAAGCTCAGTGAGGAGGACATAAACCGAGACCCAGTGATGGAAAAATTTATTAAATTCCTCGTAATCTTATAACCAGCATGTACAAGGTTCTTTTTAAAAGACATCTACAATTGATGAAATATTCCGATCGATCGAGAAACAGTCACTCGCAGCACAAAGACTGCAACAAACTCCGTCTAGTCATAACATTAATGGAACCAGTAAACATATTCTGTAGAAAATAACTCAAGCGGAAAACACACACAAAAATAAACCGGAGGTGAGGGAACTACCTCCTTTATTACAAAATTAAAACTAAACACAAGAACAAACCATTAATATAAAAAAAAATATCAACTACGAAATTCTCGCCTCATGTGAAGCAATCACTCTGCCGCATGCACAACTTAGAGGAAAACAATCGGCTCGAAGTGAGAGATTGTTGCCCCTACCATTGGACCACCAAGGCATCCTAGATCGAAAATCGCCGGAAGCTCGTCGGGCTAGATCTGATAAGGAAACTCCCATCTAGAACCTTCTGACTCCATTTCCACTGAAATCATTGAACCACTGATCACCCTTGCCAGTCACGGTGGAGGCGGTGGAAGTTTCATACAAGAGAACCTTAGATATGAGAAATTTGATAGAAAAAGGAGTATGTGTAGATGCTAGGAATCTACTGTCAAATTTTAACAGAAGTTAGTAAAAATGAATGAAATAAACAATCGATTGGGCCCTTGGAAATCGTTTATGAAATTCATAAAGTATTATAATCACAAAATAATCAAGTAAGAAAAACGAAAAGAGAATCAACGACACCGAAATTTAGAGAGGTTCGCCAACTGTGTGCTACGTCCTCTGTGTGTATGGTTTCTTCACTATAGATGATTATTCTCAAATATAGTAGGTTACAATTTCTGAGTAAAATTTGACATCGTAATAGTAAGCCAAAATCAGAAAAAAATGAAGTCCCATGTTTGAAGGGGGGTCTTCCTCTATTTATAGAGAAAGAATAGTGGGTATGAACCCGTAATTCGTGATGAGCGGTTCTCGCTCAATGTCTTTTGGGACACATGTCATGATGTGGACTTAGGTGAATTTTATACACAGATCGTGGGCTTAGTAGTTATAAGATATGACGTCATCGTCAATCATGGGCTTGTCAGTTATCATAAAAGGTCTGACTTGTCATTGTCGATTGTGGGCTTGACGGTTATGGGGAGTATCCCTTGTAATTCTCGTCAAGCACGAGCGACGAACGATGATTAGGAAACAAGGCCTAGTTCTTGCGAACGCACCGTTTGTGACTTATATTAGATTCGATGTACGTCCGATCGTGTTTGAACTAATTGGTTCGACGTTCGAATGCAATCGATCATAATTCATGATGGAACGAATTGAGATCGTAAATTAAGTCCGGTCCAAGTATATAAAATCATAGATTTGAATCAGGAGTTCGTTATTCGTTCGATAAACAGTCGAAAGCTAACGATATAATGAGAAGACGAAATCTAACCCCAATAGCAGGGAGAAAGGAAACCCTTTGTTTGTTTTGTTTTTTTTCTTCTAACAACTATATAAATAGCATCAAATTTTGTTAGATACTAAAATTTGATGTAAATCTGATATATTATTTTTTCTCTCTCTCTTTTTTTGAAAAAAAAAAAATAGGGAATAATGTGCCTTTTTTTTTTTTGAAAAGAGGAAATTTTTTTTTTCAAATAGTAAAAAAGGGAAACTTTAATCTGTCAAGTCTGTCGTTTTTTGACCGTCCACAGAAACAAAGCCCCAACGGCCCACGCCCACCGCCCACCAGACCAAGTCTTTCAGAGCTTTACTCCGCTACAAACCCAACCACTCTGTATCTCCTTCCAGGTCAACTTCCTCGACTACTCCTACCATCAACCTCAAACAAACTCCGAGACCCACCTTTAGAAACCATCTCAATAAGCCACGTAGCAATCTCACACAAGCTAATATGAGATCACCCGCACCTTAACAATCATTCAACTCATCAATTATTCTATTTTTTTTCGACTTTCGTTTTAAAATAAAAATTATTATTTTGTCGCCGTCGTCGTCCCACTTTTATTCCAACAAGGCAAACAAACAGCTCTTCTTCGAATCTTCTTTCTTATAATAATAATAATAATAAATAATTATGTAAAATATTTAACGTTTGATTTTTGTATGCCGACTGATATTTTCGATTTTCGATTTTGGTGGAGGAAAAAATATCGTTGACTTCCCGAAACTCATTTAGGGATTTGGGGGTTAGGGTTTTGTTTTGTTTTGTTTGTTTTTCCATCTTGAATTGTTGATAAACTGATCTGGGTAACCCAGAAAAATCCGCGAAATCTGATGCAATCCTGAGCATTGAATCGGGTTTCTAATCGTCAACACCTCTTTTGGGAAGATGGGTTTCGCGGTTTCTGATGAATTGTTGGGAACATTCGTTCCGATTCTGATATATTGGGTTTATTCTGGGATTTATGCTCTTCTGGGTTCGTTTGAGAATTACCGTTTACACTCGAAGAAAGATGAGGACGAGAAGAACTTGGTCTCTAAACCAACTGTCGTCAAAGGGGTTCTTCTTCAGCAAACCATTCAAGCTGTCGTTGCAATCCTCTTGTTTACGGTATGAGCTTAAACACCCAAAAAAGCCGAAAAAAATTGAAAAAAAATTTGAACTTGCTTAGCTTTAAATTTATTTCCTTTTTAGGTATGATATATGGTGGCTAAATTGAAAAAAAAAAAAAAAAAAAAAAAAAAAGGGTTTTGATTGGATTCTTAGATGCATCTGCCAATTGGGTTGCAGAATTTGCAGTTTATTGAGTTCGTGTTTGTTATATTTTTGTGATGGGGAATTCTGGTTATTGTTTAGAGGGTGTAAAATTGTTTCTCTGCTTCTTTCACCAATTTATGATGTTTTAATTGTGGTAATTATTAGTGACCAGGGCACTAAGCTAGCAAATCCGGTGTCATACAGTATTTAGATTTTTTTGCTCAAATTAGAGCACGTTTGAATTTGATTACGTAGTAATACTATCAATTAATGAGAAGTGTTGAGGTCTGGTAATGGTAGCTTTTTTTTCTTTTGTCGTTTGATGTCTGGTAATTATATTTAGTATTGTTGGTTTAGAATCTCTCTTTTAGCTTCTATTTCTCAGGGATCTATAATGAATTGGGGTTTACTTATGAACTTCATACACCTATAGGCCATTTAGATTGTTGTTGCCCAAGTGTTGATAAGACGGGTGGGAGTATCGAGTGTAACTTTATATGGTCGAAATTTGGAATGAGAAATTAGGTTTTGTTAACTCATTCAATGTGGTTATGTGCCGCTTGTTTTTTTTATTTGATTTAGAAACTGCACGAGGTCAATTTGTTATGCTAGTTTCTTCATAAGAGTAAGGTAGTTGCATGTCTCTCCTCATGTTAATACGAGTAGGGTGAAGAATGGACAGAGAATCGTGCAAAAAGCATTTAACTGAAGCTTCCTTGAGTTGATTAGGATGATGTCAGTGGTGCAAGATACCTATATTTTTTGTGATGTAAATGGAATCATCAGGGCCTACATGTGGTTTCGTCAAAAGCCTAGTTGTCTGCCGATGAAAAGAAGGCACATGGTGTAGTTGGTTTTGCATTGTTTCAAATTTGTCCTTGTTCGTAACTTCCTGCATTCAGCTGTTCTTCTTTACAGCTACTTGTCTCCTTACGTGGTTTCCTGCAGATCCATATTGTTACTTTGTTTTCTTGTGTAACCACTTACACACCGGTTACCCTACACCTGATTTATTATCAATATGTTCTTATGGTTTTATCTGGATTTGCATATCTAGGAGACTAATTGTTTATGGGTTCATGTCATTGCGTAGGTCACTGGGAATGACGGTGGGGATGCCGTAAGTCAGAAGCCTTCTCTATTAGTTTTGGCACGGCAGTTTGTTACTGCAATGTTGGTTTTGGATACTTGGCAATACTTCATGCACAGATACATGCACCACAATAAGTTTCTGTACAAGCACATCCATTCTCTACATCACAGGCTCGTTGTTCCCTACGCATTTGGAGCTCTTTACAATCATCCCTTGGAGGGGCTTCTTCTCGACACAATTGGTGGCGCCTTATCTTTTCTCGTATCTGGCATGTCTCCACGAACTTCCATCTTCTTCTTCTCCTTCGCCACCATCAAGACTGTTGATGATCATTGCGGATTATGGCTTCCTGGAAACCTCTTCCACATATGTTTTAGAAACAATACTGCATATCATGATGTTCATCATCAGCTATATGGAAGCAAGTACAACTTCTCTCCCAACCGTTCTTTATTGTGTGGGATAGAATTCTCGGAACCCATATGCCTTACTCATTAGACGAGAGAGCCGGTGGTGGCTTTGAAGCACGGCCTTTAAAAGAATACAAGGATGATTGATTGTAATATTGAGCATCATGAGCAAACTATTACCTGTACCAGTATTTTTTTGCACACAACCCCCCCCCCCCCCCCCCCCCCCCCCCCTCTCCCCTTATGAGTGAACCACACTGCTTACTAAATTTGTATATACGGTTATTGTTGTGCCGTTTGATTTAGATTTCGTTTTTCTTTTTTGTTTATATCGGTTGTTACAATTGAATAATGAGATATGGTCTTGTACGGTATTTATTAGATATATCTATCCTAATTTTCACTTCCTTTTCTGGTCTTCCATCTGTTTTAGTTTTGAGTCCTTTTGATTGGCATTGAGACACAATAACACTGCTTGCCCGGTTGAACATTTTTCACCCTTCTTGTTTATCATTTTTTTTTTTCACTAATTCTCTCTACATTCATTTAGACACCTTTCTTGTCTTGTTTTTGATGTTTTTGACTCTGCAATTGTTGTGGTTTTGGTTTTTGTTTAAAGTCGATAGTCACGAGTTGCCTGGACAAACAAACTTCTCTGATTGATCTATGCCAAAATTTTTGCTAGATTTTAGGGAGACATCATCCATCCAAGAACAAGAAAGCTATCTATTTCTATTATTAAAAAAGAAGAGAAAATAAAGTTACCTAGAAAATACTCTGAGCCCTCATGAAAAATTAAAAAAAAATTTCTTTTCATTTATTTATCACGTAATCCAACATGACAGCTTGAATTGTCTAGCTATGTGACAAAACACATCTATGAGGTTTAAGATAAGCCCTTTCTATGGCAATTTCCGGGTTCCTTGGCCTATGTTTGAGCCTAAATTTTTTTTGTTTTTTAAAGTTTCGTTAAGTAGGTGTTAAACATTAAGACATGGCTCAAAAGTTGGGACCCTTTTGGTTTTTGGTCAAGTCTAGAAAGCTATAAATTGGGAAAGACATACAATTTTCAATATTTTTCAAGTGAGAAGTGGATGTTTTTGATTGAAAGCATGATTTTAACAACCCAAGTTGAGAATAGTATAGGGACAAAAGAGTATACTTATCTCTGGCAATGAAAGAGTGGACTTGTTTTTTTTTATTCATAAATTATTACAAAAGGAATTGGTTATACTTCCTTTTCTCATTCATTAACATGGAAATCGGTAACAGAATTCCTTATGAGGGCCATCATGTCTTGTTCATATATTAACCTTTTTATCCCAAAACCAACATGCCCTTAGATTCCCTACTCCTGAAGAATATGTTTGACACCTCTGAAAGTTACAAGTCTATATATATTTATATATATATATATATATATATATATTCATGGCTACAAAACACTAGCATGTCCAATTTCCTTTTTTTTATTTTTCTTTTCTGTTTCACACTTTCAACATCTCAATCTCTTCTTGAGGGGATCCAAAACCTAACCAGAAAGAGAGTGTTGAATGTTGCTGGTCCGACTTTGTAATCGAGTGGTCCGTGATCCTTATCCCTAGAGTGATGTTATAGCTTGCTGATGAAAACCTAACTGAAAAAGGAAAAAAAAAAAAAAAAAAAAAGGTCCGTGATCCTTATCCTTAGAGTGATGTTGTAGTTTGCTGATGAACACCTAACTGAAAAAAAAAAAAAGAAAAAAAAAAAGAAAAAAAAAACAAACTTTCATTGTCTAGTTTTAAATGCTGTGATATGAGAGTCAATTCTTTTTAGTCTCTGCTACTTATAACCACAAATGAGTCCTCAAACCAGCTATGCGATTCTGTTGCACTCCAATTTGTCTATAAGATACTAATTTTGTCTAGTATTTTAAGCATTTAAAGCTTCATCTACCTTTTCTTTTTCAGTATTAATTCACCTTATTATTAACATGCCCGCCACCAAATTTGATGGTTCTTCTAACGGGGTTTCTCTTGGCTAGGATTTTGTCCATTATCAGAAGGTTTAAAAACTGCCCTTTAAAACTAACACTGTAATTTCAACTGGGTCTAAATTGAAAGCTGCACTTGATTGATATGTAAACAGGAATTAAGGTGTCATAATGTTGAGTTAAAAAAAAAAAAAATGAGTCCCAGATCATAAACATATAACAATAATAGACATATAGGGGTATTGGACTGCTCCACTTAATAAACTCAAATGAGTGGTCTAATCGATCTAATACAAGATTGGTGACTCTAAAGAGAACATCATTACATGAAAAAAATACCCAAGTCCCTCGTTATAAAGATATAAAGACAATAATAGACATTTTTGTGTCTGACAGTCGAGAGTTCTTGACTATACAAATGTGGATAGGACTCCAAATTATCTAAGTAAGATCTTCATTATCTCCCAGGGCAAGTTAGTTACTGTTACATGAGATGAGAGAAATGATAAAGAAGAAAACAAGGGACCACTGTATTTATATTGGTGGTTACAGATTTGATTGTAGCTAGAGAAGGCTGCTAAGAGTAATAACACAAGTAGGGCCTTCTGATCATCCTAGACGACATTCCGTTATCGTCTAAAATTCGAGTCTTCATCATTAAATAGCAAGATTGAGAACTTTTACCCTCCGTTGAGAATGATCAGCGGTTGGAAATGGATAGAAAGAGAGAGAGAGATGAAAACTTTTAGTAAAGGGAAACACAAAGAACCTTTTCTGGCCCCTTTGGTTTGAACTTTTTACTTGAGAGGCTTATGGAAAGCCCTTCTTCTTTTCAAGTCCTTTGGAGGGGTCCTGAAATTGATCACTCATGTGTGATTACCAAGTGCTTATAATTTCTAGAGCAAAAGGAAACAAAATGGCGATGGGACCTTGTTTTGGTGGGGTGGGGTTGGTGTTTAAAAGTCTAGTGAGAAAGTATTCATATTGTGTGGATGGGCTAGTTTCTACTCTATTTCCTTCCCTTTCTCGGAAGAAAAGGAGGGTCCGGAAAAAATCAATGAAGGAAGAGATACAAGTGAATGAAAAGTGAAAAAACAAAAGATAAATTTCACTTTTAAGAGACACCATATAAAAATAGACCTGTTTATAAAATTAGTTCAAAAGTTGTATGGATATTGGAAGAGAGAGTTTTGGTCTATTACCCTTTACTTATTTGTTTTTTTATTATGTATTTTTCACTTTTGTGATGGTTGAGTTATCTATCTTACACCGCCGACAATACAAACAGAGCGGAGAAAAGTTAGTAAAAAGTCTCTCTTGTGATTTTCACCTCAAAGAACATGCAGACCAAGGCTTGACAACTCAACTAAATAAATGGTCCAGGTAATGTATGTCTGCTTTTCTGAATCATGAAAATAGATTGGGGTTTCACCATAAAAAATTAAAAAGAAATAGTGTTAGATTTGTTTTTTTGCTTTTGTAAAACATGTCTTTAAAAGGGAAGCATTTCACACTTCAAATGCTATTTCAACATGCTTGGACTCTATCATACATCAAGATGTTTGCATGAATCCAAAATTAAGAGAACAAAAACTAAAACTAAAAAACAAAATACATAAAATAAACATCCATTTTCCTCCAAGTTACAGCCTCTCCAAGAACAGATAATAAAACTAAGCAAATAAAAAACATTATTAAAAAACCAGAAGTTGTTTTAATGACCCCTTTAACACTACAACTTCTGAGGACTAATAAACTAATTTTGAGATTCCAACATCAAAGATTTACTGGCTGTATAGCAGATGTGAATTTCCCGGTGAGGCTAAACGGGGAAGCTGAGCTAGAGAATGTTGCCCAACTCTGGAGTTGAAATCTGTCAACTTAGCAATCTCTGCCTGAAACCTCGCCGGCGAATCCGATCTGAAACGCATGTTAGGCTCATAACTTGCCCTCGGAGTAGTAGCTCTATAAGCATCACCAGCTACATTTACAGCCTTTTGGCTCTTGCAGCCCAAGAGGATGCTACGCCTTGGAAATTCTTTACTCATTCTAGTCTTTGATGCAGGCCTTGTTATCGTCTCTTCACAATCCGACATAACCGAGTAATCAGCTGCGCTTGCAGTGACGACACTCCACTGTATGCTTGCCTCGCTTGGGGCGTAGCCAGTGGTGGGAGTGACACAACCAGAGGTTTGGTCATCAGAAGGCCTCCTTGCAAGAAAAGGGTTGGTTTTTCCCGTGAGGCTGTCAATCTCAAACAGGTCAGAGCTCGCATCGCTCCCCGAATCATGGTGGTTTCCACTCGAATTCGCGTTGAATACTATTTCATCAGTGCAAGAAGGAGTAGCAGTGACTGCGCCAGGGCGATCCCACGACATCATTGTCATTCTCCTGTCAAGGCTAAGAGTCTTGCTCCCCCTTTGCAAAGCCGGCGAGCCAAACACCTCGGGTGACTTGCACAAAATCTGATCACCGTGTTGCCCTTGAAGAGGACTCCTGACCGGAAAGTGTCTCAACCCGGATGGCGGTTTTGCACTCAAGATGTCCAATTTTGGTGGCTTGTGGATTTGTGGTTCGACATGGTTGAGGCCTGGTCTTGCAGGAGATATTATGCTTGCTTTGTGATGAACAGCTGATTTGTGGCTAGCATTACTAGGACTCTTGTGGAAGCTGATTTCGCCGACATCTTTAACCTCCACGGAATTCTTATCCGAGCAAGAACATTTGCCGCCAAAACTAGCGAGAAATTTCCTTCCATTCAACCTGCCTGACTTGGTTCTTGAGGAATTTTTAAGACCACTCTGCAACAACACACTCCTGCTGTTCCAACTAGACTCCGAACGGACACTCGGAGTTCTTGGCTGAATCTTTCCCTTTAGTTGCTCCATATTGAGCCTTCCATCATTCTTGTAAGGATAGCTTATTGTGGAGCTTCTGCTGGAAATCCGCGAGCTTGCATCATCGTCTATCACTCCGTTGAAGTATTTTTCAGCTCCGAACACTCCGATTTCATCATCTTCTTCCTTCTTTCTCCCCAAAGGGAAATGCTTGTCTTGAGCGGTAGCAATCATGGGAATAAGGTTCCGACTAGGCTCCGCGAAGCCACGCACTGCAAAGGCTTCTTTGCCGCTCAAGTACGGCGAAAATGAGGCGTCGACGTTGGAGGGAAATGTTTGGGAGAGGCTTGTGTTGTGAGTTGATGCTAAGGTAACCATGTTCATGGAGATTTTCAATCTTTTTTCGGTTTAAGTATTACTAAAAAGAAGGGAAAATCTTCAGGAAACAAACAAAAAGAAAAGTTTTATGTTTAGCTAAGAGAAGATGAAAGAGACCCAACAATAGAGATATTATATATATGTGAATACATATATGTGTGTGTGTGTGTATGTATATATGAAGAATAAGAAGAACAAAGGATTTTAGAACGGAGACAAGACGTTCATGAAGAAGCTCAGTGGAGTACGGTCAATCAGAGAATAAAAGTAAAGAACTAGACATGAAGGAGGTTTGATTTTGCAGCGTGAGATTTTGTCTACAGAGAAGAAAGAAGAAAAAAGGCTCTTGTAAAAATTGAGAGGTCACAAACTCAAAAGGGGGTTGCTAGGCTTATTGAGAAATGTAGTTGTTTAAGTAGGCTTGTGGAATAAGAAAAATATGTTAACATGGTAGGTCCATATGCCTGTGGCCTAATTTCACAAGTTGTTGATTTTTCATTCATTTTTTTTTTCTTGGAATAAATTTAATTGATATTCTTAGCATGACCTATACCAACAAATCTTGAATTAAGTCTGCCCAAAAGTGAATAAATACATATTATTTTTCCTGTTTTTGTGGATAGGAACTTAAAAGAGTTTCAGAAACCTTAGATGTGTAATTATCAACAATAATGTCTTCTTCTTTTTTTTTTCATAATTCATATATAATGTTTGATGGTAGGAGTAATGAGTTCGTTATTTAAATTATTTGAGGAATAATAAGGTGGATGGTCTCTATATTTATAAATAGATATATCCAAAACAATGCCAATAATAAGGTGATTCTGATTTTGCATTCACTGGCAAAGTCTTAAGAATAGGCCCCACTTAGCTATATCATTTTTGTATGCATACACATATATGAGTCATGCCTACTCATGTCCCATGCATGATACATGAATATATACAGGGCTTGGGTTAGAAAGAAATGCCCAAATTCATCCTTTAGGTGCATCTATGGATTTGTATTAGACTCTTCAAAATAAGGTCATAAACATATAATGCTTAACAGTTATAGAGTCAGGATTTTTCTTTTTCTCAATAAAACACTGAAAAATACGAGTTTTTATGATGTCCTTCATTTAGAAAATAGTTCCATTATAATAATCGAGAAAAAATATTCATTTTAAATATGTGGAACTTACATCATTTCTACATTATTTTTCATGATGTGTACATTAATCTTGTGAAAATAGAGCGCGCACACATATATATATATATATATATATGATGTACTAAATTTTGTGAGATTGCTGTAAATAAATACATTACTAATCAAAGCACAATATCTCAGTAAATTTTAGAACATTAGAGAAAGAATTATGGTTGGAAATAATACACGCATGCCTTTTAAGTTCATGTCCAAATCCAACCCCACACATATCTCCCGTTCCTTACCATCACCAATTTATGCAATGAAGTTATGTCCTTCATTTGTTGCTTTCTGTATTAAATTTTGGAGAATTTTAGTCCACACAAAGTTTTACCCTTAAGGAATCCAAATCATCAAGGGCAAGATTTCACCCCTTCATGTATTATACGAGGAAACTTTTGGTATATACATTGGCGGTGAATTCTACAGTCAATTTGTAACTGGATTGATAATTGAATTCGGAGTTGATTAATGATAAGTCGGTTTACAGAGGAGTCACCTCAACATCCTCATAGATTTATAGAGGTTATAGAGTTTTTGAAGTTTTCTACTATGATTACCAAAAAAAAAAAAAAAAAAAAAAAAAAGAAAACGGTATTTTGATGGCTAGTTGATAGTAAAAGAAGGGATGAGAAAAGAGGAGAATTCGAGAAAACAGAGAAAAGGGAGAATAGCAAGGGGTTCCTTCTTATCAATGGAAGCCGATCCTGGTCTTTGTTTTCATGATTTGTTGAAGAACATGTTTTTATTATGAATGCATTCGCCTCTTTCGGCTTCATTTGATGGCTCGCCTCCTTTCCTTTGGGAAAGTGCCTCTTTAGATGATTTGAGTTGTCTTTTGATTGAATGTAATTTCCCGATTCTTCGAAACGGGAAAGTCTTTAAAATATTCTTCAGGGCATAATTAATTTAATGTTAACACATAGGTTAGTCTTGAAGTTGATCTTATCTCTCAATAAATTTTACTAGAAATCCATCTGTTTCTGATATCTGTCATGATCTAACTACATAGAAAAGCGAAAAACTGAAACAAAGAAAAATAATTTCACAAGATTCTCCTGGCTTTAGATGTTGTAAAGGGACCCTGTATATATAGAATAGTAAGAATTATATTAAAATACTTGTATAGTGATTTTTTGATAGAAATATACCTGTTTAGTGTGTAGGATAGAATGACAAAAAGTTTTGCTGAAGCCATAAAGCAACTGGGCCATGAGGTTCTTTCAAACTATGGGAAAAGCAAATTTAAATATCATTATATTAATATAATATAAAAATTTAATATTAGATTAATATGACATAAATCAGATATTAATATTAAAATTTATGTTATATTAATCAAGAACAGAAAATTTATGTCGTCAATAAACGAAAAAAAGGTGGTTACGGTAATTTTCTTTGAAATTTTTAATTTTATTTGGGCTAAGCAACCTGGACCTATATGGCCCATTTTAGCAGATGAGCTGACAAACGGCAGCTTTGAGAGAGCATGTGTAGTGGCCTGTGGCTTCCTCTCCTTTGTTCCTTTTCTTTCTTTTTTTAAATTTCGGTTGTGTTTCTTATCCCACTTCATTATTTTATAAACAACTGGGACTTGTTTATTATTTTTTTCCTTTTTCTATCTGGTAATGTACATTGCTAATTTAAAAAAGGCAGTGATGTTGACAAACTACCTATTTTCTGAGGGAAAATATATTTTCCCTTGTGAATGTGATTACAAAAAATCACTCACTCGAAGAAAAAAAAATGATGCTAAAAAATTCCTAAGCTCCAATTTCTACCACTCTATTTGGTCTCGGCTTCAATGGATCCTATGAACACCCATTTTACAATTTAAAAAAAGAAATTCTTCAAATTTTGAACCTGAACCTAGAATCCGGAAGAGCTTTGATTTTGACACAAACAACGCGTTGAACTTAACAAAACACGAACAATTTTCTTATACTTCACCCTTGAAAACTTGCATTTTGGGTGGCTTTTGACAAAGCACAATAGAGAAGAAATCAAATTTAGGAGACTTGATCAAGTGAAAAAAAAATTAATACAATGGCATAGACCTTTCAAGCACAACTCCTGTTGCTTTTGACTATAAATCGGCTAGTTTAAATAAACAAAGGGCAAGAGGATTTAACTAATTGTGCATGATTTCTACGGCCCTCTCCTCCCTTTGTTAACATACTTGTTGAAGCAAAATTGCTTATCGAAAAATATTAAATAATCAAATGCGTGGGTGTTAGGACTAACAAGCTTTGCGACAGCCAAACCGAACCACCACGTCGGATATCCTCATCCTGAATTTCATTGAGTGGAGGTGGAGTTTCCATCTGCAACCCAGTACTGCTTGACAGCGACCAAAATCTTCTCGGGAACAAGGGGCCCATCCTCATGGTCCACCATTTTTGTGTCCCACCTCAACCCTCCGATTATCTTCTTCACCTTCATTAGCGTGTCGACTTCGTCGCGGAAGATTACTGCACCTTCCGGTCGCAAAATCCTGTCCATCTCCAGAAGAATGTCCTCCTCATTGCATCTGCATTTAAAAAAAAAAAAAAAAAAAAAAAACAAAAGTTAGAGAAGGAAGACATTGTAGAGGTCCAAAAAAAAGCATATTATAAGATATAAATATGGTTGGTTCTAGGAATGGCAACAATCGATCATCAGCAAGATTTTTCACCGTGTTAGAACGTTCTAATACTACATCCACTGTCATTCATTTTCGCTCATCAATGCAAAGAAGAAGAAAGCTTAGGTTCATATTTCAAGCTTGGTGGTTGAAGAGACCTAAAATGATTAGTGACTGGTTGAAGAAGTCAGCGGGGTAGGCCAAATATCAGATCTTGATAAGCTTTGTGACTTGGAAAATCATTAGTTGACAAAACAAGTGAGGTAGGCCAGACTGTCAATGGCTGGTGGCTAACTTTTCTACTTTGGAATATCAATCAAAGAAAAAAACACATTTAAAAGAAAGCCCCACATTCACACGTAAGAGCATAATGATTGAAGAAATACTTACTTGCCCTTGTACAGACTGAAAAGTCCATTGGCATGAATGAGGTCATAAGTCCTTGGGTATGTGGAGAAAGCTTCGCACCTGCACCAGCGATACCGACAATAAAAAGATTATTAGGAAGTTAAGAGTTTACATAAATTCTTAAGATTAACAAGAAATGATCAAATATTCATATTTTGGGAAGCTAAACATGACAACTGAGTAAAGGAAAACTGAATAGGAAAAGGAGCTGGTCAAATATGCACAGGAGAACAGTACCAGTCATGATAGATGCCAATCAATCCTCGCTCGTATATGACACCCAGAGTATTTTTCTCGGCAATTGTAGGCATCACATTCATAACCCAGAGTTTTGGAGAATAAAGTGCTGCAGCAAAACCTCCCAAACCAGCATTCATGTCCATTATGTTGCGATACCTTCCTGTGTCAAGTAGTCCATTGATTTTCTTGTAAGCATTCACATGCTTCTTCCATTCTCGGTTGTCCTCCTCGTATGCCTCAACAGAAACACCAGGAACAGATCCACTAGCAATTCTGGGTGGGATGGCATTAAGCCTCCTTGGGAAGGGCTTCAGTTCCCCACCAGCAACTTCATCTGGACTGTTAACATCCGGATATGGCGTTATGCATGCCTCCATTTTCTTGTACCTAAGGGACAAAAAAAATCATACAAGATAAAATCATAATAGAACCTAAAGCTCTTTGGATATTAGGAATGTTCTCCGTAACACATATAGCTTGGCAATGGGTGACTATAAACCATACCAGACATCATCCGCATCGCCAGATTTGCAAAAGTTAACGCGAGAATCATCCTGTCTCTTTGTGCATGACTCAGCATTCACCCTCTTTTGCCAAATAGCAATTTCACCCTTCTCGTACTTCTTTTCCCAGCAGAGAAGCTTAGCAGTTTCTTCAATATTTCTCTGTTCCTCCTGGAGGTCCTCCTTGGAACGCTGCCATGATTTGTAGTTAGCCTTCCAATGGATGGGAGGACCAGAAAGTACCCAATAACCTCCAGGTCTAAGAACTCTGTCAACTTCCATCAGATATTTTCCACCTGTTGAAAAAGAATCCAAAATCAATTACATAAATTAATGTCTAAAAATAACAAGATAATTATTCTAATTTAGCATATACGACACTCACCATTGGCTCCCCACGGAATTAAGCAACGAGAACAGTGTGCCATGTCAAAGGCTCTGGATGGATATGGCAGCTTTATTGTGCCAAGAACTCCAATCACAGCAGGTACACCCCTTTCAAGAGCAAATTGGACCTGCGCTTCATGCGAGTCTCTTGGGGCAAAAGACATTGCAAGAACATTTCTACTCCAAAGGTATGCACCCCAACTAGCAACCTAGATAACGTAAAACTATCATAATGATCCTGAAGATCTCAAAGCTAAAAAATTGAACATTAAGAATAAAATAAGGGTAAAAGGTTGGCAACTAAGTCTCAAAGACGTTAGCATTTAGATCTGAAGCGCACATACCCCGCAACCAGTATCCAATGCAGTCCTAACTGTCCCATTCTTGATAGGTATCACAGCTGCAAGCTGATCAATATACTTATCAGCTCCTTGAGGAAACTGCGTGCCCCCACCAGGAAATCGAAAAACATTTCCCTCGTATTGAATCCAGTTCTGAATAGCCTTCTCAACTGTCAAGCTCTTATAAGGAGCATTGGCATAGGGTACATAGTCACGGCTCTTTGGCCATGGGAATGGAGTTACGTAGCCTTTAGGTGCAGGGATCAGGCAGTGCAACTTCTCTTCCTCAGGAGGACAATGTCTCTCTCTATAGATCATGTCGTTTCTTGGGAAAGTCATCGCTCGCCTTTGGTCTTGGCAGGGCGTGTAATCCGTGTAACGGGACTTGCATGGTTCAAAAACCTTTGCTTGACCGGATTCCTCTATACTCCCAGCATCACCACCATGGTGGGTATCAAAACTCAAATTTTGAACAACGTTGCATTCCGCCCCACTCTTAGTGATTTCAAGAGCAATACTATCACCCTTGCCAAAACCACTTCTTTGCCACGCACCCAATATGTAGAAGAAACAGCACAAACCAGCTACAATAAAAATCTGAACGGAGCTCCTCGTCCGTCCTTCACCTGAGCTCGTTTTCGACGCCATAGCGCACCTGAAATGTACAGAAAACGCAGAATGAGACACAAATCTAGTATGGCACTAGCGCAAAGAATCAAGATCGCCCTCAGATCTGGGTATCGCGCGCACCCATCATGTCTTTAAGCTTTAATATCACACCAAAGAGGACATCGGTAAAAACAGAAACGAAAAAATAACCAATCTACAATAAAATTTCCTTACTTTAACGCCACTTATACAAACAAAAGTACTAGAAAAGAGCCCAAACACAAGATCTGGTAACTTATACAAAAACAAAACGGAATCATCAAGTTATCAGCAATAACTTTAACGGAACCAACGTCATTTATAATTCCGTCTATAAAATTAAACAAAAAAGAAATTAAATTTACCAGTAAATCAGTTTAAAGCAATCATTTTCTTACTAGAAACGTCAGGACAATTCTATATAGATGTGTGTGTGTGTGTGTGTGTGTAGAAACGCATAACCGATAGAAAATGCACTACCGCGAAACGTTATCGCTCTGGGAAGTTATGATAACGTCTAGTAGAATAAAAGGAAGCGTAAAAAAATTACAACCTCTTATTAAATTCAGCTAATTTAATCATCTTGACACTGAAACAGCTAAATCAACAAACTTTACACAGTTAATCAGCTTAAAATTCCAAAAGATCCGATCTTGATTACTCGAGAACAGAAAACCGAATTCAGATCGCTTACCAATCGCAGAGAAAAAGCGAACACCACTCCGAGATCTCACAGCCAGGGACCTATCAGAGGAAAAAGGGAAAAAAGATGGAGGGAGATTAGAGAGAGAAACGAAATCTCCCACTATATATATGTGTGTATATAATTTATCCAAAAAAAAAATAAAATATGTGTGTATCTATATGTATATACTTTTTCTTTTTCTTTTTCGTTGTTTGAGAGAAAGCAAAGGCAATGATGAATCCAATTCCAAACGGAGTGAAAACCCTAGCTACTCTCCGATCTCCGAAACCATTATTGCGACTTTCTCTTGTATTCGATTTGATTTCGAATTTCCACTCTTACGTCTCTCTCTCCTCTCTCTGCTAAGCACCCAAATGGCGACTATATATATACATATGATATCTGTACAGTATATAGAGAGAGAAAGTTAGAGAGAGAGAGAGAGAGAAAAGATCGAAAACAATACACACGTTGCTTCCTCACCCACTGTAATGAAAATTGAAAAAGAAAGAAAAAATAAATAAAAGGGGAAAAAATAAATGCGTAAAGCTTAAAATAAAGACACTGTACGCTTGAAGATCTCGGTCTTTCGTCTTTAGTTATATTGAACTATAAATTTTTTTTTTAAAATTAAATTATTAGAAGGGATTAAGAGCGAATTTTGCTAGAGTGCGAGGGGGTGCGCAGTGCGCGCCAAAGCATGAGCGGGGTGGGACCCACGCGCCAAATTGAGGGAGGAATTTTCTGTCCGTCTGTCATTCCCAAAAGTGATATTTGGACGGACGATTGAGAAATTTCTTTTTTTTTTTTTATTTAATTGGGGGTTTTCCAGTTGGCGATGATCGAGGTTATCTTGGGCCCCACTCTACGGCTATTGGACTGCCACAACGGGACCGGGCATGATGTCGTGGTCATTGATCTGTCGGCCATGATCAGCTACAGTCGGCCCATGGTAACTGGAATATGTTCTTAAAAGGCTATCACTATCTAATGCGTCTCTTTTCGTTTGCATTGTTTTTTTGGGAATTTATAGGGTAGGTAGGTGATCCATTTTCACACCAAGTATTGGACCTTTTTTTTTAAACAATCGTAATTTATATTTTGTTTGATATGTTAATATAATTCTAATTAAATTTTATTTTTTTATTAGATTTTTATATTTTTTAAAAAAATTATAAAAAAATTATAATTAATTTTTAAAAGGTCAATTAATTTTAATTTAAAAATTTTAATTCCAACTAACGATCTAAACATACGTCTAGTTTTTTTTTTTTACCACACAAACAAGTGTCACACACAATCTCATGAGACAATTCCATCACAAAGACCTTTATAAAGAGGAAAGACCTTTATAAAGAGGAAAATAATAGACTCATAAGTGAATCATATTAAGTTACAACTTTCAAATAATAATTATTTCAGAAAAATCATAATTTTATTATATTCTCATTTTTTTTAATTTAAAATTAGGGGATTCGAATTCTATCTTTTTGTAGTTTTTTTACACAGAAAACTCTACATTTTGCAATTGAGTCACATTTGAGTCTCTCTCTTTTTAATTTGAATTTGAATTTGAAATGATGAAATTTGAATTTAAATTTTTCAATTGGGTCAGATATGAAATTATCGATAAATTATACATGCAATTACGTAAGATATGCAACCACATAATATATTTTATTTTTATGCAAGATAAGATTTTTTTTTTTTTGGTGAATAGGTAAGATTACTTGTCGAATCTTATTACCGTATTTTTATTGAATATTTTAAGCATATTTTAAAATTATACTATAAAAAGTATATTTCACAATCAATTTTAGGATATTTTTGTCAGGAAGAAGAGTGGGCATCCATTTATTAGTTTTTTTTTTTTTTTTTGAAATATCCATGTATTAGTTTTGATGAGTCTTAGATGACTTCTAGGAAAAAAAAAATTATGAGTAGTCGGGCCCTGTTTGGTGGTGTAGTTTGAGTTGAGATTTTTAAGTTTCAATAGTAATTTTTTTTTTGAATTTTCAGAAAAGACAAAAAAAAATTTGGAAAAAAGACAAAAAAAGTTTGAGTTTGATGGAGTTGGATGGGTGAACCAAACAGGCTTCTAGGGTGAACCAAAAAAAATTGAGTTTGATAGAATTGGATGGGTCAAATATTAGAGAAATCAATTCTCTAATATTTGACAAGTAAACGTATTCTTTTTTTCTTGGGAAAATAATTTTATTTAAATTAATGGAGTAAATCTGACAATATTGGAGAAGAGATCAAACTAGAAATAACATCCACCCAAGACACACCACAACAAGGGGGGAAAATGATAATAAAATTGAAAAAAAATAATTTGTGTTGCTAGCAGATTAATAAATTATATATTACAATAACATATATATAAAAAAAATTTAAATAAATGCAGGAATAAATGCGTATATGCGGAAAAATTAAGGTAAGAGGAAAAACATTGTAGTTTGATTAGGACCACCCACACAAAGGGGAGTACTAATTGACCAACTTTGTTTACACATAAAGTTTAGCACTGTATTGCCCCGTTTAGGACCCTAGTGTCCCTACCGTTTGTTCTCTCAACTTTCCTTTTTCAGGTTTTTTTTTTTTTTTTTAATTATTAGCAAACTTTCCCTTTTAAGTTTTGGACCTTCTGAAATCCCAGGGGGGGGGGGGGGGGGGGGGGGGGGGGGGGGGGGGTTTGGCATCGTCTTTAAAACATTTGGAAAATAAAATGACATATTTTTAACGTGTGAAAATGAAAACATTTTTTAGATCTCCTTTGTTTACTAAATACTTGAAAACATAGGTTAAAACTAAAAATTGTAAGAATAATTTTTGTTAAGAAAATAAAAAATGACGTAAAATTATTTTCCCTTTTCTTAAGATTTATAACTTAAAACATTTTTTAAAAAACATGTCCAAATACAGTTTTACTTTTTCGTATATTCAGATCACTTTCTAAAAACATAACCAAACACAATTTTAGAAACCGGTTTAGCATCATTTTCAGAAAAACTCATCAATCAATTGGTGTATGTGTGAGTCGTTTTTAGTGTTATAAGTCCTTATTAATTCAAGTCCTTGATATGGTACATTTTAGAATAAAAGAAATTTAATGTATACATTATTGAAGAACGTAAAATGCTTTCTTTTGTAAATTAAAAGCAAACTATTTTTTTTTTCTTTTAAACGGAAAAGCAAATTATTCTACAAGCAAACGAAAATGCAAATTATTCAAAATAAAAAAATAATTAAAAGGTTTTTTTTACAGCATTAAAAACAAAACTTTTTATAAATTGCAATGATTTTAATTATTTTTTCTTTTATATCATTTTTAATATCTTTTATATCATTTTCACTATCATGACTTTTGTACTTTTTTTTTTTAATTTCTAAAGGAATGTAACGTTACGGTAATTTAAAAAAAAATCCAAATCAATGTTATTTTCAAAATTCTCTATTTACTACTGATAAAATAACTTTCCCTCATTAAAATGATAATTTACATTAATGTAAATATGTTAGTTCCTATATTTATTGTTTGTGGTTTAGTTACATTGAATTTTTATTTTGCAATTTAATATGATATTTATTTGGGGGGTAATAACAAAAAAACTTCTTGAGTATTTGTTGATATGTTGAATCCCATAATTTGTGGTCGTATATATTATAACGGTAATATCAAACCTGATTCTATCAAAAAACACATAGTTTAAATCTCTCAATTACAAGTTCAAAAAAAAAAAAAAAAAAAAAAAAAAAAAAAAAAAAACCCACATTGTTCCATGTATGTTTAAGGAACACAATATTTATCTCATTTCATTTACCAATGTTTTGAAAACATCGCCCTTGATTAAATTTGGTTTAGAACAAGGATAAAAAGATGATTTAACATTGATTTTAAAATTATTGGTTGTTTGATTGTAAGTTTAGTTTAAAATAAATTGTACTTTCTTCGTCATGATTTTTATCTTTTTCTGAAAAAGTTTTTTGTCTTTTATGAAAAATTTACTATTAAAATTTAAAAATCTTAAACTAAACTCATTCACCAAACACCCCCTAAGAAGCTATTTTTGGAATGAGGGTATTTTGGTCATATAAAAAACTTTAGGGGTTTTAGCCAAATAGTTTTAATCAAAGTGATTTTTTTTTTTTTTACACAATTAATAAAAACACAAGGGATAAGCACAATAGTCTTAACAACATAAAGGTGCAACTGATCGTTTTCATAGAAAACAAAATGAAGCCTCTGTTTGGTAAGTTAGTTAGAGATAAAAATTTTAAGTTGATATTATTGACTTTTCAAAAATAAATTATAAATTTTATTGACTTTTCATAAAAAAAAAATGAGACAAAAAAAAAAAAAAACAATTTGATTGAAATTAAATTTGAATACCAAACGAAACAAAAGTCTTTATCATGTCGTTTTTATTTATATGTCCAACTTTTTTCGGTAACTTCTTTTTGCTACTAAAGTTATCTATGTCTTATAAGTTATAACTTGATTATTACGATACTGATAAATGTTGAAAGGGACCTCAATAATTGTTTTTTTTTTCTTAAAAAGGGGTCAAGAATATTACCGTCACGCCTCAATAATCCTCCCAAAAGATAGAATAAGGGTTTGAGTCTCAAACCTCTGCTTTAGTCAAAGTTTTAAAGAGTGAACATAAGCTACTCTAACTATTCTTTTGGAGTTGACCTCATTAATTGGTTTTAGATAATTGTGAAAGAGGCTTAAATAATTGCAAATGGATATATATATATATATATATATATAGGTGGTTAACAAGTGTATTTGAAGCATGGTAGATCATGTTCTTCTTTATGGTTAAGTAAAAAGATGGATCTCAATTACTCAAAGGGTCTTTCTCGTACTCATTATTTCTAACTACCGACTTTAATTATTGAAAAAAAAAAAAAAGAGGGAAAAAAATATATCTTTATTGTAATGACATTTCTGTCCCATACAAGAAAATGGTCAAGATCAATTTTATTTGTTACATAAACTCATTGATGGTATCATCGCGCTTTCTGACCTACTAATTGTTACATAAACTCATTGAATCCGTTGATGGATAGTTTAAAATCCCTTATCTAAACATTTAACATGCGTTTGGTGTAATGGTTTGGATTATAGAATTTATAGGGTGTTTGGTGGAATAGTTTGAGTTGGGATTTTTAAGTTTCAATAGTAAATTTTTTTGAATTTTCAGAAAAGATAAAAAATTTTTGGGAAAAAGATAACTTTTTTTTGGGAAAAAGACAAAAAAAAGTTTGAGTTAGATGGTTTAAACTACTACACCAAACAAGCCTTTAGATTCGAATTGAATTATGCATTTTGTGTGACATTTTGAATTATTGGAGTTAAAAGTGTAAAAACTTAAAATGTGTTCGGAAAAAAATATCAGTATGGAGCTTGTTTCGTTCGTTTAAAAATTCTATGTAATTTATAAAAAAAAATCATCTCATTTGGATTTTTATATGAGAAATTATGGGCTTTTAAAATTTGAGTTAAAAATTTATAAATAGTAAAACTGAGAGAAAAATATAAAAATTAAATTGTAATTTTATGATCTAAACTCTTACACCAAGCATCGGCTTAATAGCTATTAATCCAAGAGTTTAAGAGCTACCAACACGTGATCTTTATGTCAAAAGAAGACGCTTGTGTGCATCAAACTCAACTTTCTGATTGAAAATTCCAAATAATACCTCCTCGAGTTCGACCATTATGCTATCGTTCGTTGTGGTCAAGACTTTGGTTTTTTTTTTTTTTTTTTGTTAAGCAAGAAAAAGAAATCATGTACAAATAACGATGGTGGACGGTCAGTGAAATCATGAGACCATTTCCCTCACAGCAAAAGAAACCAAATAATAATAATAATAATCTATCTATTACCTTATTTAAAGAGGACGAAAGACACTAAATTTATGTTTGGTTTGTCGATTGAAGATAAAAATTTTAAATTAGAGTTGGATGAATTTTTAAAAATTAATTATAATTTTTTCTTGATTTTTCAAAAAAAAGATAAAAATTGAGATGAAAAAAATATAATTTAATTGGAGCTAAATTTAAATGTTCAACGAAGCTTTGCATTTCGTCCTTACCTCCCCTCCTGCCACGTGACGGGTTCTAACCCCGTCATGTGATTTTTTAGATAAAAAATTAATTTTTAAAATTTAAAAAATTTAAAAACTTAATTTTTGTTTTTTTTTTTATTTTGCTTTACTTTATTTTGTTTGTCTATTTTATAGAACCCGTGACAATTATAAATAAAAAATTAATTTTTAAAATTTTAAATTAATTTTTTTTTAATTTTTTGTTTTGTTTTAGTTTACTTTGTTTGTCTTGTAGCATTGTGGCATTTCAACTAGTAATTAAAAAAAGAAATATCCTAAAAACGTACATATTCGTACAAAATAGATTTGTAGTTGTCGAGTCCTTTTATATTGTTAAGCGTTATGGCCGCTAGATTTAGATCCGACAAAGGCAAGTGCTTGGCGGGATTTTGGGGTTACAGTACAATATAGATATGCATGTTAATATATATAATGTATTATTATTACTTGACAAACTAGTTGTTTTTTTTTTTTTTTTTTTAATAAGAAAACTTGACAAACTAGTTACTATTATAAAACAAAGCCAAAGTAGTCGGCTTTCCCTGCAAATTATTTTAATTAGGAAAATGAGAATTGCTAATTAGGAGGAAGAAACAAAGAAAACGACAACGACTTTCAGACCAAATGAAAATGACCCGCATTCCATGCTAGAATCTAGGTTTGGCTTTGACGGGAGAAAACGACAATTTTTCTACAAAGAAATTGGAAAGTCTTATTACCAACAATTAGTTAGCATTCGATCCAATCTGATTGAGCCGGATTGGTCAAAAGGGTTAATGATCTAATTATTTTTTATTTTTATTTAACAAATGTTTATCATTTTTTGTTTATGAATATATTCATAGAAACTAATATTTTACTAATTCCAAATTAATGTTATTTAATATTTACATATATTGCATCAATTCTTACAAAAGATTAATGCCACCTCATAACTTATGATCTCTGGTATTATCCATCATCAAAATATGGAACAGAAATAAGAGCATCTTTAATGAATTCCTATTTCATACGTCGATAATAAAAAATTGGGTAAAAATCATTTTCCAATGTAATGTTACATTCATACACTACACTTGTTAAATTTGACACCAACTATAACATATGCTAAATTTCAAAATTTGATTGTTTATATATTAGTTAAAGTTTTCCTTTTTTTTTTTCCTAGTAATTATGAACAAAAAATTAGGAAAAATTTGAAAGTCAACATAAGTTTCAAAGTTAAAATTTAATAAGGATAAATAGATTAGCATTTAAAATAACAATATACACAGGAGTGTAAAATAGGATAATGGGTCGATCCATTAATAAAAATAATGGGTTGAGTATATTATTTCTTAAACTTGATGTTTTAAATAGAATTAAAATTGATATTTGTATTTGAGATTATCTAAATAAATAATTAGTAAATACAATATGTTTTTGTAACTGGGGGGCTTCTTTCATTAACAAAATAAATAAATAAATAAAAGAATACATATCTCTCTTTGCTATATATATATATATATATATATATATAAAAGATAGCTATGTTATTCGACACTGCCAGACACCAGTGAAGAGAGAAGTTGTATCATAATAATCACAAGTTATATCATAGTAAATTTTCTTTTTCATTAACACCGTTTATTTTTTTATCCAACAGCTCCAAAAGGGCGGCCGTTATTGTCCGACAAAACTGGGGTGTCGGATAAGAAAATTTACGTATATTTATATATATACATATATTAAATTTCTTATAAACATGATTTTTCAAGACAGAAACATGAAAAGAAAGAGGACCCATAAAAGGTTACAAAGAAATTGCACGAATGGATGTGAATAAAAGTGAAAAAACTGTGTTGAGATTAAGAAGCAGAGAGGTGCCCACTCTCCATAGCTCCACAGTTCATGAACTAAATCACATACAAAAATTGGAGGAGCCCAGGAAAATAATATTCATTACAATATATGTTGAGAAGCAATTTGGAATCCAAAAAAAAAAAATGAAAAGAATTGGAATCCAAATAAAAGCTTTTCAATTCATTTCACAGGGGTATTGTACAGTTATTGTTTTGTGGATTTGCAATTAGACCTCATGAATGCCGTCTTTATACTTGCAAAAAAGAAAAAAGAAGAATAATAAATCTTAGTGAGGCCCATCACAACATTTATGTCCTAAACATAAACATTTATTTTGGCTTCACTCATGTTTTACTTACCAATCATGGCAGATATGTGACAGGCAATAATGTATTATTAACACTATACCCGTATCCATCTTTTTTCCCCCCCTCAACAAGTATTAGGTGAAGCTTCGGTTGGAAGAATGGTTTTTAAACCATTTTGAGGTCTAAATTTAAGTGGGATCTACGTAGTAAAAGTAACGGATCTTAGTGGACCTACTTAGTAAAAGTTCAAACGGATGTAATAAAGGCTTTGATTGTACGACGTAGATTACTATTGCTCGTCGTTGTATCCTAGGAGACATACGTCTGTTGAAATCTCGTGCACTTACCGGAAGGGACGAATTTACATTAAGGAAAACGTGTCACACGTGCCTCGACGATTTTATTTTTGTATTGTTTCATTCAAGTTAAGGTTGAATTTCGATTGTAGCAAATACTCAATTATTATCTAACAGCTTCATTAACTATTGGAAGTGAATACTATAATGTAATATGGGCAGGATTTGTTATTTTCTATATGGTTTGAAGTCAGATCCTTAAAAAAAAAAAAAAAATAATAATAATATAGTGGCAGTTAAGAAAATTGTTATATCAGGGAAAAAAAAAAAAAAAAAGTGATGCTAAAAAATTCCCAAATTTGTTTAATCGTTGCCTTTTCTTGAGTGATGTGTTCAAGTGGGGTTGCTCACCGACATTGTTGTTATTTATTTATTTTTATTTTTTTTGGACTGAAAGCCCATGGTCCTTTCTCCTTAGCCCAAGTTCTAACTATTGTATTCTTCCTCCTTTGTTTCAAGGTTTTATTTCTGAGAAAATTTCACCGATAGCCATCCTAACGCAATAGTTTGGTTTTTTTGTCATTGTTGGATAATCTTGCACTTTTTTGATACCTCAGAGATTCTTTTGAAAATGTTAGAAAAGTGATATGACAATAAACAGTGATATTAATATCCCACGGATGTCATAAAAGTGTCATTTGTATTCTTCTCTCCTTATTTCTCTTTATTTTTCAAATAACTAATGCACAAGCAGACGCGTAGTGCGTGCAGAGCCAACAAACAAAAGAAAGCAAAGTAAAAGAAAAAAAAATTAATTAGTAAAGTTTCATGTCACATTGATGTGTTCATTTCAACTTAACAATATGTATCTTGTTTCATTTTTATTAAAATTCTCTATAATTTTTTTTAAATTATCTCATTTTAACTTAAAATGATAAAATTATAGTCCATGTTTGGTGATACAGTTGAGTTTAAACTCAACTGTACTTTACGGTTGGTTTTTTGTCTTCTTCTAAAAAAATCAATAAAAATTATAATTATTTTTTAAAAAGTCAACCAATCTCAACATAAAAATTTCATCTCATCTCAAACTCAACCCGAACACTAACTAATTTTAAAGTTTGAGTTTTTTGAAAATATTTGAAAAAGTAAATAGTAAAATTACATGAAAAAGATAAAAAAAAAAAAAAAAAAACTTTTTAAAACATTGTTTTCAAAAATGACCCCAAAGGACCCGCAAATTGTCACGCAATAAGACACATGATTATATCGGTTAAATTACATCAATCCAGCATTAGTTGTTGGATTAGGGGTCGAAAGTGTCAAAAAAATTCAGGAAGCAATCTATTAAAAAAACAAAAGTTATGGACCAAAGTGTTAAATACTCATAGTTCCGAGGACTAATAGTGCTAAATAGCCCAAACAAAATGAGGTCTCAGCGTAATTATAGAAATTAATTTACAAATTCCACCCCTCCAACGAAACACAGCCTTATCTATTCCGAATCCCATCCGTTGCTTGACTTTGAGAAGACATCAGACTCTGCAGTTGTATGACCAAAATGGTTTCGAGGATATTCACGAGCGCAGCTCAATCCTCGCTCCACTGTTTCTTAGAACCTCCGAAACTAAATCCTCCCAGAATCTCCGCCAAACCAACTAACCACGTCCTTTTTCTCGACGGCCATGAAAGCTTCTCCCTCAGCCTGTCAAACCCACTTCCGTCGCTCCCTCACGCCACCCTCAAACGCAGAAGATTACGTTCCGTTTGCTTCTTCAAAGCCGGCGATAAACCCAACGATGATTTCCAAGGAAAGGTAACGTGTTTCAAGCTTAATATAACGAATAAAGAAGAATTAGTTCTTTACTATTTTGTTTGAAATGACCCCATTTTATTATAAGAATTACCTTAAAAGGTTTGCAGACAAAATTTTTTGATGGGGTTGTCTCAATATATATATATATATATATATATATATATAGATATGGGATTTTGATGGATGAGTATACTTAAACTTGAGAGGCAGCCTATTTGCCTTGGTCCTGAGCCCGTCGGTTGCTGCGCCTACGAATCTGTAAGGGACACTCGAAGTAAGAGCCCAAATGAATAGTATGTAGAAGGAATGGTTGTGTCACTCTTGTATCAGTTGGTAACTTGGTATCCGAATAGAATAAGAGGTCCTAAGTTATGTTCAAATCACCATGATGCGTCCTGTGGTGGGTATTTTTGCAAGGAATAAGAGCATATTTGAATTTGAGAGGTGGTCTCTGTGGATTTGATTGCGTCTTTTTATCAGTTGTAACTTTTGGAAGGAATGGTTGCGTTACACCTACATCAGTTTGTCTTAGCTCTCTTATTTAAGCACTAAAATCTTCACATTTGTTTGAAAATTATAATAAAAAAACGATTTGAGAAGAAGTTTGGCTTAAAAGTTTGGAGATAATTTTCAGGAAAGTGGATTGGAGTGGCCCATTCTGAGGCGGTGGGAGGTGCCTTGGGGATGGCAAACAGTTTCCTTGACATCCCTTGGTTGTGGACTAAGGTGTCTTTTTTTTTAAACGTATTTATTTGTTTATTATTAGTTGGTTAACTGGCTTTTTTTCAGTGTGGAACAAAATTGAAATTTTTCCAGGCAGTTTTGTTTTGACAGGATTGGTAGAGGCAGCGGCCATACCGTATCTAGGACTTAGCATTGAGAAACTAAGCTTAGATGAGAAGGCAGAGATATTGTTTCTGGATCAAGGGTATTAATCATTTTGCTTTGCTTTAATCTGCATTATAATTTCTTTCTTGAAGGAATTTGGTTTGGTATATGAAAGTGTAATTCACCATTCACCAACTAAGGACTGGTTGTTATACCGAGGCCGTTGGTAATAGGATATTTTAAGTGTATTGTGCCGGTTTTAGGGGATTTTGAAGCCCATTAGAATTGTGTTATTTGACTGATGTATTGGTTTTTGGCAGCATTACAACTGCAGTTGTACTTGGAATTTTATTCAGCGTTGCGAACTCCTTCCAACCACTTCCTGAAGATATATACAGATATGGTATGAACATTTTCATTCCATCCCGGAAACACGATTTTTAAATGAAATTAATTTTATCAGTTGGTGATTGTTCCTTCTGAGCTGCTGCTCTGTTCTATTCGGCTCTATTGCACGAAATTGACATGAAATTATGCATGATATGCCAATTTTTTGAGTCTTGAATTTATGAGAAAACATTGGCCGTGTTGATTTTTGTAGCTACAAAATCTGTAGTTTAAAGCTCATCCTATCAAATCTGAGACTTGTATTTAGCCAAAGTCTTGATCGAGGATCCAAGCTCCATTGCGGTACGTGATTCTATCACACTGATTTGGAGTGATATTGTTTCAGATTTGAGGGAACCTTTCAGCCTACGGAAAGGGTGGCTCTTGTGGGCGGGGATTGGGCTTATTGGTGCTATTGGCGCTATTTCATTAACAGGAGCTGCTGTGTCTTTATTCAGCGGTGAAAGCCCGCAAAGAGAGGTTAGGAATTAATTTGAAGCTGATTTTTACATCTCTTTCTTTCATTCCATTTTCAGTCTTTAATATTCTATGTTAATCTCTTTAATCTTATTTCAGACGGATGCCCTAGTTCGCTTGCTTCCCTTGATTGGGTCTTCAAGTATCAGGTACTTCTTAATGACAGTAAAAAATGTTGAACATTCCCATTTTCTGGTAGTTTGTCGTTGATTCCAAGTTCTAAAACTGATGGAACTTTAGGATTAAGTAATTGACCGTATTGGTAATTGTTGTAGCACTGCATGCTTGGTTGGCATCACGGGGGTTCTTGCTCCAATTCTTGAGGAATCTGTGTTTCGAGGGTTCTTTTTGGTGTCCCTGACCAAATGGTATAGTTGTTTCGATTTCTAATAGCTATACATCTTTCCTTAGGGTACTACACAAAACGAGGATGCATCATGTAATACTTGCTAATACCCTGTTTCAAATGTTCCGGAACTTATGATCCTTTCTCTGCACATCATTCTCAAAAACTTCTGGTTCTCTCTTTGGATGTAGAATTTCGAAACTCGTGATTCCCCATCCTTTTTGTATCTGTAGCTGTTACTTTGGATTTCTTATTGGAGAAATCTTGCAATCACTTGATAGAAACAAGGGATGTGTTTGTTTGCTTCGTTGATTGCTTTTACAATTATCTCATATGATTTCCAGCAAATTGTTCTCTTTTGCAGGGTTCCGACACCGGTTGCTGTCGTTGTTAGTGCAGCTGTTTTTGCACTCGCACATCTAACTCCCGGAGAGTTTCCCCAGCTCTTTGTTCTTGGTAACTGTTTTCACTAGTTTATTTTGAAAAAGTTAAAAACCCTATTAACAGATAGGAAATTTCTGCAGAACCTCGGACACAACAATGTCTTACGTTGCTGCTCCTAGTTTCCTCGATCACACTTTATTAAGCTCTATTGCTTTTCCGTCGACCTGTGCAGGCGCTGCTATGGGATTTTCATATGCTCAAACCCGCAACCTTCTAACCCCTATCACAATACACGCTTTTTGGAACTCAGGAGTAATATTGCTTCTCACCTTTCTTCAGGTACACACACACACACACACACACACACTCTCAGACATGCTGTGGAATTTAGTATGACCAAAAATCAGTTCTAAAAGTTAAAAACTCTTTTGTGGTGGTTTTGTTTTTGTAGCTGCAAGGATATGATATTAAGGAATTGTTGCAGGCAACCTGATAGAATATCAGCTTCGTTTTAACTGATAGCAAAGACCATATATAATATCAATGTCTTGTTTATTTACCCACCATTTCTTCTCTCACGTGGATAATTTATTTCCTTTCTTCCATGTTGTATAAGAGATTTAAATCAGGAGAAAAATAGGCTGGAGCTACTCAATGACAAACATGAATGTGCTTATTTTGTAGTTCCTTCTTAATTGAAATTTTGAGAACATCCCAAGACAGAGTAGGGATTTCGAACCTTAGACCTCTCTCAATGAAAGTTTAAGAAGTGAGCTCTCGACCACTCCGGGGCGAATTGATCATGTAATTGTATCATATGATGCTATGATGATTGCAACGTTTTCACATTCAGAGAAAGTCGAGAAGAGAATCCGGGACTCTGTCCACAGAATAAACACTTGAGCTGAAATAATGGTGGCTGGTTTGACTATAGTTTCTAGCGGGCTTAATCCTGATCGTTTTTATTGCCAATTTCAGAACGGTAATTCTCAAAGATGGTTTGCATTCTCACCCATAAGTCATAAGTTTGGTTCTTGTTTTCATATTTTGGAAAAACAAGCGGTGGCGAAGCCACGTTGTTTTGAGTGGGGGCCCATTCAACTTTTGAAATTCTAAATTTTATACTAACTTTTTTAAAATTTTATTTATGCCCCACATATACCAGAAAATTGTAACTGTGTCCCATATAATAACTACGAGTCTACGACATATTATTGTGTTCTAAGTTTAAAAAAAAAAAAAAAAATTGTAAGTGTATCCTCACTTAATAATTATAATTTATAATTTCGTTATCATTCAACAAAATTCTATTTCTTATTCTTTTTTAAAGTTTCTCACTCGAAATATCCTTGGCTTCGCAAATGGAAAGAAGAGAAGTATTAAGGGGCTGTGTGCCTTGCTTAATTTCATTCTTCTACAGTTTTCAAATGGGCTGGCTTCTGTCTTCATCTAGTATTATTCTTTTTTTTTTTTTTTTTTTTGGGACTAAAATACCACTTGAGAAGTACCCAATAATTCACTTATAAAAACAAATAAACAATAAATGCAACTTAAGTGTGGGTTAAGCATGATCATTTGACAAGTGTACCAAGTGGAGTCGAAGTCAAATGGATGTTGGGTACATATATATATATATATATAGCTGTCTTCCAATACAATATTCCATGATATCTTTTACTTCGGCCAAAAAAAAAAAAAAAAGAGAGAGAAGAAGAAGAAGATAATAGAACAAACAAAGGATTTTCATTCAAAAAAAAAAAAAAAAAAAAAAAAAAAAAAAAAAACAGACCAAAAACTTGAGAACACTGCATAAATGACAATATTGCTACATGATAATATGTGGCCCGTCTCACATCCTAGTGCTTTATATTACAGAAATTTAATACCACTTTCCACCCAAAAAAGAAAAAAAGAAAAAAAAAAAAAAAAAAGGAAAGAAAACTAAAACTACACCTCAAATAAGGGGTAGTAATAAGTAAATTGAACTCCTGAAACAGTTATAATAAATTGATTCTTCCTATGGATTTGAACTTAGATGATCATTTTAGGTTCTATAATAGTGAATTTTAGTTGTGTTTAGTTTAGTTGTTGACGTGTTCATTCTAAAAAAGATCCGAAAAAATAATACTAGTGCAATATTAACATACTTCTTCAGAGTATGACCAAAGCGACTATCTAAATGGTGACCTAAATGTTCGTTGAAGGTTTTATTATCGGATCCTATCACTCGATGAGGAATTCATTATTCTAATCTAATCAAATATACTAATAATAAAGATACACTACTTAAATCTTTGATCATATATCCACCATCAATATAGTTCATTATCGCTAGACCATTCCGCTCAGTAATGACTCTCTTACATGATTGTGATTGTGTTATGAAGAGGTAAAATGTATAGTTCATGTAGAAAGAGGTCTAGATGCTTGGGCTTGAAGAGTTTGACCCTTTTTTGTCTTTTAAAATATATAAAAATAAATATTGGTTGCACGCTTGGGAAGCAAACCCAAGGTCAAGGAACAGACAAGAAGGGTTCCAACCGAGGGCTTGATATGGGGAGTTTCACTGAATTTGGAGTCCCAAGTTTTACCATTTGACCTTCTCTGTAACTTGTTCACTTAATTCACTCTCTACTTACCCCTTTCTCTATCCTCCCGATATTATTAAACGTCTAGTTTAGCAAAGTTAAGTACTAGTACAATTATTAGTATTTAGACTAAAAGAACACAAATAATAATAATATTATTATTGTCAAATACAAAGTGTTTTTGAGAAACTTGAAAACTCTTCAACTCATGAGTTTCGTTGTTTGCAACCATGAATCAACTAACCTTTTTCTGGTTTTACTAAAAGCAAGAAATGTTGAGGAAACCCATACTGAGAATTCCGAAGCTACCAACAAAATCAGAGAAATTTTGACTTATGCATCTGAAACGATGAAAATATATTACATATTTCCCACTTTGATCTTTTTCTCCGGTTTCAAAATTCAACCCACAACAATATATAATAACCCCAAACTAACCACTCCATTAAGCTTACTTTTTAAAAAAAAATATATAATTTGGCTAAGTTCCATTAAGCTTACTTGGCTGCCTAAGATGGATTCTGGTAACCTACTGGTTTCATGAAAATTGAAAAACAGTTTTTTTTTTTTATAATTTTTTTTAAAAGAAAATATTAACACTAATCGACATGATCGTATAATAGTGGAGTTGACTATAACAATTGTTTCTAAAAATAATTTAAGAATAGCAAAGTTACATGGTAATAATAATAATAACTTTAACAGTATATGCTGCAAAATTAAGTTGTAATTATTTAATGATTTTAATTTTTATTGTTTGTAAATATTTTGATTTTTCTATATTTCAGCATGAATTATAATAAGATTAGACCATCTTCAATATATATGTTAATTTCAATGTTATATAGGTTACAAAAAAATTTGAAAAATGGTATATTTGAGATTTGTGCTCTAACGTATAAAGCTATTTTCAATGCTATATTTACCTTTTGTCATCATCATTAAGCTTTGAAATAGGTGGGTAAATGCCTTTTCTTTTAAGAAGATTTTAATAAATGGTCGAAGTTTTGTAAAAATAAAAAAAAATGAATGTTTTTAAAAAATGGATTGACTATGGTTAATCATTGATTGATCAATGTTAATATGTATTTTTTATTAATTGACTATGGTCAATCACTGATTAACAGTTATTTTACTAAATAAATTTTTTTCATTTATTTAAATAAGTGTTTAAAAACTGTTTATTTATCTAATTTTTCTTTCTTCAAATGACCAAACTCATGTAATGATTAGATGGAATAGTTGAAACACCAACTACTAAAATCAAACACCAAATTTAACATTGACTATACTTGGCAGAAAAATTTTCACCACGTTTGCCATATGACAAGTTTGACATATTCAAATATCAAAACTTACTATTGACACATCATAAATTTAACACTTCATTAAAAATGCTCTTATTTATATGTTTAGCTCACCCCAATTTTTGCAGTGAAAAGAAATTCTTGTTAAATGTAACATATCTCTTCTGCATACGTGAATACATATGTATGCAAATATATCTGAACATATGTACGTGGTTAATTATTTAGCATATGTAAATAGATATAACACTCTTCAATATTATGCTATTTCCTATGCTAAATTAGACAATTTGCTATCAAGTCTGCAAATAAAATTTTAGTATTTAATTGTTATTGATGAATGCATTAACTTTATTTACTTAATCACTAAAGCATTGTCATTTTTAAATTATTCAAATATTAAAAATATATTTTTATGAGTTTCAAAGTTTAATTATGATGATAAATAAGTAGATATAACATCAGAAAATACACTATATGCATTTGCATTAATGATAGAGGACAACATAACATATCAAATATAATATTTTCACATATTTTATAACAAATATAACATTTATATTGATATTTTAATTACTTTTTCAAAACAAATTCATCACATGAGAAATATATATATGTTCCCATGCATGACTTCAAAAGCGAAACTTTCTATGACAAAAGAAAAGAAAAAGAAAAAAGAAATGTTTACACACATTTCACCGACAAAGAAAAAGAAAATCCAAAAGATGTAAATGTAGACATGAAGTCAATATTTGACTAAAATGTTATTGTTAGTACGAAAGCAATAAATACTTAATTAGAGATCAAATTAACAGACACAAATATATATATGTATGTATATAATGTTACCAACAATTAAGCTGGTAGTTTAAGTGGTCCCTTCCATCACACGTTCAGGAGGCATCTGATCTTCCAAATCTGACGACCCAATTAACTTATTCATTTATTTCGACAAAGTCAGTGGAATAGAAGCTCTGGGGAATGGAATAGAAACGGGATTTTCGGATTCTGAGAAACCCTCTTTCACTTTAAAATATTACACTAATATTTTATTTGCTATAATAATTTCATCTTTTTGTTGGAATTTATTATATATTAATTGTAATAATTAAGTTTGAGCTGGTCCACGTTTCCAAATTCACTATTCAAACTCCACCACATTTAAATATTAATCTCTTTGAAACTTTGCTTAATTTTGTCTTTAATGAGATTGTACGTATTAGTAATAAATCTAATATGTATTATTTAATGGGAAACTTAAATAATTAATGGCATTCACAATCCCCATGAACTGTTGATTTAGTAGCTCATTGAGATTCCTCCATTTGGGATATTAAACAAAACCCAAATGGTGCTATTTGAGGTACAAATTATGAAAAATATTATTATATATTAAGAGAAGTCCATTAATATTATTTTTATTTATTTTTTTTCTTGACTTGAGCTAGGGTTTTCTTATTCCTTGGAAGTTGCATTTCTCTTAATGAAGAGCTTTGCCCATATTAGCGTCTTTCTTGATCTTGATATGCTCGCAAAACACAGTCCTTAAAGTCACCAGAAAAGGCGGCTGATCCTTCGGAGCCCGACCCCGTTTCGGGAACCATATATTGCCTTCAAACTCAGCCAGCTTTGTTGATCTCATGACCAGTAGCTTCAATATCATTTATCATAACTAGTAGTACTATTTCATGTTATGTTTCTAGGGTTTTGCTTTTTTCCAGCTGAAAGTTTCAAGCACTTGTCTTAATTAGCTATAGTTGAAAGACGTCGGTAAACATACCGATCGATAAATAAACTCGTGAATCTCTTATATCGGTTTTAGCCTTCTTTTGTTTGAGTTAGGGAAAGGTATGGATCACGAAAGATCGTCGAGTCATGATACGGATAAACTCGATGAAGTGATGCTCCCGGGTTTTAGGTTTCATCCAACAGATGAGGAGCTTGTTGGGTTTTATCTCAAGAGGAAGATTCAGCAACGGCCTCTGTCCATTGAGCTCATCAAGCAACTTGACATCTATAAATATGATCCTTGGGATCTTCCTAGTAAGATCATGATCTCATATATATATATATATATATATATATTTGCTTTACTATATATATTTTATTAACCTCATATATGTGTGATGAGAGTATTGTTAAAGTTTTAGAAGTTGATTTGCACCAAAGCTAACATGCATGCCTCTAGCTCTAATGGAGACTAACTAGGTTTTTTGTTCCGAAAATTGCTTGTTATATATATATAAATATATATATATATATATATATATGTAGAGTTGGCGAGTACCGGAGAGAAAGAGTGGTATTTCTACTGCCCTAGGGACAGGAAGTACAGGAACAGTGCAAGGCCAAACCGGGTGACCGGAGCAGGGTTTTGGAAAGCCACGGGGACCGACAGGCCCATTTACTCGTCGGAGGGCACCAAGTGCATTGGCTTGAAGAAAATCTCTTGTTTTCTACAAAGGCAGGGCTGCCAAGGGGGTCAAAACCGACTGGATGATGCACGAGTTCCGCTTGCCTTCTCTCGCCGACCACTCGGCGCCTACCAAGAGACTGGACAAAAGCTTTCCGGCTAATGTAAATTTCCTTACAAAAACACATATCTCGTACAAGACTGGTGACTCTTGATATCTCAAGTATTTTTCTTGAGTATTCTAACCGTAATGTGTACATATATACTCATCGACTTTGTATTACATTTGAACTTGCAGGATTCATGGGCAATATGTAGAATATTCAAGAAAACAAACTCTACAGCTCAAAGAGCTCTTTCTCATTCTTGGGTCTCTCCATTACCAGAACCAAGCTCATCTGACATTTTGTTGTCCAAAGACACAAATAATCGCAGTCAGTTTAGTTCATCAGCCAACCATTTTTGTAGCACTAACAATAATATTGACATGCAAAACTCTTCTCCCATTGACTTTTTCCCTTACAAATTTCCCTTTCACATTAATAATCTTTCTAGCACAGACTACTTTTCCCCTAATAACTTGCTATTTCCACCTCTTGAAACTCCCTCTAAACTTTCAATGGACAATATTACCCCTTCTATGTTGTTAAACATGTCTTCCATTCTTGGAAACAATACTGGTCATTTTGGTAATTCCGGCAGTGGAATATCATCACAAGAACAGTGTAACAACATTAATGGCTTCTCAAATGCCTTACCCTTTGATCATGTACTGCAAGGAAATCTAGGCAGCATATGTGCTCATATCCCGACTGCGAATGCGACGACTTCATCCGATCGCAGCTCAGAAGATCACGAGTGGGAGGCCGCTGTAAGATCGCTCGGGTTTCCCTTGAACTTGCCGTTGCCGTTGAGTACGGTTGTGGCGGATCCGTGGAAGCCGAGCATGATTTGGAACTCTAATTTGCCATGTCCCACTGAAATGTCCACAAATTTTCCTACTAACAAATGCTATACTTAGTCAAGTTGAACTAGCTAGAGACATATGCAAATGACATAAACTTAATTTAATTATCATAAGCATTGTTTTTGTAGCTTTGTTTATTAGTAATTAGTTTAGCTAGTTTTTTGCAGAAAGTTCTTTTGTTTGTATAATGATCCTTTTGTGAGGCCACTGGAGAAGTCTGGTCAATGAAATATAATGTGAACTCTTGTTTAAGGAAATCAAAGCTTTTGACCGACTTGTCAAATATGGTGCATATTGTTTATCCTTTTGTTTTCATTTTAATATTTTTCATTGAAATCGAGCATATTATACATATTTGCTTATAGAAACATATATACACATTAGACAAATATAAGAGACAAATTAAGGCTACTTAAATAATGAAGTAAGTTCTATTTAAAAACTATATTGATTGAAAACAGAGAATGAACAGTTATGTGAGTCGCGACTGTCCTTAATATTTTTTTATGATCATATATGAAGTGCTTTTTTCAAAACATACATGTGAAAGTGGTGAATCAAATGAAGCACGATTTTCATAAAGTGGTTTCTATTTTATTTCTTTTTTGTTTTTTGTTTTTAAGACATTGGGCATCCTATCCCTCACAAAATGACTAGTAACTAGAACTGCTTTTGATCTCATGTCTAAATGTTTATTCTTTTTTTAAAAGCGATTCTTGTAAATTCATGTTTGTGTTCATCATAGTACTTTTCAGATTGCTTAATATAATTGGATTAAAAAGAGTGGTTTTCGTTTTAATGCTGATCGTAATGCCGCGAACGTTGGTACGCTACTAGAAATGGAAATGGGTATTCTGAAAAGGTCAAAACTAATTTTAAAAACTTAATATCCCTCTAAAAAAGGAAAAGTGGGAACATACTGTTACTATAATAATAAACTTTTATTCCACTCTAAAAAAACTAGTAAGAAGGTATCGGTTTATTATTATTATTATTTTTAAAACTCCATATTAAGAACTGAGATATGTGGAATAATGACCTTTTTATAAAGCATTTTTAACAATTATTCCCAGTTTTTTAAAATTAGAAATATAACCAAAAAATGATAACCAGCCACAGATATTGACAAAGCATAATGACAACCGTTATCTTAGCTTGAAGAAAAGGCAATAGGGAATTTCTTTGGTAGTTAATTTTCACTATCGGTATTGAAGGAGCTTTGTAAGAGTTGAAATTTTAACAATATAATCTATAAATGTACATATTAAAAATGTGCACCGTTCGATTCAAAAAAAAAAATGCTCACGGTCAATTGAAAAGTTAAAAAAATTAATCCAGCAGCTTAAAAGCCTTCCCCATTGATAGTGGGAAAGAAACTTCCCAACCATTAAAATTTCCTTTTAAATAATATCTATGAGTCCAGTCATTTAAGTTGAGATTTATTGTCTCGAAATTTCTATCTTATTGACTGTCCCCTAATGGTATTATGCCATATAATTTGATTTTAAGAATTTCATCACAGAAAAATGCTAAAAACTAAAACTTCTTAAACAAATTGATGAGTTGTCAAAACATATAAAGAAGACAGCTATTGAGACAGGAATATGAGACAACAGATCTGGATTCCATGTCATCTAAGCTCTGGCCAAGTGGTTCATAAAGAATTGTAGTTTGCACACAAGTTACCCTTCGAGAAAACTTTCTTCATTTATTATCCTTCCCTTCACGTTTTAGCACGAAAAACCGGAACTCTGAACTGGAGATTAAAATGCCTCAATATAGAAACTGGACCAAAAGTGTAAAAGAGACGAGAAACTGATTTGGTATTACACAAAGCAAATCCAAGACGAAGTTGATTCCACCAACTGATAAACTAATAGAAATGTGGATTTTCGACAAATGGACCATTAGAAATCAAAGTTTTTAACCAGCCACAGTATAATGTAACGAACCCAAATCGGAAAAGGACATCCTAATAGTTCAATTTCGCCATCATATAGCCAAAATTACACTACAAGCTGCACCAATCGAACTTAGCTCTTTGAGGCTTGCTTATCCTTTGCCTTCTGAATCTTCAACACCTTTTTCACAATCTTTTGCTCTTCCACCAAAAATGCGCGGATGATCCTGTGCAACACGAGAGGCGTTAAACACTAGCTATTTATCTCAACGAAACAGATGAGTGCATTGCAAACTAGTAATTCCTGACGGTTATTCAAGAACAAACCTTTCTCTGACGGCACCTCCAGACAGTACTCCACCATATGCACGGTTGACGGTCCTACGGTTCCTGGATAATCTGGACCTCTTGTATTCAGCCGGTCTCAAGTGAGGAATCTGCAAATAGATAGCCAGAAATGAAAAAAAGGTTGAATCAAAGACGTGACCATACTACTAGTAGTCTAGTAGAATGAGCATAAGCTCCACAAAAGTCACAAGACAAGAGTACTCCTGTTAGAGAATGTGGGTAGATTAAGTCTATGTTTACCAAAAATATAGAGAGCAGTGAACAGAGTATCACACAAGATACCGAAAACGTAGTCTAAACAAAAGAATTATTATTCTCAATTGAAACTCATCAAATGTGATATTCAGACAATTTTACGCAAGACAGAAAATATGGGCATGAAGGTTCACAGGTCAAAATACGCAATTTTACGTTGTCATTTTTCCTTTTCTTGTTATTTTTGGATGGGAGGATTTGAAACAGGCGAAAAAGAGGGTAACTAAATTCCCTCCCTCCAGGTGATTCCCTTCCCATTATCTTTCGGCACCTTGGGTTCTTATACATTTTCCCTTTCAAGAGGGTTACTTGTTCTTACAATGCATCTAAATCTGCTCTCGGTTGCTAAATTTACAAAACACCATTTTGTTCACACCTTGGGGATTTTTCTACTAGAATTTGAAATTCCCATCTACTGATACTCATTCTAATAATGTCCATCTACTGAGAACTAATATTTTAAAATTCAAAGAAATCTTTCAATTGCCAAACACTACACACACATAAACTAATACACCATTGCTTTAGTATTGCCGACCGTCAACCATTTTCCCCAAAATTCACAAATCTTTTTCCTTTACACGTACAAAATTATAAATTCCACTTTCCCATATTGCTAAGAGAAACTAAGCTAATTGGTATTAAAAAAAAAAAAAAAAAAAGACCCAATAATTTAAAGCTACTCTCCATTTCAGCTAAACTCTCATATCAGAAAACAGAGGAAAATCTAAAGAAAAAAAGAAAAAAGAAAAAAAGCATACCCCTTGAATTCTCTTGCCAGTAACAGGGCATTTAGGTCCACTTGCCCTCTTCTTAGTGGTCTGATAAACGAGCTTCCCTCCTAATTAATCAACCACAAAAACGAATATCATATATATATATAAATACACACATACATATATCATGTATGTATATATATGTCTATGTATATGACATTCTCCGAATTACACATGAGAAGTTCTATAACCAAACCCAAATAAAATCATCATTTCTAAGATACCGAGAAAATAAAAACCCACAGATCACACCCCAAGCAACAACATTTACAGTAACAAGCTCACATATCCGAATATATAAATGTACAGAGATATAGATATATATATATATATACATATAGGTGTAATATATATATATATATATATTACCAGGGGTTTTGACGATTCTGTGCTGGTTGGATTTGGTGGCATAGCTATGGCGCTTGCGGTATGTTAGACGCTGCACCATCTTGAGCCGCTGTTTGTCGTCCCTGATTGGATTGGAACTTAGGGTTTTAACCCGACAAAAGACCAGAGGACCTTTTTGACTCACTGCTATTATTCAAAGTCTCGCCCTAGGCCGTACCACATTGGGCTTCACTTTCCACCTTTCTTGTGAGCCCACTTTTGGCCCACTTCAAGCCCAAATAGGATCCAAACACAAAAGTCCAATTTTTACATTTTTTTTAAAAAACATTTACGATAAATAGTATATTTTAAAAATATTTGAGATGAATAATTTATTTACGATGTGTGTATACTATAAAATTACTTTATAAATATTCTTGTAAATATATTATTTATCACAAATACGTTATTTACGTAACAAATTTTAAAATATGCCTATTTACTTAAATATTTTAAACAAAAAGGGCATATTTGCTACAACTTCGTTAAAAAAAATAAATTGTACGAATTAAACAAAAAAGAATTAGCAGCTACACTTTTCCCCTTCTGGAGTGTTAGATTCCTAGTTTTTATCTTTTAATTTTTAATATTAACCCTGAGTGATTGATTATTTTTAATTTAGTAGATATGATTTTTAATACAAATTTTTAAAAAATTATTAGTTAAAAAAAAAGGACAACTTACACATAACATCTATTGATAGTAAAAGATTAGAATAAAAATTTATATCCTTAGCATTATTTTTGTCTAAAGAAATAATAATAGTATTTGTTGATTCATGCTACATCATGTGATATTGAATCGTGTTAGAAAACAAATATTATATGTCCAAGTGGAATTTATTAAATTTGAAGGTTAAAACAACAACGTACGGTAAAGTATTCTTTAAAAAAGAAAAAAAAAAAAAAAAAAAAACCTACTACCATAGAATTTTTCATGAAATAATTGTTTGCTGAAGATTATGTAAATAAGGTTTAAAAAAAAAGTAAATTTTACGGTAGACAGTCCAAACAAGAAAAACAAGACAAAATAAACATGGCCTGTCTAACATCTTCACCAAGCTGTCGTGTCTTATTTTCTTTTCTCTTTTTTAAAATTCTGTATTTGAGTACTTTAACACTTTCTAATATGACCATGTACAAGGGCAACCCCCCCACCCAAAAAAAAAAAAAAAAAAAACCAGGGTAGCTTTCAACTTCTTCTCCGAGTTTTCTCTACCCTTCTTTTCCCTCATCTTTATATTTCTTAAATCTTTCTTTTACCTAGTGTTATTAATTAAGAATATTTTTTTTTGGTGAATTATTAATTATGAATCTTATCTCTTTGTAAAAAAAAAAAAAAAAACAAAAAAAAATCTTATCTCTTTCAACTCTAACCCTTGTCTATTTTTTAAAAAAAAAAAAAAAAAAAAACCTCTAACCCTTGTCTATTGAATGGCTAACCAAACCCCATAATATTTAAACCAAGAAATACCACACCCACCTTGTCTATATACATATGATACAAGGCCTATAGTTCAAAACAATTCCTCTAGAGAGAGAGAGAGAGAGAGATGGGAGAAAAGCAAAGTGAGGTTGTGCTGCTTGGGACATGGGCCAGTGGCTATTGCAGGAGAGTTGAGTTGGCCCTTAAACTCAAGGGCATCCCCTATGAGCATGTAGAGGAAGATCTGTCCAACAAAAGTGAGTTGCTTCTAGGCCACAATCCTGTCCACAAGAAGGTGCCTGTCCTTGTGCACAAAGGCAAGGCCATAGCTGAATCTCTTGTCATCCTTGAGTACATCGATGAGCAATGGAACAACGCGCCTAAACTACTTCCCGACGACCCCTACCAGAGAGCCAAACTTCGCTTTTGGGTCGATTTTTTTAATAAAAAGGTAGGTATATATCTAAAATTTTCTAGCTCCTATATACTATTTTATAATTTTAGTAGTATTAGTGATATTGGTTTTTATTTTTGTCTTGTCATCTTTTGATCAGTAGATGTAACTTTTATATGTTATATTAATCGGTATGAAAAAAAGTTAGGGTAAGAGTTGACAGCTCAAGCATTATTAAATAGCATTCCTTTGAACTTGCAGATTGTGTTGGCCTCGTCAACCATCATCACTTCCAAAGGCAAAGAACAAGAGAAAGCGATTGATGACGCGAACGAGTTGATCAGGGTCTTTGAAGATGGAATTAAGAAGGATTTTCCTGGAAAATTTCCCTTCTCCGATGGTCAGCCCCTGGGGCTTTTGGACATCGTTGTGGGCGCTTCTAGCAACTATGAAGCATTTCATGAGGCAGTTGCAGTGGTGTGGAGTCCCGAAAAGACCCCGCCGGACTTCTTGGCGTGGGTGAATGCTCTCAAACAACACCCTCTCATGAAGGAGACTCTCCCACTTCATGACAAATTGGTCGCCAAAATGAGGGAGAGATACTTCCAGACTCCTTAAGTTTGTCCATCACAAAGTCTATTTAGTTACTAAATTGTAAATTGTAATTTGTAATCAAATTTGGGTTCAAATAAGCAAAAATAAAGGGGGAATGTTTTTAAAGATTTTTAAATTTTTATTTTTGACTATTTTTTTAGGACAAAATCTACCTTTTTTTTTTTTTTTTGGTTGTTGTTGTTTCTCATATTAGATTAAGGGTATTTTTGTCCGCAAAACATAACTAGTTTTATTTTTTGTTTAATTTACAAATAAGTTTGTTTTTAAACAATTTTTTAAAAGCATGGTGGTAATTTGGCTATATATATATATATAAATAGTCCATAAAATAATTGTATTCTTCACAATTATTCTACCACACACAAAAAATTTAAGATAAAATCAAGAAACTAATTTAAAGAAAGAACGAATAGATCATCCAATCTAAAATTAACTAGGCATCCTCAAGAGAGTAATTTATGGAAAGTTTCTTTTTCAAATCCATCTTCCTTTAAAAAAAAAAAAAAAAATTCAAATAACTTGTGCAAATTCACAGGGGATTAATTACTAACTTTATTCCTTACAAAAAGAAAAGTTACAAACTTTATTCATAAATATATATATGCACATCACCATGTAAAAACAAGTAATGATTTTGAAAAAATCCATCAAGACAGTCGAGCTTGAAAAGCCTTAAGCCTATCAACCAATCAATCATGATCAGGAAGCGTCTCTTTGATCAGAGGGCACTCCCTAAGAGAATTTACCCACGACATAAATGTTGAGTTCTTTTCGGGTGAAATTATCACCGCAATTGCTTCATGTAAAGCTGGATAGCTGCAAGCATACGAGTTCACTTCAATCCCAAGAAAGCTCACGTTACCGTCGTCGTTGAAGAAAGACGGTTTTCCCGGAAAATCTCTCTGGATTCCTTCTTCAAATACCTTTAGCAACTCGCTGTACTCTTCAATGACTTTCTCTCTTTCTTGTCCTTTTGATCCGTTTATTGTGTATATGGTCGGTATAATCTGTACTTAATAATAATAATAATTTTTTTTTTACTATTTTCATTATAGGGGAAAAAAACACTAGTAACTTATGTGATTGGGGCACTTTTGCATCCATAAGTCACGTTTTAATATGTCATGATATTTTAAAGTCAAACAATATGCAAGTGTAACCATTAATGAGATGGTTCAACGGTAAAAATGTCTTTCTCTTATAGGATTTTCTAGGTTAGATACTCGGTAGTCCCAATCAAATGTCTTACATAATTAATAGGATATGCGGTGTCGGACCATAATGATGTGAGTGAAACTGAATCCATTTTTTTGAATAGAATTGAGTCAGATCATTTCCGTTCCATTAATGAGTCTTGAAATTTCTTATATAAACAATATAGATAGGAAAAGAGACAGTACCAATGATCCTTTTGCTTTTGGAAGTTAAAAAAAAAAAAAAAAAAACAACAACAACAACATGCAAATTTATAACATAATATAAGACATATCTAATAGTTCAAAGATTTATAAAATTGTGATTGTATAGTAATATTGAGCTAACGATAATTCCGAACTCGGTATTTCTTAAATTCAAATCATCCATGCTCAAGTTCCAAAGAAAAAAAAAAAAACAAAATTTTCTTACCTTCTGATCATAAAAGTTGGCCCAAAAGCGGATTTTTTACTTCTCATAAGAGTTGGTTGTTAGACAAAAATTAGGAGTATGACTCCAGTTCTCGTTAATGTATTCTAGAATGATTAGGCATGCCCTTGTGAACAAGGACAGGTACCTTTTTGTGGACAGGATTGTAGTGAAGAAGCAACTCACTCTTGTTTGACAGATCTTCTTCCACAAATTCATTAGGTATCCCCTTAAGTTTCAGGGCTATCTCAACTCTGCCGCTGAATGAGCTTGCCCATGTCCCAAACACCACAACTTCACTTTGCTTCTGCTCCATTCTCTCTCTCTCTCTTTATATATATATATATATATATATATATATATATATTTATATGTATATATGTATCTAAATAGGCATATATGTGATCTCCGGCTTGTGGATGCTTTTATAGAGAACAACAAGTTGGAGTTTCTAGCGTTGTGGATATTTTTAATGCTTTACATCCACGCCCATTGGCCATTGCTAGGTCAACATCAATATACAATATTAATTAACTAATTAATTAATATGTATCATTTTTAAAAAAAATTAATTAATATGAATCATACAACAAAAGAAAATATAATAATGAGAATTTGTTGAAAAAGATAATATAAAGAAGGACTCCATTAAAAATATATATTATAATTCTCCTTAAATAAAAATAGGAAGAAATTAAAACTTTGTATTGGAGCACTTCAACTTCTTCTCCAAGTTTTTTCTACTCTTCCTTTCCCATCTTTTTATATTTCTTTAATCTTTCTTTAATTAATAATCTTATCTCTTTCAACTTTAACACTTGACCATTGAATGACCAACCAAACCCCATAATATTTAAAGCAAGAAGTTTCATACCCACCTTAACTATATATACAAGGCCTCATCATGTACATAGATACTTCAAACCAAATTCCTATAGAGAAAGAGATATGGGAGAAAAGCAAAGTGAGGTTGTGCTCTTTGGGACATGGGCTAGTTCTTATTGCAAGAGAGTTGAGTTAGCCCTTAAACTTAAGGGCATACCCTATGAGTATGTAGAGGAAAATCTCTCCAACAAAAGTGAGTTGCTTCTTCTCCATAATCCTGTCTACAAGAAGGTGCCTGTTCTTGTGCACAAAGGCAAGGCCATAGCGGAATCTCTCGTCATCCTCGAGTACATCGATGAGCAATGGAACAACGCGCCTAAATTACTTCCCGACGGACCCCTACCAGAAAGCGAAACTTCGCTTTTGGGTTGATTTTTATGATAAAAAGGTAGGTATTTATATCTATAATTTTATAATTCATGTAGTACTAGAGATGTCCTCTTTTATCTTGTCATCTTTTAATTATCAGATGTAACTTTTGTATGTTATGTCAGTTGGTATGAAAAAGTTAGGGTAAAAGTTGGGTGCTCGAGCATCTTTTAATTGTCAGATGTAACTTTTGTATGTTATGTCAGTTGGTATGAAAAAGTTAGAGTAAAAGTTGAGTGCTCGAGCATTACTGACTAGCATTCCTTTAAACTTGCAGATTGTGTTGGCTACGTTGCCCATCATCACATCCAAAGGCAAAGAACAAGAGAAAGCGATTGATGACATGAACGAGTTGATCCGGGTGTTTGAAGATGGAATCAAGAAGGATTTTCCCGGAAAGTTTCCCTTCTCAAATGGTCAGCCCTTGGGGCTTTTGGACATCATTGTGGCCGTAAATTCTTGCAACTATGAAGCATTTCACGAGGCAGTTGCAGTGGTGATGAGCCCCGAAAAGACCCCGCCGCACTTCTTGGCGTGGGCGAATGCTCTCAAGCAACACCCTCTCATGAAGGAGACTCTCACACCTCATGACAAATTGGTCGCCAAAATGAGAGAGATGTACTTCCAGTCTCCTCAAGTTCGTCCATCACAAAATAATATTTAGTTAAAATAATCTTTAGTTACTTCTATGATTATTAACTGTTATTTGTCTTTATAGATCTTTATGGGGCTATGGTTTTATGTGTTGTGAAGAATGTAATAAACATGTTCAAGTACTGAATGTGATCCTTCTCGAAATTAATAAATGGCTGGGAAATATTTATGGTCAATGACTAGTAAACAATTCTTCACTTGAGGCTTTCGTGATTAAAGAAACCCTTTTATGCATAACGCAACAAACCGAATCATATCGAATTAAGTAAAAGTAAAATTTTAACGGAATCTGATGAAGATTTGGTGGTTAAAACCCTGAACTACCATTGGATAATACATTATACTTTACCGAAGAATTCTACCTAGCTATCATTTAAGCTACAAATCAAGTTACATTGATCTGTATCCCATAATTTTTCAATTCACTTGAACAGAAAAGAAGTGAAGTTTTTGTTAGTCATTTTAAAACGATTAAATCCAGGTAGTTTTCTTCCAATTGCTTTTTTGCATTTCTACTTATACAATATGCTCTGTTTTCCTTTGTTTCTCGTTTTGTTAAACAAATGAAATCTTCTTCCTTAATAGATGAGTAATGCCAGCAATAACAATTTTAAGCCTAATTTTTGAATACCAACTCATGTAATAGTGAGTTGTAATCTTTTTATTAATAGATCCAATCAATTGATGTGAAATTTTTTTAAACACATACTACGTAGCTTAGTACTCAAACTTGATATTAGAGTTGATATTAATAACATTATTCTTAACATATTAATAAAATAACATGTAGTCGTATTCAAGTAGGTTTTTTGGAAAGTATCAATAAGCTAGACCAATATTTTGAGTTGTTTCATGTAACAAACAAACTCGAACACTCAAAAAATCCATTGGACAGCCAATTTCACAACTTTTACAACTCACACAATCCCCTGTTCTTGGAGCACAAGCTAAAAAAAAAAAAAAAGATTTATCTCCCAATTATCTTATCCTAGGGATTTGTCCCTTTTTTATTTTTGTATTTTTAAATTTTCAAAGTATTCCCTTTTTTACTAAAAAATTTAGCACTTTATAATAGAACCATTGACTAGAGAAAAAAAAAAAAAATAGTGAATCAAAGAGTAGGTCTGAAGCTTCTTTTCCAAGTTTTCATGTCTGCATCTGATCTCATACTTTAAACCATTTTGTCCTTCTTTCTATTGAAACATCTTATTTCTAATAAGACTATTGATAAAAGTTCATTTACTCACCAAATATCATATGCAAGAAATTCAAACACATCAACTCTATAATAAAGGAATGCCCTTTCCAACGGGCCGAAGTTCGCTTTTGGGCAAGGTTTTATGATCACAAGGTAACCTCTTACTAGAAACTTACGATTTATACATATTTTGTAATGACGTTATTTATGATATCAAAATTGCACAGAAATCTGAATCCTTTTATATTAATTTTTCTTTTCCTAATTAGGTTATTCGAGGTCTCTTTCCTATTATAAAGTCAAAAGGGAAAGAACAAGAGAAAGCGATAGAGGACTTGGTAGAGTTGCTTAAAGTCTTTGAAGATGTAATTAAGAGAGATTTTCCGGGAAATTTTCCAGTATCATTGTGGGCACAAATCTTTGTAGCTACCCAGCAAAACATGAGGCTGTTACAGTGATTCCCAGCCCTGAAATGAACCAGAAATTTTCTCGTGGGTTAATGCTATGAGGGAACACCCTTTGATGAAGGAGATGATCTCACCACATGATAAGAAAGATGTTTCCCTTTTCACATTTCTATTAAAAATTTGAATTTTTAATCCACATATCTTTTCTCTTTTCTTTTACTAATTAGAGGCAAACCAAATGAAATGAGAAGCTAAACAAAATGAAATAAGAAAACTTGATGATGCGAAATGGACATAACGTAAGTTCTTGATAAAAGAAAAACCGATTACTGAAAATGGTTAATATGTCAAAATATTTCCCCATTTTCTTACCAATTTCCTTGAAGATGGTGAACAAGACCAGTTGATTTTTGTTCTTCCTTACGTGTCATAAAACTTTGATAATTCATATAGAATTGTAATGTGTATGTAGGATTGTACATAAAAATCGACCTAACCAAAATAATATACAAAATCAACCGAACCGTTTACAAGATTAACCGACCGACCACAAACCGAATGTGCAAGGTTTAATAACTAAACCAAATAGAACGACTAGATTGCGGTCAATTTCGGTTCTTCGTTGGTCAGGAGCGGTTTTAACACAAAATAATTGAAACTCTTTTAGTAAAAAAATAAATTTCGAAAGGAGTCAAACCCTCACCTGGGGTGTGGATAACACATCTTCCTACCGTTTATCCATGCTTAAATTTACCTAGGTATCCTGGACTTTCAAGAGATTTTTTTCTTTTTTTTTTTTGGGTGTCAAATCCATCTTCAATTAAAAAAAATGCAAAGAACTTGTGCATATTCTCATGGACTTATTAATGACAAATTTTTTTTGTGCCCGACTTCAGTATAAAGTGTACAGTTCAAATTCCCCACTCCAAGTTTAGGTAAAAAAAAAAAAAACTTTTATTCCTTTTAAAAAGAAAAGTTACAACTTAATTCATGTAATGCACCATCATAATATAAAAACAAGTAGTAGTTATGAAAAATAAATCAAGATAATCTAGCTTGAAAAGCCTTGAGCCTATCAACCAATCTGTCATGATCAGGAAGAGTCTCTTTGATCAAAGGGCACTCCCTAAGAGAATTCACCCACGACAGAAACGTTGAGTTCTTTTCAGGTGAAATTATCACCGCAACTGCTTCATGGAAAGCTGGATAGCTGCAAGCATATGAGTTCACTACAATCCCAAGAAAACTCACATTACCATCGTCGTCGAAGAAAGGCGATTTTCCCGGAAAATCTCTCTGGATTCCTGCTTCAAATACCTTTAGCAACTCGCTGAACTCTTCAATGGCTTTCTCTCTTTCTTGCCCTTTTGATCTGTTAATTGTGTATATGGTCGGTATTATCTGTACTTAGTAATGATAAAAGTCTGTTAGTATTTTCATTAATTGAGGATACTTTTGTACCCATAAGTCGCGTTTTAAACTGTTTGGACATTCTAAAATCAAACAATATGCAAGTCTAATCACTAATGAGGTAGTTCAACGGTAAAAATATACGTCTCTTGTTTCCTCCTAGGATATCCCTGGTTGGATGCCTGGTAGTCCCAATCAAGGGTCTTACAAGATAATAGATTATGAATGTCGGACCTATGATGATGTGAATGAAACTGAATCCATCTCTCAACTAGAATTGAGTCAGATTCTTTCTGTTTCATTGGTCAGTCTCCAAATTTCTTTTATAGACAATATAGATAGGGAAGGAGATAGTTAATTTATTAATGATCCTTTTGCTTTTGGAAGTACCAAAAAAAAAAAAAAAACAATATGGAAATGTAAAATATTGTGATACATATGTAATAGTTCAAAGATTTATAGAAATTGTGGTTATATAGTAACATTTCCCTAATGATAATTCCAAACGCAGTATACCTTACGACTTAAGTTTGAATCATTCACGCTCAAGTTCCAAAGAGAAAAGAACATAATTTTCTTACCTTCTGGTCATAAAAGTTGGCCCAAAACCGGATTTTTGACTTCTCATAAGGGTCGTGAGGTAAAAGTTTAGGGGTATGACTCCAGTTCTCATCAATGTATTCTAGAATGATAAGGGACTCCAAAATAGGCCTGCCCTTGTGAACAAGGACAGGTACCTTTTTGTGGACAGGATTGTAGTAAAGAAGCAACTCACTCTTGTTTGACAGATCTTCGTCCACATACTCATAAGGTATGCCCTTAAGTTTCAGGGCTATCTCAACTCTGCCGCTGAGTGAACTTGCCCATGTCCCAAACACCACAACTTCACTTTGCTTCTGCTCCATTCTCTCTCTCTCTCTATCTATATGTATATATATGTATATGTGTGTGTATGTGTGTGTGTGTGTGTGTGTGTGATCTGTGGCTTGTGGATGCTTTTATAGAGAACAACAAGTTGGAGTTTCTAGTATTGTGGACATGAACTATGCTTTAAATCCACACCCAATTGGCCGTTCCTAGGTCATCGTCAATATACAATATTATTTAACTAATTAATTTATATGAATCATTTTTTTAAAATATTGAATATGAATCATACTAGAAAAGAAAAGATAATAATGAGAACTAGTTGGAAAAGATAGCATTAAGAATGCACCATTAGTTCCATATTAATAAGTTAATGCACAATGTGGACATTTGCATTATTAGGCCAACCTAAGTAATTAAAATACTAGGTCTAGCATCTGTTACTAGATTATTTTAGTTAGCAACCATATGAAAGGTTCTTCTTCTTTCTTCTTCTTCTTCTTCTTCTTTTTTTATTTATTTATTTATTTATTTATTTATATTTATTTTTTAATAATTGGATGTACCGGAAAACAAATTGAAAATTTCATTTCATTTAATCAATTAATATTGGGGAATAATTAGGAATCATTAAAATGTAGACTATTTGGTATAGATTTTTACGAAAATTTAGGTAGTAAGGTATAGAAAAATCATTATAGATATAACATAATTATGTATTATCATATCTTTGCTAACTATCATAAATTTCTAAACTCTTTTTTTTTTTTTTTTTCCTTTTAATTTGACATAATTTTAATAATGGCCTAATAATGACTTATAACAGTGATATTTTTTCAAATCCTATTACATAATTTGTTTTTTTTTTTTTTAAGGGAAATTATCGTTCAAAATTAAAATTGGATACAAACACCAATATCAAAGATGAAACAACCCTGTGATACAAGAGACATAACCTTCGACTAAGACCGATTCCATCAGTAAAATCTAATGAAGATCGGTGAGGAGGACTTAAGCCGAGACCCAGTGACGGGAAAATTCATTGAATTACTCGACAATCTTATAATTGAGCATGTACAAAGCTCTTTTTAAAAAAACATCTACAGTCGATGGAATATACCGATTGATCGAAAGACAGTCACCCGCAGCACAGAGACTGCAACAACATCCATATAGTTGTAATAATAATGGAACCCATAGACATATACCGTCAGAGAACAACTCAAGTGGAACCACACACAAAAATAAAATGGAAGTGGGGGAACTACCTCGTTTATTATAAAATTAAAACTAAAATACAAAAACAAAGCATGACTATAAAATAACATTGACCGTTAAATTCTCGCCCCACGTAGAACAACCACTCTGCCGCATGACACAATGTAGAGGAAATCAATCAGCTCGATTGGAGGTAAGAGATCGTAACCAACCATCAGATCACCAAGGCCTCGTTGGATCCCAAACTACTGTAAGCTCGCTGGGCTAGATCTAGTCAATAAACTCTCAATCCTTCGACCTCATCCCCGCCAAAATTACCAAACCGTTGATTACCTTCACCAGCTATGACAGTGGTGATGATAGAAGTCTTGCATAAAGAGAAATCCTAGTATATGAAAAATTTAAGAGAAAAAGAAAAAGAGAGAAAAGACTCACAGGATGTGGTAAGTTCGAAAAGTTAAAGATATAAAGCACTAACTTACATGTGTGTGTAAATGTACTAAAAGATGTTGAAATTGACTTTTAGTGGCAAGAAATAACTAGACGTACGATTATTAGGTTCTTTGTAGAGAATCTTTTTTTTTATTTTTTTTATTTTTATTTTTAATTTTAACTGCTTCTGACTAAGCTTTCACCTATACTGGCTAATTTTGGTGCTTTAGGTGGCCACTAATTAGAATTTTAGTAGCTAGGTGCCATTAGTTGTGAATGTTTGTCGACAAAACTGAAGCTTTATCATTTCAATTGACTTTTAATGACAATTCTAATCGTGGCAGTCTTAATTTTTTTCTCCACGAACAGGCTTTTTTTTTTTTTTTTTTTTGAGCTTACTAATGGGCATTTCTCTTGCAAATAATAACATCTTTCTTGACCATCTTTACAGGAAAATGAAAACAAGTTGGGAATACAATTATCCTTTTAAGAAAAATACAAATGAGAACGAGTTCTAAATTTTTATTATTTTTTTAAATGTGAAAGATTGATGATAATTATAGGAAAAGGAAAGAATCAACAAATTTGAGTTTGTATTTACCAAGTATGAGATTTACCAACTAATTACCTCCCCAAATTCCATCATTCCCTAAATCACCCTCTTTAAAGAACAAATTGTAATAACAACACTTTTCGTTAAACTAAAAGAAGTAAATAAATGTGGTTGCACTTGCAGATATAAACTAATAGTAACTGACTTCAATATAAAGTATAGAGCTTAAATCTCCTCACTTCCAAATAAAAAAAAAAGTAAATTAATTAAAATATTTGAATATGGTAAATCTAATAACTTATTTTATGTATATTTTAAAACATGCTATTTATTTCAGTAATTTATTGATTAAAATTGTTCCCCACATGGCTATGAGCTTACTGCTTATTGGTATACTTTGTGAAGAGAGGTTTGGGCTCAGATAAGCTCAACGCAATCACTAAACCGGTGTCATGATCGAAAAACATAGCTCGATTTTTCATATTTTGTTTTCTTTTACCCACGTATTCCTAAACATAAAAATGCCAAAAATTTAAATAAACAAAAAAAAGTGCGTAAAAATCAGCAGCATCTTCATTAATTTGACTATGTATATATTTTCTATCAAATGTGTATACATCATATTATTACACAAGTATTTGGCCAAGTTCAGGCCAATTGTATATCCCAAATCTGGTGTTATTATATCTGCATTAAGCAAAGATCTCTCTCTCTCTCTCTATAAATATATATAAATATATATAAATATATAAAAAGGTCGAATAAATACTGTGGCAGAGGATTTGGTTACCAATATGTCAACATGGAAAAAGCAAAAACGAAGTTTCCATGTGAACCTTTTTGTTAACGAAACTGATCTGGTTTAGTTTCTGCTGACACCAAATTAACTGATCTCTACTCAATCTCGACATACTTAGCACTCTTGAAACCAGTCTCAACTCGACTTGAGCCAAAAACAACGCGTTCTGAACCCGACCTTCTTGGTGCTTTTGGAGCTTCTTCACCACACAATTTCCACTCCTCTGTATGTCCTTAACCTTCCTCTCCTTCTGCAAAAACAACAACAATAAAATTTTAGTCTTCGAATTTCTATGCAATTGTTTGATTGGCGCATATTATTTTGTAAATGACATGATTTAACGTTCAAAAAACATGCAGTATCGATAGAATACACTACTATAGAAGTGGCCTAGTCGGAGTTTTATGAGGCAAACCTTTTGAAAATCTTTCTTTATGTCCAACAGAAACCTAGAGTCAATAGGGTCAGTCATGGCTTGTTGAGCAATTTTTAAGCTGTTGCTCTTTTCATCTTTCCGAAGAAATTCCCAGAATGTAAACATTGCTTCCACAACGATTTTCGCCAAACTCTCACAAAAAATCGCATCTCCATTCTCTTCCATTAAGTACTGCTTATCCTTCATACAATCATCTGAAATACACCAAATTTTTTTTTAAGCAAATTAGTACACGGTTGGTGATACTAAAGCAAAAGAACACCAACACAAAAATCAAAAATTAACGATTCATTTCGTTACCTTTTATGGCGGGAACTTGCATGAGGCTACGGATAACACATCGATTCTTGACGTAGTTCTGAACTCTCGGTCCTTGAAATGATTCATCCTCTATGAATCTCTGAAGAAACACTTGAAAGAGCTGAAAATCTGAGGCCACGAGGTTGTACTGATGAGAGACTCGAGCGTCGTCGTTTTGGAGCAAGTCTTGGATTTTGCCGTGCTGCCATTGAAGGATTTCCCAAGACAGACAAACCTGTCCTACATAGACCAATTCAAAGTCGTTTTGCAATTTTTCAGCGTATTGTAGAATCGGGCCAACTCCTCTTCGCGCTTTGCGTGGTAGCAAGCTTTTAACAATCGGAACCGAAGGCTTTTGTTCTGATGTTGATTTGAATTGGTCTTTCAGCTGCAGAAAACCTAAAATCCCAAAACAAAAAAAAGAAAAAAAAAAGAAAAAAGAAAAAGAAGTATTTTAATTCATTATGTCTGTACTTAACTACAATGGACATAGATTTGAAATCTTAATTTAATGTGAAAAGTGAGAAAAATAAAGATAACTGAGGTCCACACACCAAATAGCAAAAGAAATTATCTTTTTTCCCCCAAAGAATCTTTCTATAAAATAATCTTCAAAAGTAGGGACATGAAAATAGTGCATTACTTACGTCGATTATGCACAAATTTTTGATTAGTGCATTATCTAATACATTATTAACTCATGAATGCAACTTAAGAGAAAGGAAAGAGAGTAAAATTACTTCAATTTATTTATAAAAAAAAAAAAGGTTTAAAAATCTGAAATAAATTAATTAATAATTTGTACACTAAGAGATTTGATGATTCAAAGCAAATGAGATAAATTGATTAACTAACCAATTGCATGCATGGTCTGGTTATTCAAAATGTCAAGTTTCCTCATCTTCTCTGCATACATTCTATACACTTTCTGGATCTCTTCAATCCGGTCTTTGTAACCGAACTTCAAGTCAATCTTCATAGGCTTCAAATTCACACGATCATCATCTTTCTTCATCGGCGATTCTGAATCCGATTCCTCTTCGAAAATGGTGGGCAGTCCTCCGGTTCTAGCATTCCTCAGTTCCCACTTGAGCTGTTCTATTACATCCTCATGTTCCCAAGCAAACTCTACCTTTTTAGCTTCGCAGTTTACATGCTCTTCTTCTTCTTCTTCTTCTTCCTCGTCCTCGTCCTCATCCTCGTCCTCGTCCTCTGTCTCTTCATATATGTCCTCAACTTTTCCGGAATCTTCTTCATCAGAGAAAGATTTTGGTTCCGATACAATTGGACTTTTCCCGCTATGGGGTTCTAATTCTATGAATTCCTCCTCATCAAAATCAGTGTGTTCATGTAAAAGAGATTCCCCAACATTCTCTACCATATTTTCGTTCTCATCGCCGGCTTGAACGTCGTTTTCGGGCTTAAATTCTTCAAATTCATAGGTGATGGAATGAACAAAATTTTCATCTCTTGATGACACATCACCTGAAATATTATTAGGTACCGGTTTTGCATCAGAAGAAGGTGAGGAGTAATTCTCCGAAAACAATTCGACATCTTCGGAGAAACCATGCTTACAGAGAAAGCTATTCTCCATGAGATCATGATCCTGATCAGGAGACATCTCAGAAAGCCCAGTTTCGGGAGAATTTTCCTCTTCTTCTTGCTTTTCCAATACTTCTCCTATACTCGAATTCTCGTTTTCGGATAATTCCTTCTCTTGTTTCGAATCCTCTGTTTCTGCTTCTGAATTCGAAGACAGAAAATCCTCCTCGGAAGTTACTTTTTGGGTTTTGGGAATAGCACTAAACTCGTCCGAGCCCAAGTATAGTTCTTGAACGGTGAAGCTCAGAGATTTTGGTTCTTCCAAGAAGCCATTAATGTCCTTTAAAGAAAAGAACTCGTACTTGTTTGTACTTGTAGCTGAAGAACTCCTCTCCAGAACATCAGAATTATCCTTAATTTCTTCTTGACTCTCATCATGATCTTTTGGCCTGTTTTGGACATGAAAATCAACAATTTCTTTTTCACCGAACACATCAATATCTGTACGCTCAAAACGCCTACAGTCAATCTGATCACCTGTATTCCTCTGTTCATCTGCCTGCAATCTGAAAAATTCAGAGCAAAAATTAAACCCAAATCACCTACAAAAAGAGAATTAAAAAAAAAAAAAAACCCAAAGAAGAGAATTGGGTAACAAGCAAACCTGAAGATAAATCTAGTAAAGAAGCCAAGGACAAAATAAACATAGCCCCAGACAAAAACCCAGATGGAACCAACAACACCAACCATTTTCCCGTACAGAACCCTGTTCGAGAGAGGCTTATGAAGCAAATCAAAATGGGTTTTTAGCACGAGGAAGTTTCTGGTACCCATCGATTCAATCAACTTCTGGGGAATAGTTTTTCTTCCATTTCTCTCCTTTTTCTCCATCCTAAGCAAACTTAGGAGAGAGAGAGACAGAGAGAGAAGGAGTTAATAAGAATTTCTTTCTAAATCAAGATTCATTATGGGAAAACTGGACACTCTGCTTGTGGAAAGCGAAATTTGTGGTTTGCTGCGAGATTGAGGGAGGTGATTTTGCGCACAGAATGATGTGGTGCAGACGAAAGGAGAAAAAGAAAAAAGTAGAGGAAGAAAGCTACGTGTGACTGTGAAGAATAATATTATATTATATTATATGTTAGATGAAAAAAATTATTTAAATCTTTTTTTTTTTGGGTTGTTCTTCGATTTCTCAACGCAACAGTAGGGATGAGAAAGAGGAGGTTCTGTTTCTGGTTGTGGAGGAATATTCATATTCTTCTCAAGTTTCTAACTCGTTGAAACATATCCCAGAGACCGACGCGTTACAGAAGGTGGGGCTAGAAGAGTCAAAATATCGTTGAAAGCTTCAAGTTGACGATTTCACCCGTAAATAAATAAATAAATAATAAACAGAAAACCGAAGGAAAAGGAAAAGCCTTTTCTATAGGATTGGGTTTTCGCCGTTCTTTATTTTGAAGCATTTTCTTATTTTTAACTCGGAAAGGAGGGGATTTGAATTCAAAATTAGGTATGATATTATTGTTAGATTATGTTTATAATCATCTAAAATATTTTAGGAATAACGTTTACTTTGTAAGAAATAGATAATTATGTAAAAATTCTTTTAATGAGCTGTATTTTAGCACATTTTAATTTTACCCGTTTTGACAGTTATAATCTATTAGCGGAAGGTGAATGTACTTTTATTTTATTTCTCTTTATTTAAGAATTTATTTCACCTGATGACCAGTTAAGTATTAGAGGTATTCCGTTTCAAAAAAAAAAAAAAAAAAAAGAAAGGGTATTAGAGGTACTCGTATAACGTGAGTCTCGCATGGCAAAATTTATTTTTTAATAATATAGGGGGTGTTTGGTGAATGAGTTTAGTTTAAGATTTTTAAGTTTCAATAGTAATTTTTTAGAAAAGATAAAAAAAATTTTCAGAAAAGACCAAAAAAAAAATTTAGAAAAAGACAAAAACAATGATGAAAAAAGTACAATTTAATTTAAACAGGACTTGAAAACAAACAAGCCCATAATTCTATCCTGTGAACGTCGCATGATAGAGATAGAATTCATTCTTTGTTTAAGGGTGAATAAGAGTACATATAATCTGATTTTAGCGGTGATGCTAAAATATAATTAAAAAAATTAACACTATGTTACAAATAATTAAAAATTTTATCATCACCATATTTTTCCATTATTTTGTGTATAAAACATGAAAGTTATTACCAAATATTTCAAAAAATAAAAAATTGCTATATTTCAGTTGAACTCTTATAAACATGTTATGCAATGTAATTTCTCTTTATCTGGTTTGGTTTATTTATTTAGTCGAACTCATTTTGAAAACGAGTTCAAAATGGTGTTTGGAAGCCTAAAAAGTTTCATGATTTGGGAAAAGTGATTTGATAATCATTTTCATATTTCAAACATATTTTATACATTAACATTTTCAAATTAAAATTTTTTTTTCTTTTTTGTTTCAAGTATTTGTTTTCAAGGGAGGAAATTTTTACAAACAACTCTTTTTTTGGCTTTTGAAAAACCATAAAGAAAGAAATTTATTAATCCCTCTCCCTCTCCCTCTCCCTTCCCCTTTCTCTATTGCTAGGGTTTGCACCGTTCATATTTCTCCTTTAGGGCCGGAGTCCGATACTATCTTTTGGTTGGCCACTGAACTCTCGGCCTTAGAGAATATGCTTTTGGACTCCACGGTGATGATTTTGATGATGAGATGGTTTCGTGGTCAGAGGAGACGCGTTTTGATCTCTTTGGTCATACAATTTGGCTTGTCACCGGATGTATTATCCATGGAGTTAGGGCTTTTTCTCTTATTTGTGATAGTTGTTTATCTGAAATATAGACGATGATATTTCCGCCATGTAGGTGTTGCATATTTTAGTTATGTTTTTTTTTTCTTTCTATTTTGTAATAATGAAGGTGGTATTCCCACGCTCTGGTATTAAATGTATGTCCAATTCGCTAGAATTATTTTTATGAGGTATTGGTAGTGACCTTTTTACTATAGGTCTCTTAGTCTCAATCAATTAAAATTTTCCATCGATTGTAGCGGTGCTCTTGAAAAAGCCATATGTGTACTCGATTATTAATGTGTCTTTTTGATATTCCGTTGTTGGAATCCGGTACATGTTTTACTTCTTTGTGTGCTTCATTAAAACTTACTGGTGGAATCGATATGTAATTAGGGTTAAGTTTCCTTGTGCTATGAGATCATTTCAGCTAGTATTAGTGTTTGTATCTTCTTGATTTGGAATACAATTACAATTTTTGAATAAATAAAAAAAAAAGAGGAATTTTTACACATCCAAACATCATTTCATTTCTAAAATGAAATGACTTTTTCTTTAATAAGATCTTAGGTTTGAATTAGTCTCACTGTATGTAATGAACGAGAGGGATCTATTATGTAAACTAATCCTAAATTCGATGATAAATTACGTGATCTCTTATCCAAATTTATATATTATTCCAAGATTAATTAGTTTTAGATCAATGATAAATTATGGTTAATTATCTATAACAATTGGAAACGCGTAATAGAATTAGCCGTAATTACGTCTTTACTTATTAGTGGACAAGCTTTTCTTGCTCTGTCAAACAAACTATAAATAAATCAACAATATAATACGCAAAAAGTTTTGTATATAAAATTAAAAAGGCATGGTTGATGTTGTGGGAGAATGCGACCCTACACTTGCAAAAGGATTTGGAGTCTCAAAAAGAATAAGACAACAAATGAAAATCAAAACCAAATACCGTCAATAATATCTTCTTAGAAATATACAAATTTTGCATTTCATATGCATACATATATATATATATATATATATATATTCTGATGTCGGTGAGAATCACGATGTTCTCTTAATTTCTACATAAATATTATGATACCATAAACCGAGCCCACTTGGGGCTTACATTCTTAATTCAAATAGATTCAAATCCCAAATGATTTCATGCCGTCTTCCCAAAAAAAAAAAATATATATATATATATATAATAATAATTATTATTATTTTCTCTAAGCTAAAATGGATGGTTTTGGCCGACGGTGCAAGTCATTGTCGGTACTATTAGCACATCACTATAAGATATAGTTATAATCATATCAACTTAGAAAAATTATATATATATATTTTTTTTTATGGAGGACTGTCCAAAAAACCGTGTGTGAGGTGAGAGGGGGTGTGATCATGATATGAAAATTGTATTATATTTTGGTACCTATTTTTCTTGTCTATTTTCTTGGGTTAAAAATGATTGGATTTTTCAATATGGAAGTGATTTACTACCAACAATTTCAAAACCATGACATGGACTTCTTGACACTAATGTGTGGTGTCTTTTCTCCCCAAACAATCACCCCTACCCCTCAATTACGGCATTTGAAAAAGCATTTCCCACCGTTAGATCACAAGAACTCCTCAACGCACAATGATCAACGATTCAGAGTTAGACGAATTTTACGGAGAGTAGAAATTGTAACATCAAACACATTTGATATATTTTCCTTTTGTTGAAATAGTAGATCTGTATCTGATGTATAGAGTTCAAATCTTCATTAATTAATTAATTAAAAAATTTTTTAAGAAAAAGAAAATGTAGGAAATTTGAGTTTAGAGATTTTCATAAAAAGTTATTATTAAGATTTTTAGAGATTCTCACAAAAAATTTCTTCCGAAAATATGATTGGGATAAAATGTCCAAATACTTGCACAAGCAAGTTTAAGGTATATAGAGGAGAAATGATTATTTTTCTTAGGCATAACAAACAAACATCACCTAATTAAGTTCTTATTAATCAAACGTTCTAGTTGTGAAGTTTGGTTTGTTGATGACGAGGAGGCAAAAGAGATTCTATTTTATATTATTGACTTTGTTAGGATTTTCCACTAAGATTTTTTTTTATTTATTTTAAGACGGAAAATTGGAAACAAAGAGCCAATAGCTATTGAGGCTTTGGAGAGTTCAGTCTCCCATTATTTCTTATACGCGTAGGGAAACAGACTCAACTTAATTTCTCGAAAAGCCGACAAGAAAATAAAAAGAAAATATGCTATTAATTGAAAGGGAAGGAAAAGGATTTTTAAGAAATTCACATATAAAAATCCACGTGTGACACACAAATATTGTCTGAGTATTCAACTTTTGCATGCCACGGAACCTCTCAAAGAAAAAAAGAGAGAGATACATGCATGTCATACTTTTTTTTTTTTTTTGGTAATTTCAACTCTAAGTTATGCAAATGTATCGTAGCGATATAGTTTTGTTTTTCTCATCAAATATGTACTTAAAGTAATCAATTTTACATTTTTTTTTTGGTCAAATGTTGATCACGATATTTAAATAAGAACTAAAAAGGGATCTAAGGGTAATATAGGAGTCGTCTCTTGTTAAAGTATGTTCGTATTGATAACCTCACAAAAAAGGAGAAAAATCCCAATGTCAGTCTATTACAAGGCATTTGACATCTTAATAAGAGATTATGATTCATATTGATATGAGCTAAAAAGTTAGCTTATGCTAAACATGTCATCTTCAGCTTTCTAATATTTTTTTTTCTTTGGCGTGGCTAAATTTAATTTGTTTGTGTTTTTGATTTTTTTCATAGGAAATATTTCCTTTTAATAAAAATTGTTCAAACGGTTAAAATGCTTCCTCGCTAGGAAGATAGGATCTTGACTATTATATATTATGTGGTAGTGGTAATAAACAAATATATAGATACATGGGCACTTATTTTAATCTACTTATGAAAATGAGAATTTTCTGGAATGTACTAAAATGGAGTTAAAAAAATAAGTCTTTTAATTTTGGATTATTAAATATTTGTTTAAATTACAGGATAGATTACCAAATAATAATAATAATAATAATAATAATAAACTGTATTTTGTAACTGTGAATTTTAATTACTATTATTTCTCCAAAAACAAAAAAGAAAATTTTTTAATACTATTAACATAGTTTTAAATTGTTATATAATATTTTAAAATAATTGTTAGATTATATTGTCTTGGAAAACATTTTATTTTTTATTTTTATTTTTGCTTAAACTCTCTTTTTATTTAAAAAATAGTTTTGTCACAATTTATACTAGATAGAGAATAGTTGTTATCACTAATATTTGATAAATTATAGCAAATAACAAATTTTATAGGTAACTTTAAAATTTATAATATATTTTTTAAAAGATGATAAATAATATAATATATATTTCTGATAAATCCTTATATTTCTTTAGATTTTCTAAAAAAATTTGAATTTACGGTCAGTTAAAACAACAAATTTAAGTGCTTAGTTTCATATTAGAGTGAGAAGAGGAAGGATGGGGGATTTTTTGGGTATAATATGATCATAAATTTAACTAAGATGTTTATTATTATGTTTAAAAATTTAATGTTATAATTTACTATTGCTCTTTTCAAAAATGTTATTTTGCTCTTTCTCCTTGATTATGAGAGTCACATAAATTAAATTGAATAAACTCATTTGACAAAACGTCATTAAAAATTCATCTTCAAATACAATCATTACTAGTTGTATATTTATTGTTAAAAGAAAATAGGTTATTTATTTCACACCAAACCTAAGATTAAGATTAACAAGCGTTTGCTATTTTTCTCTCATTAAAAAAAGAATAATAAAGCGTTTACTATTTTCATGTATCTAAGTGTTTGGATGAGAAAGAAACATTGTCCGGCTGCGGCACGGAAAGGAACACCATTCTCGATATGAAGTATTGCTAATCCTCACAAACAAACAAGTACACCGCCAAAAAAAAAAAAACAAAAATTCTGCTTTGTTCCGAAAAAGCCCGCCGAAACTCTGCAATCAAACGTTCCCAATTCAAAACCCTAAAAAAGCTCCAGCATTTCTCTCCAATGTCCGACCCACAGGCGTGGACCTGCCACACGTGCGGCAACGTCGGCCTCGCCGACGGCTACGACGGCTTCTACTACTGCCTCCGCTGCGGCTCCCAGGCGGACGACATCATCGAAACCGGCGTCGCCGACGAGGACTTCGCCGACAAGGGCGGCACCGCAGGAGCTCCCCTCTACATCGCCTCCCACCGCCGCAGTCGCGCCTCCGGCGGCGCAGCCATAATGGCGGAGCCGATCTCCCAAGTGCCGCCCGCCACTATCCAGTCCCATTTCTGGACCGCCCTAAACCTAGACGACGACGTCGGCGGCTATCGCTCCAATCAGGCGAAGATTAAGACGGAGGAGATCGAATTCGACGGCGTGGGACCCTCGGGCCCGGAGGATTTCGGCTCGGTCGGGAAGAGCGTGCCGAGCTTCGAGGAGTATTACAACGAGATAAGGATTAGGTACGTGATGGGATTGCAGCTGATGATCGAGTTCCAGTGCGAGGCTCTGGTTAGGGAGTTCAAAGTGAGCCCCTTGATCTGCGGTTTGGCCGGGACCATTTGGTTGCGGTTCGTGGCGGGGACTAGGGTTTTCGATGATGATTGGGTTGATGATTCCATTAACGAGTCCGAGAGTCAGCATCAAGGTTTGTTCCATATACTCTGAAATCTTTCATTTGTTTCTTTATTTATTTTCTGATTATTGTGTTTGATTCTTGGAACCATGTTTAATCATGAAATTTTGCATTGATTTCAGCTCATTCAGTTAAAGAGAGTTAGAGGAATTTTTTTAGGAAGTTTTTTAACGATTGACCAAAGTTTTTAAAAGAAAATTATATTGGGTGACTTTTTTTTTTTTAAATGGAAATTATCATTTAATATAAAATGAGATACAAACATTAATATCAAAGATAAAACAATTTTGTGGTACAAGAGATATAACCCTCGATTAAGACTGATTTTATCAGTAAAATTTTATAAAGCTCATTGAGGAGGACATAAGCCGAGACTTGTTGATAGGAAAATTCCTCAAATTCCTTGGTAATCTTATAATCGAGCATATATAAAGCTCTTTTTAAAAAAACATCTACAATCGATGGAATATTTAGAGCGATCGAGAGATAGTTACTCACAGCACAGAGACTGCAACACACTCCGTCTAGTCATAACACTAGTGGAACCAATAGACATATACCGCTAGAAAAGAACTCAAGCGGAACACATACAGAAAAACAAACTAGAGGTGGGGAAACTATCTCTTTTATTACAAAATTAAAAATAAAACACAAGAATAAACCATTAATATAAACAAAAAAAAAAAAATCAACTGCAAAATGCTCGCTTCATGTGAAACACCACTCCGCCTTACGTCACAACTCAGAAGAAAACAATCTGTTCTAGGTAAGAGATCGCCGCACCTATCATTGGACAACCAAGATATCGCTGAGTCCCAAACTGTCAGAAGCTTGTCAGTTAGATTTGATTGAGAAACTCCCATCTAGAACAATCCGACTCCATTCCCGCCAAAATCATTGAACTACCGATCACCCTCGCCTGCCGCAACGACAACGACGGTGGAAGTCCTACACAAAAGGAAACTCTAGATATGAGAAATTTGAGAGAACAAGGGGTAGAGAGTAAGGGAACCCTAAAAGCTCTAAATTAACTTTTCCTAGAAGATGACACAGTTAAGGACGTTGGGTGATATTTTTTAATCACTTAATTTAATAGATGACCCAATTTTTTTAAATATTCAATCAGTTTTAATATTATTAATTTGATAAATTATTTATTAATCATAACATAAATCATAATAGACGATCATTTTGCTATTAAAAAAAAAATTCGGTCATCTATTAAATTAGGTGAACAAAAGGCCACCCAATCTAATTTTTCACAGTTGTTAACTGTCCAAATTTTTGTTGCAATAGAGTTTCAAAAGAGGGAATCGACCTAAGGATTTTTATTTTTCTTTTTGCTTCCTTTTATTTATAATTAATTTGATTATGAAGAGTAAAGAAAAGAGTTGAATCTTTTCGTAAAGTTGATTGCTGTTTTTCCTGTTTCTCTTGTTAGATGGCGTTTCTTCTTCATGTTCACAAAGCTCCATTCTTATGTCGTGAGATTTGTTGCTTAACGAGGTTATTGTTTGGGATCTTTTTGAATTTTTTCCTGTATGTGGAACGAAAAGATGTCATGTCTTTTAAGTCTCTCCATTCTGGTGGTCTCTATTCTTAACGTGTTTTGGTTATTTCAGGAGAGCCGCCACAAGATTTCAAGCGACGAGCTAAATATAGTTCAGAACCACACAATATGTATGGTCAGCGAGCAGTAATGATATGGTTTAGAGCGTTACGAAAGAAGATACCACTGTCTTATACTTTAGGAGTTTCGTTTCTGGTTTGTCATCTTGCCAGGGAAGCAGTTCTAACAACGGATATCGTAAAATGGTCAGTTGAAGGGAAACTTCCATACTTTGCTGCTTTTGTTGAAATTGAAAAGCGCATAGGACAGCCGCCTAGCGCTTGTCCAATAAGCACAAGTGTTATGTTTAGGCCAAATGAATCTGTTACGGCACAGAAGCTAGAATCAATTTCAGCTTCCATTTCTGACTCTGTAGGTTTGGCTTTACCTCCTGTGAATTTCTATGCAATTGCTTCACGCTATCTCCGGGAGTTATCTCTTCCTCTAGAAAAGATTCGCCCACATGCTTGCCGAATATATGAGTGGTCGATGCCTCCTGATTTGTGGTTGTCAACAAATGAACTGAGGCTTCCAACTCGTGTTTGTGTAATGTCAATACTGATTGTTGCGATAAGGATTCTCTATAACCTTAATGGTTTTGGAGTTTGGGAGAAGAGTTTGTCTACGCATCAAACTTGTTCCACATCTAGCGGGACGGAAGAATCAGAACTCAAACAGGATCCTGATGTGAAAAAAGATCCTGGGAAGGATTCTGGTTCTCCTCAATCTGTAGACGATATTGGGACAAACCCTGATAGAGACACATCACATGCTCAGAAAACTGAATTGGATGCTGCAGAGCTATTATGCAATCTGGAAGCAAGATATAATGGGATTAATAAAAAATATGGCAAGTTTTTATTTTTGGTTTTTATTTTTATTTAAGTTGATAATGATATTGCAATTTGGTTGGTTTCCTTTATCTTCCCCATCTTCTTCTTTTAGGCGGTCCGTTTCAGATTTTAACATTTTGCTTTACGTTTACAGAGCACTCCAAGGACTTGCCAACATATCTCCAATTCTGCAAGGATGTGGTCTTTGCTGGATTAGAACCATCCTTCGAGGATTACGAGGAAAAAAGATTAATAGATGAATTATGGGACTTTTATCAGAATGAAAGGGTAAGATACAATTCGAACTCTAATATTGGTATTTTTGTTTTCGTCTGAAACTTATGCGTGTAATGCACGTTAACAATTTGGAATTGAAGTTTCCCGAGTTCAAATTAGCACAGTTCAATGATGATTTTTTTCTGTTATAATTCAGGATTCCAAAACAGAAGTTGAAGAAGAAGCGCATGGTAGTGGAACTGTTGATCAAAAGAGAGCCAGGGTTGATGTAGAGTGTAGTAGAACTTGGCCTCGTAGAGAGAACAAGAAGTTCAGGGACAAAGGGTGTATTGGTGATCTGTCCAGTAGTTGGAGTGCACGTGATCGACGTGGAGAAAACAGTGATCAGTTTGACAGTTCTCAGGATGAACAAAGCTCAGAACAGAAGGATCAAGCATCAGCGGACACTCTCAAAGACGAAACAGCAGAGATTCTCAAAGATGAGGCCATCAGGCTATTGAAATCCGATATGGAGGAAAACAGGTTCTATTACATCCCGCCGAGGGTCAACCCCAAAAGATTTGATTACCTTCACTATGTGAGGAAGAGAGACGAAGGCGCATTGACTTACGTCGCCCATGCAGATTACTACATATTGCTTCGTGCTTGTGCCAAGGTTGCCAAAATCGAAATTCGGTTGTTGCATATTGGGGTACTGAGTTTCGAGAGGAGGTTGACTTGGATGGAACACAGGATCAACCATTGCTTGCATATGAAGCCTCCTACTTTTTTCTGTGAATTTTGTAGCTATCTTGGAAATGCTTCAGTCGAGTCCCTTGGACTTTCGAATCTGAATATATGAGGGGTTTTTTTTTTTTTAATTTATAATTTAACAGTTGTTATTTTGTTTTTTGTAATTATTTTGTTTGTTTTTAGATTGGTTTTATGTAGAATATCAAACCAGCAGAGCTGAGCAGGGGACCCACAAAAATAATTATAATAGGTACACCTCTTGTAAGTAGGAACGAAAACATTAGGAGCTAACCTATTCAGGCTAGGGACCATTGTGAAAATAGTAGGACAATTTTATCAATTTTTGTTTTTGTAAATTTCGTTATAATCAAGTTTTAGCATCAAATAATGTAATAGCTGTTTCTTCAATTGAGATGGTGAAAATGAGTTACATTATAAATTACTTGATAGTAACATTGGTGCTTTTAGTGTTAAAATTATTAAGCACGATAGATTCTAGAGAAAAATAGAGAAATAGTTTGAACACCCTTTTATAATTTTGTCAGTCTTAACAAGAAAATTGATAATTTTATCATTTCATATATTTTTAATTTATTTTTCTTAAAAATTTTCGATTTTATCCTTGAGTTTAGATTTGTGTTTCATTTTTCACTTATTTTTTTTTCTCTTCAGTTATCCTTCTCTCTCTAAAGCTCTCTCTCTCTTTCTCTCTCTATCCGTCTTCTTCCTCCCCTTTGTCCGTCTGCTTCTCTCTCCCTTTGTCGATCAACGATGGCGCTAGGATCAGGATGCCGACATGAACCAGGTGTCGGGATCTCCTCGATTCCGGCACTAGTGCTGGCTCAGTTCCGTCGAGAGTTCTTGCAATGGTTGCCGTGGAGTTGCGATCCGAAGGAGGGCATAATAGATCCCCCTTGAATTTATATTCACGATCTCACCGTGGAGTCACAATTTGGAGGAGCATCTCGCCTGTTGATGGCGTGGTTTGTTCCGACCACAAAATCCTATTTCCGGGGGCAAACCAATCACGTGAAGTCGGTAAAATTGTACCCTTTTGCACTTGCCGAATACCGCTGACCCGACTCGATCCGACTAGGCAAGATTTTTCCTGGGGAACCTTGTTACCCGACCCGATTTTACCACATCATCGAGATCTGCCATGTACCCGAGTTAGATAGTATCCGGGGTCGATGATATTGACACGGACAGGCCGTCCCTCGCACGTGGTACCTGCACGTGCTGGCGGCGGTGCCTTGTCACAACACTTAATCCGCTGCCTAACATCTGACGCATAGCCTGCTGCTGCGCCTATCCCATCGCCGACTTTTGCCGCTTGCTTAGACTTGGGCTACGCCCATTGGTGTCGGCATTAGCCCACCCTAGCGTCCCCTGACATCAGACCACGGACACGTGGTGCCGGCTTATTAGACACACAACGCCTGCGCGCCTGAAACCTGTCTACCCGCTAGGAACACTAGGGGGTCGACCCGGTCGGGTCACCCGAATGCCCGAGCCCGTGGGGAACGCCTATAAATAGAGAATCAACCCATTTACTCAGGTATGGACAATTTTCCTTGTCAAAACTCTGCCTCTCCGCTTGTTCATCAGCACCATCACTAACTTAAGCATCGGAGTACCCGTGGTAGACACCCCACCGGAGTCCCCATCACTTTGAGGTGCTTTCCCTTTTGCAGATGACCAACCACATAGTGGCTGTGCAAGACCAGTTAAGTTCGAGCAATCACATCGGGTGTTGTGCCGAAGATTTTCGGCATCAACACCGTCGTGGATCTGAGCTCACGATTCCAATACCATTACTGTCAACATCGTGAGTTCATCAGAACCGAGAGGAAAACCACAAGAATCGTGAGGTAAATCACCACTAAATCATGGCCATCCGTCCTTGTTTTCTTTGGCACTGAATCTCTGGCTCTCTCTCTGTGATATTTCCGATGGCCATCACCGGGTTCTTTGTCTTTTTCGGTGAAAGCTTTTGAGATATGGTTTTCGGGTGGATTCAAATTTTTTTAAAACATTTTGGCCTTAAAAAATAAGTCGTCAATATTGAAATAAAATATTATCTATTTGAAAAAGAAAATAAATCAATAAATAAATTACTATTTATATGTGTGCATGTAGATGTTTCAGGTCCCAGTGATTAAAAAATTTATTTTTGTTGGTTTAGTTTGTTTTTTGGTGATTTGTTTGTCGATTTTCTTGATTTCGTTTATTGGTCGGGAAAATTTTTGGACTTGTAGGGTGAAAATAAATTCATTAATGATTTTGTGTTTCAACTAAATAAGTAGGAAAAAAAAATCAATGAAAATCCATTTTGATTGCATTTTATCAAAATTCGTTTTGCATTTTATCAAAATGCATTTTGCCTTCTTGGATTCTGATTTAATCCATTTTGCATTTTAACAAAATCCGATTGTTTTGTATTCTATCGGAATCTATTTTACCTTCTCGGATTTTGATAGAATCCATTTTGTATTCTGATAGAATCCGTTTTGCATTCTATCAGAATTCGGCTGTTTTTCATTCTATCAAATCCATTTTGCCTATTTTGCAATCTATCGGAATCCATTTTGCCTTCTCGGATTCTGGTATAATCCATTTTGGATTCTAATAGAATCTCTCTGACTATCGGAGCCGGATACGTCTGTCCATTTTTTTTGAAATCCAAAAAATATATATTATGTCAGATTCTATTTTGGATTCTAATAAAATATCTCCGACGACCAACATCAACGTCGATGACCGGACTCGAATACATCTAGTAATCTTTTGTTAAAATATTAAAAAAAAATTATGGTGACCGATGAGCAGAGCAGGATACATTCGATCATCTTTGTTAAAATATGAAGAAGAAAAAAATTCGGACGAATGGCCGGCGACCAGGGACCGAAAACAGACTGGTGATCGGAAACATACTGACGACCAGCTGGTGAATGGAATCAGAGATATATAAAAAAATATTTCAATAAATAAAAAATAAAATAAAATAAAAAGATATGCGTATTTTTGTCTATTTACTATTTTTTTCATTCAATTATTTAACTAATTGTTATGAAATCATAAAATTATCAACTTTACTCTCATGGAGTAAAATTATAAGTAGGTGTCAAATTTAAGGTATTCTTGCAAATCCCCTTTCTAGATTCTATGGTACAGGAACTGCAGCTTATTGAATTATTGTCGTTTGAAAGACACTGTCGTTTTTCAGTTGTCTGCCATTTTGAACCATTTGTCGTTCTGCAAGTCACTGTCGTTAAATATGTTGGTCTTGAAATTATTGACGTTTGCTTGCAAGATACCTTGCCGTTTCAAAATGTTGTCGCTCATAATAGTAACTGTCGTTCTTTTTCCCGAACTGTTGTTGTTATTGTTGCTTCTTCAATGTCAATATCGTTTATGTAATATGTCATCATTTTTCAAGTATTGTCCTCCGCAACGTTCCTTCGATTAAGTTTTTATTCTTAAAAAAAAGTTGTCGTTTTTGGTACTAGTTGTATTTTTTTCAGTTTGTATTATTTTTCAATCGCTGTTTTCATCTTCTCGCCTTTCGTCAGATGTGTTAACGATTTTAAAGTTCTTTTCATTTGCTACGAGAACTTTTCGTTTTCTAATGTCGTTCATATAACTTGCCCTCGTGCTTGTCGTTTTAATGTTTTTTCTTTTGACAGATTTGCTCTTTTTTTTTTTCTTTCTTTTTTAAATAGTAGTTTTTGTATTTCTTGCCCTTATGTACGGTTTGCTATCGTCTTTTAGGTTGTAATTTCTTCAATTTTTTTTTTTCTTTTTGCTGCTTTATGGTATATTGTTGTTTCTAGTCGTTTTGTAACACTATTTAAGAGATATTGTCGTTTTTGTCTACTTCTCCCCCTGGGCAGAATTGTGTCTTTTCAAAACGTCAGTAATATTGTTCTTTCTTCTTTTTGAGGTTTGGAGAAAAAAAGATTAAAAAATAGACATTTCGACAATGTAGAAGATGGAAGAATATTTAAAATCGACAGAAATGATGAAATAGGAGTAACTTGGGCCTGCGTGTCGTTTTTTTTATTTTTTTATTTTTTTATTTTTTTATTTTTTATTTTTTGCAAATTCTACTACGTTGTGTATGTGTATAAATTGAAATTAGTGTTGTTTCTGCTAAATGTAGATATATACCTCTTTAGGTCACCAACTTTGAAAATAACACCGCGATATAGAAAATGGTAAATAAAGAGGTAGTGTTCAATAAAGAACTACTTTGGTTTGTATTAATCCTCTGAAACCTCAAATTATCAAACTAACAGGTGAGTCGATTAGGCTTTTATCTTCTAATTATAATAATAGGCAGCTATGTTGATTTATGACTTCCTTACAAAAAATTGAGTGTTAATTGGATATACCAATCTCTAACCATTTAACCTATTTTTTTCTCCCCTAAAAGATTATCTTCTAAGAGATGGAAGGAATTACGTGTCAACTTTGCTGAAGGCCGTTGGACTTTTTTTTTTTTTTTTTGGATAAGATGTTGGGCAAAATGTTAGTAGTACTGGTAGGAAATCTTTTCTTTCTTTCTTTCTTTCTTCTTTTTTATTTATTTATTTTTAAATGGCTTTGTCCACTCCTCGATATAATTGTTGCGCATTTAAAAGTTTTGTCGTTTTCAAGAGACGTCGTCGTTTTCTTAACTCAGACTCTCCTTTAAAGCCTCGCGTTTCTTCAGTTACTATCCCTTGTAGTATTTGTTGTCCATTTGTCAGTTACTCTTGTTTGAAGTCATTTTTCTTTATTGCTCTTGTTTTCTTTAGTTCTTAACGTTTTGCAGATAAAGATATTATGTCGTTTGTAAAGTTATGATTGCACCAGAGATTATTATGATTGCACCAGAGATTATTGGTTCAAAAAAGTCGTCGTTTTAAGTTTTCATGTTATCTGTTATAGTCATTTTTATGTCATCTCTCTCTCTCTCTCTATTATTATATAAATTTATATATAGTCCCTTCCAAGCCCCTCCCTGAACTTTTTTTTCCCTCTCTTTTTAACTCATAGATTTTTGTACCAATTTATATATATCTCCTCTCACAATAATTTATGGCTTCGTCAATTCTTTTTCCTCTTTTTTTAAGTTCTTGTCGTTCGTGAAATATGCTGCCGTTTGTATTTTATAACACGGCTCTGACTTTCTTTTTCATTTTCCTTTTGAACATTTTTTGTTTTTTATCTTCTTGCCGTTAAAGATATATTGTCAATTTTAAACTGTTGTCGTTTTAAAATCAATTGCCGTTTTAGAATTTGGTGATTCCTTCCACGTATTAGTATTATGAAATCAGAAGATTATGTGCATGCTAAGTTCTGAAGGCATTGTCGTTTTTACAAAGAAATTTCTTTTTAAAAGTGATGTCGTTTCTGAAGCATTGTCGTTTGGAAGATATCTTGTTGCTCTTTAAAGTCAATGCCGTTTGAGACATTGTTGATTTAAAAATCAGTCGTCTTTGTTTTCCTCCTTCAAATACGAGAGAGGGAGAGAGAGAGAAAGGACAGGAGCTCATTTTCTCCGCGTCCAGATATTATTTAATCATTATTTTATATTCTAAAGGGACCAACAAATTTTTCTGGAAACTGCCAATTGTAGCATGTAGATATACATATGTGTGGTGCATGATATATATATATATATATATATATGTTATTGTTCCTTGGTCCACCGACTTCAAAAAGAGGCTGCCACATGGAAAAGGGTAAGGATGTAGCAAGATATGAGAAGGAAATACGTGGCAAGTGGGTTGTTGCACAAAATATATATATATATAAATATTATTATCTAAATAATCTTGAAATAAACACATATTATATTCTTCTTACCAAAGTTTTGATCTATCAACTAATGCATCTTCTTTTTGGTCATACAATATATATATATATATATATATATATTCATAAATATTAATGTTAGGATACTGTGACCCTAACCGATACTACCTAAATTGATATATATATATATATATTTTTTAAAATCTCATTAAAAAAATTGATGACCCTAACTTTACTCATTAAAATAACTAGATTATTGGCTTTCCCTCCTAATATTTTACAAGGTTATCATTGGCAAAAGTCAGAGAAACAACACTTTGCCGATATAATTAGCCAACCAAATAAGGAAAGGAGGCATCAATTTGGGCGCATCAATTTCATCATCACCTTTGTTTAATTAATTTATAAAAAAAAAAATTAAAAAAAAAGAAGAAACCTGCTTGCCTTAAAAGCTCCATGTTCAGACAGATAATATAAAATATTAGACAAATATCACCACATAATTGATCTCGTTAATCGTGGACTCTATAAACCACACATGACCAGAAACATAATTGCATTTGAAAATAGTGAGAGATAGTTCTATAATTTTAGTCCATTTTGAGATAGGAATGCCACCCAAAAATATAAAATATTAAATAATTAATTAATAAAAAAAAAAAAAAATCCCATTCTAGAGTCTAGAGTGTAGATAAGTTTTTGTCTGAATAATAATAATAAGTTTCCAAAATTTGAAGAAGTAGATAAGTTTTTGTTTGAATAATAATATAAGTTTCCAAAATTTGAAGAAGTAGATAAGTTTTTGTTTGAATAATAATAATAAGTTTCCAAAATTTGAAGAAACATGTCAAGAAATTGAATTTTAATTATTTGTGAAAACATATCAATAAAAGAAATTGAATTTCAATTATTTGTGAAAACATATCAATAAAAGAAAGAGATGTTGCATGAATAATAATAATCATAATAATAATAATAATAATTTTGTTTTAGGGGCTAAAAGAAAATACATATATACATATATAATTAATTAATGGTGGTGTGCCTCAATGAAGGTGCACCAAACTAGAGCAGTGCCATTATCCCCAACAAGACAAGATTTTGATATTTCTGCAGGAGTAGGAATGCTTTATAAATGAATAACGACAGATTTGCACATGCCATTTTTTCTACCGAGTTGCACCCAAAATTACTGCTTATTAATTAATTACAAAGCCAAAAAAATACGAAATTGGATGTAAATAATTTTATCATGTATCCATGTTTTTGAAGAAAATTATTGAACTAAGATAGAAATTTCAAAAAAATAGTAATAATAATAATGGAATCATATTCATGCAAGAAGAAGAAAAAAGAAGGAAAAAAATTAAACTGAGAAGAAATTTAAGAATCAAAAATTAAAAAAGTTTACTTTTTTCGTTTCAAATTATGGTGTTCTATTCTTGAACCTCACTAGGCAGTCAGTAGACATGATTAATCACAGAGTAGCAAAGACATGTAAGGAGGAAAAAAAATAAAAAGAAAAAGAAATATGTAACAAACATGAACATTTTGTCTTATCTCTTTCTCTCTCTAATTCTCTCCCCTGATCAGATCATGAAGAAGAAGACGACCCATAAGCGAAAAAATTGAAATTAGCTTTTCTATGCTGATCTTGATCATCTTTCTGATCATGATCAGTATCATGATTAATGGCGGCATTATGATCCTGATCATCGTTAATCCCATTGTTAATACGAAGATTAATTGATGATTTCTTCCCAAGAGTGTGCTTGTTGTTGTGCATCCAAACTTTTAGAACCCCTCTACGAACACCCACCTCGTTGCAAAACTCTTCCACCACTTTCTCCTCGCTCCTCTGCATTTTCCACCCCACTTTCTCGGCAAACAAACACATCTTCTCCTTCTGCTCCTGGCTGAACTTCGTCCTGAACCTCTTCCTCGCGTTGTTGTTATTACCATTATTCTCTGTCGTACCGCTCTTGGGAGCCGTCGGATCGAAGTTCTGGAACTGGTAATCGGACGGCCGAGACAAGCCGGAGCTGAGAGCCAGCAGCATCTGCGGCGGGGAGGCGAGGTAGGAGTTTGGTGGGAGGTGGGAAACCGGCGGCGGAGAGTGTGGGCTCGGAGTTGGGCTCGGGGTGAGGCCGGGGCTGGAGCTCCGGCCGGGGCTGAGGCTTGGGCTCGGGCTTGAGTTCCGGCGCGGCGGCTGAAGAAATGGCGGCGAGGGGAGGAGAAGGTGGTGCCGTTGGCCGTGTTGGTTGTTGTGGAAGCTGGCCGGCGTGATGTGGTGGCAGGGGAGCTTGGGGGGGTCGTCGGGGTGGCGGCGGTGGAAGTTGCGGTGGCAGCCGCAGGCGGCGCATTTTAGGGAGGTGGGGTCAGAGGGGAGGGCGGATGGAGAGGGCATGAACTCGCCGCAGCCGTCGAGGGCGTGCCCGCCGATGGAGGCGGCGTGGTTCTTGAGGCATTCGCGGTAGGAGACAACTATGGGCTGCGTCGTCGTCGTCGGCGGCGGTTGGTGGCGGTTGAGGGAGCCGTTAATGGTGAAAGATAAGGACTTGATGGGATGAGGAAGAAGTAGCGGCGGCGGCGGTGGCGGTGGCGGCGGGGTTTGGGAATCTGTGTCGGGGGTGGTGGTGGTGGTGGTGGTGGTGGTGGTGGTTTTGGTGGGTGTAGGGGAGTGTGATGAAGATAAGTCCATGGCTCGGACCATATTGTAAAAATAGCGGTACTATTCTAGTGGTGGTGTTTGTTTGTTTTTGTGTGGGGGAGGTGGTGGGGGGGGTTAGGGTTTTTGATAAAATTTTTAATTTTGAGGTGAATTTTTTTATTTTATTTTGAAGAGAGAGAGAGAGAGAAAGATTGTGAGTGAAGAAGAGATAAAATTAAAAAGAAAAGTCCACAATCATGATGATGATAGTTGGAGGCTATAATATATAATGATCAGAAGGGATGACACAAGTGCATGAAGGGTGTGACAATGAAACAATGCTTATTCGCCACATATATAATATAATATACATATATACATATGCATTTTCTATTAATGGATACTTTATATTGACAAAATTAGATTTTTAATGTTTTGATTAAAATCATATCAAAATAAAATTAACCGATCAAAAATAAAATTTTATCGATCATATATATTTGATCATAAAAATTGCTTATTTCTATGTGTGACTAGTTGGACTCGTTTATTTAAATGACAAATAAGGGTCTGCTTGGTGCACAAGTTTAGTTTGAGTTGAGTTGAAATTTTTAAGTTTGAATAGTAATTTTTGTTGACTTTTTCAGAAAAGACAAAAAACTTTTGGACAAAAAATAAAAAATATGATGAAAAAAGTACAATTTAGTTTAAATCAAATTTACCAATCAAACGGGTCCTAAAACTGTGAAAATACTTATTGCAGTCACCATGACAAGAATGAACGGTTTGATAAGCCTCATTGAATGAAATCCATTGGTGATGGTGAATAATAACATGATGAGAATTGAGTTTACAAAAACAAAAAAAAAAACAAAAAAAAAAAATAGCAAAGCTTAGCTCGTACGGTTAGCAATGGCACAGAAAACACCAAAGAAAATCTCTTGTTTTTGGGGATTATTATAGTGGGTTTTACGTATGTAACTGAGACTCCATGTATTGGTTATGAGCAATATTTTTTTTTTTTATTATTATTATTTTCTAGCTAAGAGTGTAAATCATGATATTTAATGGAAGTTAATAAAAATGCATAGTACAAAAGAGGACATTTAGGCCTTTTTTTTAGCAACGTGGGTATTTCACTGCAAAATGCCAAATAGGCCTGCAAGAGGCAAGAAAGAAGGAAGCCTAGCCTACAGCCTAGCTGAGCTAATTACTGCCTTTCCGTTGAATTTCTTGCACTCTTCTTCCTACTGTGCCATGCCCACTCATGTCTGCAGTCTGCCCCCACCACTACAGTGATATGTGTATCTATATAATGCAGAACATTCTTCCATGCCATCTGCATTTGAGCTATTCAATTGTACTTTTTTTTTTTTTGGGGGGTTAAATACTCAATTATACTTGACAAAAAGCGTTCTGTAATTTTGTTTGAGCTATTTGAAGCTATATATATATATATATATATATATGCATATGTGCAATAATCATGTATTATATATTGTAGATTGTTTAAATTTGAAGATTAGTAGGAATCAAAGTTTCCCAAGTTGGCAATTAATGTGCATTTCAATGCCTCATTCAATTTGTTATTTTATTTTAATAGAATGGATGCATTTTAAAATACGTTTAGATGTCCTATTTAATAATTATATTTAAATGAAATCTATGTTTAAATTGATTATATTTGAATAGTTATTCTAATAAGTATTGTTAAGAAAAAGAGTATTTGATGTAATTGATAAAAAAATAAAAAAAATAGATAAATAGTAAAATGAATGAGTGTATTGCTCAATTAATATTTATTCATACATAATATACGAAGAAAACAAATTAGTATTATTCAAATGAAGGATAAGTAGAAGGGAAATTCTCTAGTAGATAGGTAATAAAACAAACCTACGACCATCAAATTATTATCAATTTTAATTAAACTATCATTTTTTTCGTTTATGATGATTACATGTGATATGATGGTTAAAACCTATATTCTATTGGTATGATATTTTTTTAATACGTACTTAAGATTTATCTTTTTGTTACGATATTATTGGTAAACTAGAATGGTCTAATTTCAATCCTAAGTTTGTTTTGTAACAGGCCATAATGTGGTTTACGAAAGAGTCTATTTCATTATGCAATTTATACAATTATAGGTATGGGGGAAAAAAACTAAAAATAAAGACTGGTTAAGTTTGGAGAACAACACACACAAGTTAATGTGCTACTTAAGAGAGGTTGGTTAACATTGACTTTTACACTCTTTAACACATGATGGGGCAAACTGACGACGACCTTTTGATTAACTTGTCTTTTAGAGATTAAATTAAGTTCACAAAAAGTGGGGGAAAAAATCATTTAGCAAAAAAATAATAATAATAATAAATAAATAAATAAAAGAAACGAAATTAATTATAAAGGAAAACGTTGAATTGGGATTAGGGGGCCACCTTCAAAAAGAGGTAAAGAATGATTTTCATGCCCACCTTCAATAATCATTTCTCTACGCTTTAACATGTTCTATATAAATTATAAGCAATGACATGAGGCCACAAGCAAGGGTTTTTTCCCTTTTATTTTCTTTAATTTTCCTTTTTGTGTTGCTTAAATCATGTTTGCTTATGCCACGTTTAAGGTCCAATTATCCGTTTATAGATCACTATTTCATCTTGATTCAATGTTTTTGGATGGAAAATCGCAATTTTAGAATCAAGATGAATCATTAAGAGAAATTAACACTTGCTTTGAGTGAAAGCTCACGTTTGACAGTGAGTTTTGCTTGTAAAATCATTTAAATATAGTAAAAAAGACCACAGTTGTATAACTGTTATTCTAATGATTGCCTTTTATGAGCGCAAGGTTCATATATGCACGAGTTTTTTTTTTTTTTTTTCCTTCTAAATAAAATATTATTAGTGCCAACCCTCCTACATCCTCATTATCTATAGATTAAAAAAAAAAAATCTTGAGATCACCAAATAAATAAATAAGACATGACATAATTACACAATTTGAGGTACATATTGACCTTCTTCGCATCGTTAGGACATTCTCTTAATACAACGTTTTATGAGCAATGTAAACATTTCGATTTTTCAAATTATGATAAAAAGAGCACATAACCTCTACTCTCGATACATGACTTGGATAGTCGGGATGCTTGGTATTACTGTTATGTAATCCATCCCTAACATAGATCCAAGCCAATGAAGTAAGCGGAAAAAAGAGAAGAAAAATAGTAAATCTTCCTCAGATTAATGAACTTCAAACGTACTTTCAAGACAACTTTGAAAGGAAAAGCCTCACCTGGTAGTGAATTTAATGTTTTGAGATGCAGATCTATGTCTCTACCCTTCTTACCATCTTATTGGTGGATCCAGAAATTTTATTTTATTTTGTTTACATTTTATTTATTTATTTATTTTTGGTGGAAAGAAAATGAGTAGCTGAAACCATATATATTGACAAGACGTTCATTGCCATTAATTCTATGCTGTGAATTAAAAGAAGTAGGACCTAATATATATTCCAAACCCAACTAGGAACACTCCAAAAGATGTCATACATTTTTCTTATATTATATTTCAAATTTAGACAAATTCTTAATCATGAATTATGTGAACCCAAGACCTACATATATATATATATATATATATATTTATATATAGGAATATTAGTCTAATTAAAAATCCTCTGCCCACTTTGATAAGACATGTTAAATCAGGTAATCCTTATAATCTAAGATATTAAGCATGAAAATTGCTGCGGGGATTTGAATTGAAAGGACTTTTGATGACAAAATGGGGCAAAACCTGCAAAGTGATAATAATCATTATTATAAGTGCCTTACACTAATTGCATGATAAAATAGGCCATGGAATATGGCATTATAGCCTTATTTGGAGTCAAAAAGTCTCTCAATGGCCTAAAACAAAATGTTCTGACAAATCATGTCATCTTTCAAGAAGCGCACGCGCATTTACAAAATGGTGCAACCCAATCAAAAAAAATAAAAAAAGCAAAAAGGACACCAAATCTAATTAGATACTAACTTTAATTAGATAGCTTTGTTCAATTAATGTTCGGTGGTTAAATAGTGTTAGATTGGTAGTTATCTGATTTATTTGACCCACGATAAGTTTTAGCTGAGAATAAGTTCATCTCTAAATCAAAAAGTATAAAAAATAGTATTATATCATTTTATATTTTAATATATAATGTTATTTTTATCTTTTTTTTCATTGTTATTAACATTTGAAACTTGTAAAAATAAATTTATAATATTTAAATAGTTTAAAAATTAATATTTTAATAATTAGATTTAAAAAAAAAAAGTCACCACACTCATCAAATATCAAATTTAGCATTATTTATATTTGATGGTAAATTTGGTAAGTTCTTAATATAATAAATTCGACATCAAATATAATATTGTATTAGAGAACAAATTTTTTCAACTAAATGTCAAATATTTAAATATATCATGATACATCAATTTAACACTCCACTAAAAATGCTCTAACTCAATCTATGTTTTAAGACATTAAAAAATGATTTATTTTTTTAATATAAAAGAGCTAGAGAGATGGGATTAAAAAACGAGTATTATGTCGTTTATCAATTAGTTGAGGAAGCTTATGATTAACTTGTACTCTTGAATAAAGGCACCCACTCTTATTTGGTTGCACCTTTATAGATCCAACAAGATTGAGTAATGCCAAGATAATCCTCACAAGTTGTTTCAATGAAATTAGCTTGAGAGTTTAATGTTTACAACAATTGTAATAAATATTACCTTTTCATATATATATATATATAGAGAGAGAGAGAGATATATATATATATATATATAGAGAGAGAGAGAGAGAGAGAATTAGATTCCAATGTCCCAATGCCTCGAACAGAATGTGGGCCACACAAGAAAAACAAAAGCCCATCAAATTGTCATCTGGTAGAGATAACATCAAGCATGGTTTTGATAACATGGGTGGATCAGCACCCACCTAAAAGCATTTATGTTCTTTCATGCAAATGTTTCAGATGTACAGAAGATAAGACAAACGAGTGGAAATAATCAACCCAAAAAAATAAATAAATAAAAATTGAAAAAAAAATATATATATATATATATATATGTGTGTGTGTGTGTGTGTGTGTGTGTATTTTTTCAACTAAGACCCGCCGAAAAAGGAGCAATTGCAAATAGAGATGGGCATTATCCCACCATGTTTAGAGAGGATTGCCTGACTAATCATCCTTGTCATGATTTTTGGTTGGTTTGTTTTTTTTTGTTTGTTTGTTTTTATTTTATTTTTCATGTTTGGCTTTGGCTTTCTTCATTTTGGCCTTAAAAGTTAAAACCAAGTGTCTAATATCATGAAACAAATAGTCAAATAAGTTTTTGTATCGTTGCTAAATCCATGCAGTCACAACATTTGTCTATGTCTTACTTTTTCTTCCTTTTACCAAAGAGCTAATCCAAGTGCAATTTTACACAGTCCAACGTTCAATAAATTCACAAAAAAAAAAAAAATAATAATAATAATTTGGATTGACATGACAAGATCAAGTTTTAGATTCCCTTGTCCCTAAAACAATGCAAATCACATTTAAAAAAAAAAAAAAAAAATTTTGATAATTTGACGCAATAGATGCGTTATCGATCATTGTGAGTTTTACTGTTTAACTACTTAATAATTTGCAACTTGTTAACTTATCATTGGCACAACTCTTTCTAAGGATTGGTTTGCAGGAAAAGCATAAACTATTATTGTTATTATAATTATACCTTTTTATTAGGTTGAAATTTAAAAATAAAAAGTAAATCACTCTTAAACAATCGGACTTAAATTATTCGGATTATTAGAATAGGGTGGAATCCATATGTCAATAGGATCCACATCTTCCTCTCACAGCTTAGCTCGGAGATTTTTCTTAAATAATTATTGACATGCGAAATTTGAATCAATCCTATAAGATTAGACAGTCTTCAGTAGCTTTTGTAGATTGTAGGTCTCACTGTTTAACTATCTGATATCCTTTCATGGCTTCAATAGGACCCACATCTTCCTCTCAATGCTTGCTTGACTCGGGGATTTCTCTTAAATAATTATAAACATGTAAAATATGAATCAATCCTATAAAATTAGTATTAGTGATTTTAGGTTTTTAGGCAACATATATGCAAATTAAAAAAAAAAAAGAAAAAAAGACGAGACATAAAATAACTCTTCCTTGCAACAGACTTGAGCAGCTTTTGCAAATACAACCCAAGTATTGGCATGATTGAATCCAATGAGACCTTGATATATGATGAGGCCTGGACTGACTTGACTTTGAGACTCTAGTCATGACAAAGCCCATATAATTTGCAAGTACCATTGAACTATTTAAAAAAAAGTTTCTATCATTTTGAGCTGGGGTATATCATTCTCTAATACTCTATTTTTCTAAATTCTTTTCCAACCTAAAAAAAAAATGGCTGGTTTTGTCTAAATTTTCGAACAGGATTCAACCATGAGTATGTTTTAATAATAATTTGATGCCTAATCTTTACAAAGTAGAGCAATAAAATTGCAAAAATAAATAAATAAGCACAAATAATTTTTTTTTAATTTAGAGTGGTTCACTCTTAATGTGAGAATTACATGCACTTTCAATTTTTGAAATAATTTTCAATAATAAAAGAATAAGATTAAAGAGAAAAATCATACTACTCTTGGGCTCTATATATTTCTCTAACTTTTGTATTACAATTTACACCCAATAAATGCCATCCTCTTAAAATAGAGAAAACTATGACAAAATATATGTAATAAAATTCTGAAGAATAATTACTTCACACACTCAATTGTGTCATCACAAATATATGGTGAATTTGGAGGGGGGGCCAAAAATAATAATAATAATAATGAACTACACTTGTCCTTGAGAAGAGTTGGTAATTTTTAAAAAAAATATTTTGTACATTTATCCTTGAGAAGAGTTGGTATTTTTTTTTAAATTTTGATTTTCTATAGATTTTTCATTTAACACTCTTTGCCGATCATTAACACTGCATTTATCCTTTGATAACCACTGCTTAATGAATATCTATATCTTTAAAATGATATTAAAATCTTCTTAAAACTTGGATATATAATCCCAGTATACTTATGGGAACTTTCCATTTAATCCCTTTCTTTATCTTCACTGTTAGAAGAAATTGCTTAGAGTTAGTTTTTGATTACCAGTTTCTCATTACGACATGTTATAATCAACTTGCTTAGTAGATGAGAAGTTGCTAAAATCAGTTTACACATGTACAGTTTCTACTGGTTTTATTAGAAGTTTGTTACTTTTAATCGGTCTATTTAAAGACCAAAATCCTGGGTTTTTTTTTTTTTTTTTTTTTTTTTGGGGATATATTGATAGCCGTTCTCGATTTTTGAGTTAGGATCTCGCATTTGACTCATCTCAGCTTCACCATATCGACTAGCACCAGTTGACAAAACATGTGTAGTTTTACTCAATAAAGAATCACGTTTTCTTCTTCACGAGCATAATTCTTTCTTCAGATTATTCATTATAATTTTGGCATTTACAGAATGAGCAATTCTGCTCCAACCTTAGCGCTTCAAAAGTGGGATTTTTTTTTTTTTTTTCCAGATTAACGTATGTCACAAGTTTTAAATTGTTCGATTCTCTGTTTAGAGCCCTTAATCTACAAGGTGTTTTGGAGATAAGAATAGAGTGACCAAACTTGTGGAGAAAGTGAAAAATCCGTGGGATTTTTTTTTTTTTTTTGGTTTTGTTTTTGTTTTTGTCTTTGGGACTTTTGAGTAATTAGAAAGAGAAAAATGGATAATATACATTGTATAAATACAACCATATATTTGAAAAGTGGAGCCACTAAATTCTAAAACCATGACTGGGAGATGCAGGCTTTCTTTTTAAAAAGATGCAATCAACTTTTGCAGCAATTTAGCTACGAAAACATATGAAATAATAATAATAATAATAATAATAATAATAAACATGAAAAGATTGGGAAACACTAGAGTTGCTCAGGTTCTTTTCTTGTTGGCTTGACTCCATTGTGGCCGTCAGTGCCAGTGGTTCCAACTCCCCAAAAACACCGGAGAAAGAAGCTTCACAAAATGACCAAAAGGAAAAGTGAAAGCAAAAATAAATAAATAAATAAATAGAAGAATAAAAATTTGTTCTTTTTCATGCCTTATAATATACTTCTTGTTCTACTTTGAAAATGTCTAGTACATGTAGAAATAAAAGCCGAATCGTATCAAACTTAATTGAAATAAAAAGTTCACGATTTGATTAAAAAAAAATTTGACGGTTCAAAAAAAAATTAGTACCGGTAAAGTACTTTTTTGTACTCTATCGCAAAATTTTCTGATAATTTTTGGGCGTTACAGTGTTTGGACTGACTGAGCAAAGTGTTGAAAATTTTGATGGACTAAAGTTAAAGGAAAAGAAAAGGACAAGAAGAGAGTAGAAATAAGCTCACTGCACTTAAAATTTAATAGAACTTTGTAAGAGTGGAGGATTACAAAAGAATTTCGCTATAACCCGGAAGAAACTGCAACACTAATTCAAACAGGAACAAAATGTTCTTCTTTCGAAATTTGTAGAAAACGAAAAAACGAAACGAAAACAAAAACAAGAGTACTATATTTGATCTCTTTTTCCCCGAAGGCCAAACCGTCATCCGTCTTGTCCTTTCTCGGCGGTAATGCAAACAGATTTTGTAATCTTGGCTTGACGATGCTGGCTCGGTTGATACATTTTGGTCTCCGGTTACTTGTTCACTATACACATATATTCTCTATAACAAGAGCTTTCGATTTTTCGACCAAAAAAAAAAAAAAAAAAAAAAAAAGAAAGTAGAAACAATTCACCACCTTTTCTAACCTTCCCTTGCATTGCTCAAGGCCTGTTCTCTCCCCCTTCTACAAGTCAACACCTGTTGTGGATAGGATCCGAGCCTCGACGGACTTGTCGTTTGCTCGATTGATTAGGATCAACCTTGTCGTTTCGGCTAGCGGATGTTCTCTTCTCTGTGCTCATTCCCTCCATGTTGACAACCTTAAGAAAGCGGCGAATCTGAAGAAGAATGTGATTGTCTTGTTTGTGCTCTCTAAGGGCAGTGTCTATACTTCTCAGGCCAGAGACTTTATCCGGTTGAACCGATAGAAGCCCAATACAAATGAGAAGTATGAGCACTCTATGAGTACTAAACCCCATTGTTTTGTAATTTGAACAAAGAAGAATGAAGAGAGGAAAATTTACACTTGAACAAACAAAAGAAAAGAATGAGAAGTGTCTTCTCTTTTTTTTTGTTTTGTCAAAGAGTAATTAAGATGTCAAGCCTCTTACTCCATTATGTTTCAATCCTGTAGATATAAATAGGCAAGCTTGCTATTTAAGGGCTGATTGGATTGGGGAGAGGGGGTTTTAAAGGTAAAGAAAAGAGGGCCCCCCAAATATATATATATATATATATATATTTAGAGGAACATTTAGATTCAGGCCAAATCATTAGCCTGAATTCTAAGCAAAATTAAGGCTGTTGTTTTTTGGGAGAATCTGTCAAAGAATGAATAAAGGAATCAGAATAATACCCTTGAGAAGCCAAGTATCTTTTTTCACTTGTTTCCCTCCTCTACATCTCTATCATTTTCATTGCTATTTTCAACTAAGCCTTTTTTTTTTCTCTGCCACATCACCCGACCATTCACTAGCATGTACATGCACAAGAGATGGTCCATTTGGTCATGCTCGTTTGCGGTAGTACTCTTTCATGGGTATTTAGGAAATTTTACATTTATCTCTAGTGTCACGTTTTCATCGTTTTCTGTTAAATTTACATGTTGTTTAATTCTGATATAAAATAATATATAAAAATGTGTATTGTTTATAATGTGATGTTAATCTTGTGTATTTAGCATTTTTGCCTTTCAAATTTATCATCTTTCGGCTACTTGCCCTCCAAACTTATGAATTTAGCAATTTACCATCTGAATTTTCTAAATGGTTACAATATATCACATTTTGTTAACTTTTCATTAAATTAAAGATTCGAATTTGGAAGATTAGCATTAGATGTAGAAATTTGTTGTCAAATAAGGGGCTTCCGTCTTCACATGAGGCGTAGGTGGATTTTCCACCACCAATTTAACGGAAAATTAAACACATTGTAAAAATTTAGAAAATTTAGGAGGCAAGCTGTCAAAACTTAAAAGTTTAAGAAGACAAATTATCAAAGTCGGGACTAACATGCTAAATACCCTAAGAATCTTTTATGTGATATGGATGGAAGTTTTAGTGGAGGGTAATTTGGTAATTCAACTTTCCTTTCTTACTAAGAAAAGGGGGTATTCGTTTGTTGTTGTTTAATTTGGAAGTGAGTAAGCAGAGACACAAAGCCAAATAGGGGCCCCCCTTAAGGCAAGCAGAATGCTACAGTGCCAAGGCAAGTCATATAAAGAATAGATAGACGAAGGAATGAGAGCAGCCCCTCCCAAAAGAAAACAAACACTTGCTTTTATGCCAAATTCTTAATTAGATCTCCACTTTAGAATTCCAAGCTCTTTTCCCAATGCTCAACACAAACCAACACTTCTTGGTTTCTTGTGCAGCTAATACTGTCCTCTTTATGCTTTTCTTTGCTCTTCTTTTCTTTGCCCTCCCCAGCTCTAATCCCCTCACATATTCAATTTTTCCAGAGAGTCCCACTTCAAAAAATCTCCACTTCTCTCTCTCCATCTCTACTTCAAAAAACCTCGTTTGTACTGGAGATACTAATTCTAATAATAATACGTGATTGTGATAATACTTTAAACGCAGTAAGGAAGGTATACATTTTTATCAGGAGATTAATACCATATAATGGATAATTAGAGGAGATCGTGAGCAAGTTTTCATTTTTAGAGGGGTTATTATGAGATTTTCTTCAAAATAGTAAGGTGTTTTTTTATCAAAGAAAAGTTGAGGAGGGCTTAAGCCCCCCCAATCCTTCACTAACTACGCCCCTATTTAAACACTTACCAATAAAAAAAAAAATAACAGCTCATATATCATACATGTTAATATTTAAATGTTAGGATTAGAGTAGGTATTTTTAGCATTTTTCTTTTTCATGTATATAGAGTGTAGACCAACTTTTTCTTTAGTTGCCCCAATTTTTTAATGGCTAATCTTATAGTTAAATTGATATCACATGCAACTTGGAACATTCTAAAGCATAAATTCCAGCACCCACTTTATCAAAATATGGTGGATATGGCGTGTTTCTAAAATGGACTGGTCATGGTCCAAGCTCCATTTGAGACCCCAGCTTGGATTTTTTTATTTTTATTTTTTTTTAATGTGCTGATTCTCTGCTTTTTATCCACCAATTAAAGTGAAAAAGAGTTAAATGAGGAGTTGCTTTCTAGCAGACATTTTTCTCTCCAATTAGTTTTTGAAATTCATCTTTTGAAGCAGTTCTTTGTTTGGTAGTACTAGACAACTGGTTCTTCATCACCATCCATGATTCATGGCATGTATATCATGCATGAGACGACCACCCGATTCTTTTTAATTAAGAGAACTCCGCAATAGGACATGAAAAAAATTATCTTATCTGCATAGCACAATTCAGATATTGATCAGATTCTGTTAAATTGTTGTATGATAGGATATTCACATGATTCACCTAATTTTTATCTAAAAAAAGTTATAACCGGTGCAGTAAAATTGGTGGCCTTGCAGGTAACTTGTCTGGTCAGATGTTCCCTATGGCCTTGCTAAAGCAAAAAATTGCCTCACAGCCAATACTATTTCTCTACTTTCTTTTGGATGTCTCCAAACTAAGATTCTTGATCATATTCCTTTATATATATATATATATATATATATAACATAAAGATATTTGCACATACAAGTACACAAACCAAAAGAAATCGGGATCTGTCTGTGCTAATTAGCAAATAAGATCAGGATCTGATTTTTTATTTTTTTATTTTTTGGGGAGATTCTATTTCATGTGGAAACAGATGGGATCGTGTTGGTTTTGCTCAACGTATATATAATTCATTTTCCGAACGACATAAATCCAAAGGGAATCTAAAGGGACTTGGAGCTATATAGAAGGCTTATTTCTCTTAAATTTGATTGTATTAAATAGCTCATATAAACAACTATACATATATATATATATATATACACACACACATAGTAAATAGGAAGATGGGACCTTTTGCTTATTTTATAGATTTTATGGTACGGGTTCGTACCATTCCTTGTTTTTGAGGTTAATCAGTGGATCTACTTATAGAGACTCTTCTTTTTTTTTTTTTTTTTCCTCAAAGTTTGCAAACTTAGTGGTATGTTTGCCTTAATTATTTGGTGGAACCCATTTTGTCTTATGATTATAATCATCATCCCAGCCTTAAGATAATATATATATGTTTAAATTAATGTTATATAAAGAAACTTGGTATTAGTATATGGCTTTATAGATTCTCGAGGGTTGGTCTTAAAGTTGTGGCTTTTTCAAATAATTTGTTTTAAAACTTGAGGCCCCATTTCGTTTTTGAACTCCCACACCTCAAACGTAACATTCATTCACAGATAGATATATATATATATATATATATATATCTATATAAGGGTCTACTGACCAAGCCACCAAAGAAAAGAGTTCGGAAAAAAGAAGTATGAGAAAGCAAGTTAAAGAAGATAAAGCAAAAACTGAACTGTATTTTGCATTAAAGACCATACCCCCATCTTTGAACAATTCCTCCTTCTTCCTTTTTTGTTCTTGTGTTTTTTTTTTTCCCTTTTCCTTATGGAAACTTGGTTTTTTATCTTACTTTAAAGCCAAAGACATGTGATTAAAATCATGCATTTTTCTCACAGAAAAAAAAAAAAAAAAAAAGAAAAAAAAGAAAAGAAAAGTTGTGTAACGTAATAAAAATTTCACTTGATCTAAATTATTAGCATTTCATACATTTATCAAAATACCATAAATCGGATTAGTAGTAATTAATAGGTTGGGTGTAAAAGATCCTATAATTTAATTACACTTAAATAAAGTCATAATTAAATCGTAAAATGATATAGAATAATTAGTTGGATTATTATTAATTGATAATTAAGTTTCTTTATAAATTGGTTGAGCCATATTCTTTAGGATAAAGAGGAAAACAAAGGGAGTAGAGGTGGGGAAGCTACAATCAGAATGTCCCTTAAACAGATGTTAAAATGCTTCTTTTAACAACTTTACAAACATTCTTCTTGGATCATAATCATACCAAGAGTGTGTGAGAATATATGCTGTAAAGAATTTTACCCTATCTATGGGGTAAGATCGAACGGCTAAGAACAAGTGGATTAGAAGGTTCCTTAACTTTACAAACTTAACACAAATCCCCTTGACCACCCTCGCTCGTTCAAGTTTCTGACGACTCTCATCTTGTTATTTACTAATAAGGTTGATCATCTTATTGTTTTCCATTGAGGCTTAAAATAACTACAATTAAACTTAAGTATCAAGGTTCTACAAGTTATAATATCTGTTTTTTTTTTTTTTTTATATAATTTATTTAATGAAAGTAAATGTTATAAGTGTCATCTTGTTCCCAAAAAAAAAAAAAAAAAGTGTCAAATCCACAATTTATAATATCTGCTTGTTTATTAATTTTTTAATTAAATAAGAAAACATTATTAAAAAAATATATTATCCTGTAAATAAGAAATAAAGATTACATGTGAAATCAAATCCACAATCCTCGTCCAAAGCCCTCTCTATGCCATTAGACCATAGGGTCGGCATATACACTTTCTTCTTCTTCTTCCTTTTTTATTTTTTATTTTTATTTTTTTTGCTTGCTTGCTGGAAGAAAAGTTTAAAAAGAGGGCAACCGGCATTTAGCATATTCCCCTAGACGTTAACAAAGAGGCTCCCCAAATGCTTACAAAAATGTTCACTGAAGACCTTACATATAGGCTGTATCCCTCGACAAGGATTGCTTAGACATGGATAATCTATACACATTATATCGCTTTTATGTTTAGTATACAAAACATGTAAATTTTTTTTTTTTAATGTAATTCCAATTATTAAAATAAATAAACATCGATATAAATCCATTGTTATTTCCGTAAATTTAGACTCACAATATTTATGTCAGAATCTTGAGAGTAACTACTATTGTTGGCTGAAATTCTTCAAATTAGTTTTAGAAGGCACCCATGTAACATTTCTGCATGGAAAATTTGTAAATATCTTATTTTAAACGCAAGTGCTTGATGTTACGATGCAGCACTTCTTTTGTTGTCGTTGGTTGTCGTTACAAAAGGAACTTGGCCCGTCGAGGCCAAGTCCGGTGAATGTGGCCCATTTGGGTTGAGAAATGGGCCCCCATTGGGCCTTCTAGATATACTGCGTTTGTCCCAACGACATGCTATCGTCAGACAGATGCCTACCACAGACAAACAGCCAAGGAAATTTCTAAAACTTTATTCTTCTTGTCTTTTAATTTGCAAATGCGAACATACTACGTGACATGTAATTGATGGAGACCCTTTAGCTAATTGCTATTTGCTGTTTCCAACCAACATCTCCTTATCATATTTAAGTGGTTTTTTTTTTTTTTTTTTTTTTTTTTTTTTTTTGAGATATATATTATAAACTTCATAATAGCAAATTATAGTTTAGTATTTTTGTTTGTATCTAGGACTAAGAGATACCGATCAAACCACGGAACAAAGTAAACAATTTGAAGCCGCGAAAAGCCACATAAATTAGACTGCAAGAATTTCAACGTTTTTATTTATTTATTTATTTATTCACTGCTTAGGCTCATCGTATTTCAGTTTGACAGTTTCAAATTTGCCTCTTGATAGATAACAGTCTCATATTTCTTTTATCAGAAAAATACTTTTGCAACATTGACACCACAATTAATAGAGAATAGATTCCATTAAACCGATAAAACCATGGTGTGAGACCTACTTTACGGACTTTTTATTACTGCAGAATATGAAACATTACTGATATTAAATATCACTTACTTACGGCCATTTTTTTCTTTTTGGGCGAGAAAAATGCTGCAAATTGTGTATAATTCTCAACTATTGCACTATAATTGCATACAATTATTTTTTAAGGAAATAATTGCATAAATTATAAATTGGAGACTTATTTTAGTTTTTAAAATATATTAAAAACATCTTTTTCTAATGAATTTACAGCTAGTATGAATAATATAATTGCATAAATATGTGTGAAATAGGGAATAAAAGAAGACGATAATTATGACTACAAAAATATGAAATACAGCTAAGATAGATGTTTATGGCAAACATGACATGACAAATTGACCATGACGGACGACACATTCCAAATAACAACCAACAACTGGTTTGAGCACCAGATCCAACAAAAAAAAAAAAAAAAGTTCGAGCAGCTTATATAAATTTTTTCCTTTGTTTGAAATCGATATATACACAAGAAAACCGAGAGAGACACCAACGGTAGAAGTAACGAATATTGGGTGTAGCCGCGGCCGTTTTGATGACGAAATTAGAATTTCACACAGATGATAAAAAACAATTTCTCTTCTTTTAAAAATCTATTCATACATTTAAACAGAAGGAAAGGTTTTCCATTTATTTTTCCATCACATTCCGATGAATTACCCTCCCAAATGCACCACATTCAACTCTCCGGAGTTTCTTGCTGCTCAAATACATCATCAATGTTAAACAGCCTCTTGGGGTGAGGCCACCGTAGGTGCAGGACCTGATGGCGCTGGCACTGCCGCTGCGCGTCCTGAAGCTATTGCAAATTGCAGACCCCTGTGTTGCCCAGATTGCAGGACAAAAGCGACTTGGGTCGCCGCCAATGCTGCTGCCTCCTGTTTAACCAAATTACTCCAGAAAATTAGCCCAGAAGAGGGTTCGAAACAAGTTGCACAAACCTGCTGTGATGCAGACCGAAGCTACTGAAATGAAGAACCAAATGGAGAGGAAAAATGTAGGCAATGTTTGTTTACCTGTCTTTGCCTTCGCCGCTGTAACATACTGATAGCCCAAGCCATAATATAGCAGGGAAGAAGAAAGCCAGCAGCACGGAGCAAGAAAAGCTGCAACGGATCAAGTGATTTAATTAGCAAAAATGAACCATGAATATTAGATGACTTGAAAGCTTTAGCCAAAAAAAAAAAAAAAAAAAGACTTGAAAGCGATTAATTCGGCAATGGACAGATTACTTCGTAACAAGAAGACAAGCACAGTTTTACTTACGGAGAAAAAAGCAGATGTTTCATCATCGGTATCAGCATCGGCATCAGAAATGCCCAATGCATGCCGCAAGAGAAGAAGGGCCATTAACTGCCAAAAGAGTAAGTTAAATAAAATTAGGCCTGAGTTACACAAGGAATATGATATTATATTTAAACAGAAAAATGACTTCCAATCCTCACTAGCAGATTAGAAATTTATGGGCTTACAATAAGGGCAACTGAACGGCAATATGCGGCTCCACTGGCACTAGAAGCAGCATAGTCGTCGTACTCAGCTTCCAGAAAGTGACGTTCTGCCTCTGCAATTGCCAAAAGACGAGGATCCAACTCCAAAGGAGTGCCAGATATTGTCCAACCTCCACTGCAAGAAATATGCATGTATGAACACCATCAGAACATCCTCCCTCAAGCACGAGTTAACTATTGAACATAAGAAATACCGTACGATACATACCCAATATCAATTGCGGTTTCATCAGGAGGTGATGGTGGAGGTGCAGTATAACCAGGTTGGTAAGGCTGTGTCCATCAATGCGAATAAACGTTAGGTGGTGCAACTTATCGAAAAACACAAGGCTTTAAAGAGTAAAGGTAAATGAATTAGTAGCTTACCTGATGACAAATCTCACAAATTGTGTCTCCTTTCTCATTACACCAGTGCTGAACACACTTCCTATGAGCATACTGAACAAAGTACGTTTAACTTCCATCAGAAACCAAACTAAAAAATCGAGATACCAATAAATTTTACAGCAAGTAAACGAGAGCAGGAAAAAAAAATGCAGCAAGAAAGACAGAAAATCGATATGCTTTCGCCCTTCGGTTATTACAAATGTCTCCGATAAAGTATCCATCACGTCCCATCTTACTTTTTCAACTTCTTATGGAAGAAAAAATACCAATTTCATTTTCACCTTCAATTGCTTATTCCGTGTTAACGTCATCAATTTCGTAACCATTTCCAACCAATGAGTTCATCAAATACATCACGCAATCTGGTGTCACCACACCCCAAACAGAAACGCAAACAAAAAAAGAAAAATGAAACCTTTACGCACCACAATACGCAAATTCGGAAGAAAACAAACACCCATTAACATTTCAAAGCTGAAAAACAAAATTCAAATCACGCAATCTATAATATAACCCAAAAAAAAAAAAAGAAAAAAAAAAAGAGATATTGAACAAAAATTCAACACAATTACAGCAACAAAAGGAGGGGGGGAAAAAAAAAGTTACCTTGAGGCTACCACTACAAGCGCAAGGAGTCTCCAAATCCTTGAGGCTGTCCTCCTCCTGGCAAATGCGACACTCCGCCGTCTGAATCAGCGGCTCCTCCTCGCCCAAACCCTCGTCCTCCTTCTCATCCGTCGCCGAAGAGGACGGGCCTGGGCCAGCTGCGTTCGGGGCTGGGACAGGGGCCGGGCCTGGGCCGCCATCAGCGCCGCCACCAACCGGCCCAGAACCAGCAATCTCGGAAGATTCCGCCGCCGATTGCACGGCCACCGGCCGAATCAGACGGTCAACAAACACCACCAGGTGGTCGCTCATCGCTTCTCAACTCAAAACCCCCCACAAACAACAAGAAGAAAACCCCTAATTCACCACATTCAACATTCAGAACCTTCAATTAATTTAAAAGAGAGAGAGAGAGAGAGAGAGAAGAGAGAAGAAAACCCTAAGAAATTGTAGAGTCAAATTGAGCCCTGGAAACCCAGGATCACGCCGGACAGGGCAGCGGATCAGAGGTTTCCGAGAACGAAAAGGGCGAGAGAACGAGAGAAAATCAAAATCGGATGGGAAAATTTTCCTGCTTTTTTACCTGGGAATCGGCCTACGAAAGCGCGTGAATGACTGAGAGAACAAATCGGAGAGAGAGAGAGAGAGAGAGAGAGAGAGAGTTGTCTGTTTTCTTTTATTTAGATTTTTTTTAAAAACTTTTTTTAAAAGAATATAAATGAGAACTAAATGGGTTTGTTGTTGGTGCATAATATATAGTAGTTTGCATTTTTGTACCGAACGTCTCAAGAGGGGTAGTTCGGTGACTTTTGACTTTTCTTTACCGCCCCCCCCCCCCCCCCCCCCCCAACGTCTTCGAGAGTAATTTCGTCATTTAATTAATCGCAAGCCGCGTAAAATGACTTTTTCCTTTTCGTCCTGGATGGACTTGTGCCCCAGCCCACTAATTTCGTAGGCCCGGTTTAGTTCGTTAACTTAATTTAAATTAAATTATATTTTTTTTCATCATGTTTTTTATTTTTTCTAAAAATTTTTTTGTATTTTTCTGAAAAAATCAACAAAATTATTATTCAAATTTAAAAATTTAACTCAACTCAAACTGAACTTGTGCACCAAACAGGCCTGTAACTTTTGTGATTAGAAGTAATTAATGAACAATGCATTTATCCTCTTTGAAAAAAATTAAAAAAAAAAAAAAAAGCCTATAAATTTGCTATATGATGATAGTAATAATTTTCCTTTTTTAGGGGATTTTCCTTTTTTTTTTTTTTTTTTTTTTTGCTTAAAGAAATAATTTACCTTATCTCAGTTTTAAAATTTTCATTTTTTTATTTTTTATTTTTTTGCTCAAAGTAATAATTATCCCTTAATTTTTTTAGTAAATAATTATCCCTTATTGAGTATTAAGGATTTGAGAATATTAATTCAAGTCGAGTGGCCGAAATGATAGGTATTTTCACTTTTTTCTAACTCTAAAAAGATAGTTTCGGTGTCCTATAACTTCAACTCTACCTAAATTTTAGGGTATCTAGCGTCTATCCTCTATTAATTGTTTTACAAATTGACAAATGGTTTCTTAAATACTAAAATTTAATCGAGTATAATCAAATTTAGTTAAAAATTCCGTAGTGTCCCCAAATAAGAAAATTGTTATTAAATTCCAAACCCAAAAACACCTGTGACATGACAAGCTCTATCACTAAATTAAATTTCAATATTTACCTTTGCTTATATAACATGCACAAGGATATTTTTATCAATATTTTAACCATCATTATCTCTTTGGCGATTCTACTATACTTTTTATAATTCCTTTATGAAAATTAAAAGTTCAATAAGTAGTTCCCAGCTCTTACAAATTTCATTTAGCAAAAACACCAATAACCTAAATTTATTAGTAATCCTTTTGTTATATATTAATATTAATAATCCTAATTAAACATTTGGATAATCTTTCTTTAAAAAAAATTATTATAGGACTAATTAATGGTAGTGTAGTAACAGTGTGAATAAATTAGAGGTGGCAATAAATAAGATAGACCAAGTCAGAACCGACCAAAAACCCATCTAGCTTTAATAGTTGCCACCATTAATACAAAAAAAGAGCCTCGAAATTGTGAAGCATGGCTCTAAGTAATGCCTGATTCTGCCACTACAAGTTTTCTGGTGTGGTTCTATTATTAAAATTTACAGACTTTTTCCAAGGAGAAAAAAAATAGAAAGGATTAGGAAAAGGAAATATTACCCCAAGAGATTACTTATGTAATTCAAACTTGGCCAACAGAGATGGGATAGAGATATGTTTATATTTATAGGTTCATTTGGTAAAGTGAAAATACCCCATTAATTTTCAACCCAAAAAAAAAAAGAAAAAAAAAACCCCATTAATTTGAAAGAAAAATTGGATGGCTATTCACGTTGAAAACGATCATCTTTTCATTATTAGTATTGGGGCATAAAGCGGTCTTTTTCACAAAAACAGTTTAGACGCGTAGCTCATTACTGATTTCTTAAGCTATACAACCAATAAAGAAAATTAATTTTCCTTCAGCCAAAGATAAAAATAAATATAAAAAAAATAAATAAATAAAAGAAATGATTGCCAAGCTTGACCTCAAGCAGAATGCTGCTCTTTTCGTTACTTCAACTGTTGTTTGATTCTCTCTCTTTTAAGCAAGCAGTGGAGACGTAAAAAGTTTAATATAGAATTTCCAGAAAACAACAAACACGGGCGTTAGGAACTTTTGTCAAGAGTTGTACCGTTTATTACACGTATAGGGATATATACAGAAATATAACAGTCACTACAGGCATTCTTCATCAATTAGAGTATTTACTTCTCATTTACTCTCTTCCTGGTCAAACATGATAATATCCTCCTAACTTCTCGGGAACTTTCCCTGGCTTGATACACTTGATTTCAGTTTCCCTTCTGCCATGTGTATATGTTTGATTTCATATTCGATATCTTTATAAAACAATATTTTTAATATTTTTAAATAAGTTAATATAACATTTTTCTAGAGTTTTACATGTATCTAAATAAAAAGTTATAATTATCAGATTCGTCTAACTGTTAGATAGGAGACTCGTTCTGTATATACAAATATATGTTCATTAGTAATTTGTTGAATGATCAATTTATACATGAATATCCAACTTTTCTAGAGGATGTCAATTGGCGGATAGGACCAGCCGTCCGGTTTAATAATCTTGATATGGACCATTTTGTCTCCTCCCATTATTTTTTTTTATTTTTTTATTTTTCCTTAGAAAAGAACTCCACAAGTTGGTATATAGACATAAGACCTCACCTGTGGGTTGACTCCAAAGCCACCGCCGACCTCATTATTCTTTTTTGTCAAACTTTTGTCCTGTAGTGCAAGAGAAGGAGCTCTGGTTTTGCATGAGAAACTTCGAAAAGTTGTATAAAGTCTGTTGAACCAATTGCAATTACGTCAGGAAAATTCCTAAGATTTTATGGAGTAAACAGCAACCCCCTTTGTTGGTTGCACCGCAATGACTCGGAGATAACTTTGGACTCGGATTCAGATGAACACGCTCGAGTTTATCTTTCTAATGTCTTGAGAAGCAAGCAATTAAGGTTTCATGTCTCTTGTGGTCCTGATATTCCACAATAATTTACCTTAGAAGTGACCTCGATACAACGAACAGGAAATTGAACACTTTATATTGATAATCTATATATTCCAATAAAACAAAATTGAATATTAAATCTCTCTTACTGTAGTAGTAAGGATAAAACCAGTCGCTTATCAGGGTATATCAACGTGAAAATAATAATAATAATAATAATAATAAAAATAAAAAACATATCTAATCATTATACTATTATACAAAGCGGCACGCACCGTCCAAACTCCCCCAAGAACAGCTTCCCGAAAGGAACCTCCCTCACACTTACCTACCCTGGCCTTTGGAATTCAGGCGATGTGAAGGTAGCGAGATCTTAGTGTCCTACACGGGTCGCCCTACACTCTGGTCTGAAACCCCGTAATACTGACATATCGTTTCCAGGTTGATTCTGGCCTTGGTCTCGGATGCTAAACTGAGCATGCTTAAGCAGGGGTTTGACGGAGTGTCATAATTAGACCGGTGTTCTATCCTGATTGGCAAAACATACGATGGAATTGCTTTCCAAGAATCTACCGATATCTACCGACTCGAGTGACTATATACCGTCCTTTCTCCAGATCATAAATTGTCTTCAATTGCGGCTTCCTCCACTTTGATATGGACCATGCCGTGAACATCAATATTGCAAAGATGGCAATTAGTGAGATGAGCGTGGGTGAGTCCTCGCTGATAACAGTGGCAATCCAGTTAGGGTGCTCCGCATCCAAGTTAGCTGTGGTTTGCAAGATGAAAGCTCCCAAAGCCCAATCAAGAGGAATATCTTCCACCTGATTAGCAACTGTAATCCTGCTCAACAAGAATTACAACCAATAGACTTAATCGAATTGAATACATAACGGAACATGAAATCAAATGCTCATGTACGAGGCCGTATAACAAAAACACACGGCATGCACACACAGGCAAACATGTAGCAAAAACGTGCATAATGTTGAACGCACAAAGACGAGTGGGGAATCACTGGAAGATATTAGATATACTTCCAAACTGCAGTAATATAATATTGAGGGCTGCGCATTATATGAGGCTTCAACCAAAGCAGTTAAGCATTACACATTTATGGGTAAGCAGTAAGCTATGTGGAAATAATTAAATGACCAGTATCAGGAAACTGGACTAAAACCGGTCTCATGTAAATAACGTAAAGACAGATTTGCTACTTTTGTAAAGTACGTGATATACCTTTCTTCATCCAAAGCAATTCCAAGACTGTCATGAAGTAGGGCCACAATATAAGCAGAAGAGAAGCAATAGTGCCGTAAATCTTCCTCGTGAAGAAAATTGTATCTATTCTTCAACTTTGACCAATCTTGTCCGCAAAATTGTTGTCCAGCAATAATCAGGTCAGAAAGAAATGACTTTTGGCCCAAACCAAAAAACTGATCAAGTAATGGACAAATATAAAATAGAAAATAGGCATAAGAATCAGAAATTGATACATCAATGCATTAAAGCAATAATGGTCTCTGGGAACTACTTTTCTTCTAACAGATGAATTCACAGTTAAGAGCATTTAAAAGCATGAAAACTGAAAAGTAGGCAAGACTGCAAGATAAACAATGGCATACGAGCACAAACCTTGGATGTGTGGAAGAAATTTTCTGTTGCCAAAAATTTCCCCCGAAGCTTTGGTAGGAAAGTTGATCCAATATAGCAATGCTGGTAGGAGCATTTCTCTGCATCTCCGATTAATTACATATCAGAAAAATAAATAGAAGGTTTGTTGATTTGAACAGAACGCAGTTCTAACCTTTTCCTTTTTGCAACATCAATAGCGCAGCAGATCTGCACTCTGAGAAGTTCCCATTAGACTGAAGAGTTGATAATCCGTTTTTTTCATCCAGCAAACCTGGAGCGAGTTTCCATGACTCTACATTGTGTAAATATCCTTTAGGAGTACAAGGATCTATTAGCTTTCCCTCCCGAAGAGATTTAGCAGCTGCATTAATGGGGAAAATATAAGAATTTAAGGAAAAAAAAATCCAATTTCCGCAAGCTGCAATGATATATTGTAATTCAGCACAGATACACAATATTTTAAGAAGGAAAAGCATGTTTTACCCAAATTAAACTCTCCCGAAGTAAGTGCTTCCCTCAATGAGTCGTAAGCAACATTCTGCAAAATCAAACTAGTTAGAACACCTAAACCATATCATAACTCCTCATTGAATTTACAGCAATTAAAGCAGCTAACCGGCAGTGAAGTGGTACATACAAACACAATAATCATGTTTCTTGTTCGAGAATTAAAAAAAAAAAAAAACAATACAAAAAACAAAAACAAAAAACTGAAAGATTTAAATTTGTGACAACTACAGTTGGGAAATGCAAAAGTTCTGATTCATCCACACCAAACTTGTTGTTTTACCCATTCTATTAAGGTAAGCATGTTGATACAATAGATATGCACAACCAGAAATGTTTAAGATTACCTGACCAAAATGAAGGAAGCTATGACTGTAGAGATTGTAAGTGATATTCTTGTGTGTAACTGTTTGAGAATACTCGGAAGGCATTGGCTCATTTGAAACAAAAGTGACCTGAAATAAGAATACGGCGACTTTCCTGATATTAGCATCCAGTATCAACTACTGCCACCACTAGACGATATAAGAAAAAATTTTTGAATTCCTTTATTGGACAGAAAGGGGATGGATGCATGTCGAACTTGATTTTTAAGGCATACCCTGTTCTAAAGGCATCCTTCGAATTTTCACCTTACATGAACTTGCAATTATGCAGTAGCAGATTGGAAATGTGGCTCGAATGTTGAGTCATGATACTATGAAATAAGAATTCCCTCATTCTAGGAGGTTAGTTAAAGAAAGAAAGTGGCACTAAACCTGAGCAGAAGCTCCACCGAGTTCAATAATCCCAGTAGTCCGAAGAGGATCACCTCCAAGAGAACCAAGGGCATAGTTTGCGACAACCCAAGCATACATCCCTTCATCAGAGCCTAACACAACCGTAATTTCAACATTAAGGCTCTTAAAAGAAGCTCAGAAACTTTAAAATGAACAATAAGACGGTAAGATAAATTAGCAACCAAACTGAAACTTCTCCGTATAAAAGTGGTTCTTCTTTATTGCCGGGTTTTTTTATATGCCAGCACAAAAGAACTAAACATGCCATAAATAAAAATTTGTTCATGGTTTAGATGGTCAAATTAGTAGATTGATAGACGCAACTAAGCAAATTTGTTCTTAGTTTTCAATGAGATACTCAACCTAAGAGATTATTAGCGATTTGCGAGCGAGGGAATGAGATGAAACATCTCAAGAAGCTCTGTACTCTGTTCCCGTGTTCCGTTCTATTATGAATTGTTTCATATTAAAATCCTAATATTTTACTAGGTAGAGCACTAAAATAAGGAAAGACGAGAAAACACACATGATTTATAGCGGTTCACCCTCAATGCAAGAATCAGCATCCAACTAACAAACTGAAACCCGGCTTAAACTTCCCTCTATAACAGCCAAACACACACGATTCAAGCAAAACACATATTCCTAAATGCACATTACACATTCTTAACCTCAATTCTATCACATCTCAGTTCCTAAATGCTTTAAACAAGAGAAGTCTCAAAGGAAGTAAAAATGACAATACCGGTGATGACGGAAGCCCAGTCGTCCCGAAATTTGAACCCAGAATCCCTAAGCTTCTTCCTACAAGAATCCAGAATCCGATCCTGAACCTCCGAATCCAGTAACCGGAGCCCCGCCGTGGCCATCAACCTGACCTCCGTCTCCCTCCAGAACTCCCTCGGAACCCTCCCCTTCCCGAACTCCAGGAGCTCCGTCAGCGACCCGCCGGCCGACTCCGGATCCTCCGAGAATGACGAAAGCCCCGGATTAACCCTAAACGACGTCAAACCCTCGGTCCCGAAATCGAACACCGCACTCCGATCCACAGCCGCCTCGTCGTACCGGAAGACGTGGATCCGAGTGCCGGTGCTGCCGCCGTCGATGACGATGCCGTACCTCCGGCTGCCGAGCGAGGCCCGGGTGTGGACGAAGAGGTAGCAGAGCAGGAGGGCAAGAGCGATCGCGAGGGAAAGGAGGAGAAGGGAGAGGCCGGATTTGGCGGGGGGGTTTCTGGTGGGCCCGGGAGAAGAGGTTGGATCGGGAGGCGGGTCGGACGGGGAGCTTTATCGGATCCATAACGGCGGCGGCGGCGTCGGTAGGTGGAGGAGGCTTTGAATGAACAACCCGTTTACGGGCATTCGACCGTCGCATTCAAGAGGGTGTAGAAGGAGAGGAGAGTCATGTAAGAATCCAGGATCGATTTTTTTTTCTTTTTGCAAAGAATAATTGAGAAATTATGAAAAAAATAAAAAATGTATTGTATTTTGACGATTTGTGGTTTGGATCGGAGAAGGAGAGGGGCAATCGTCGAGCTTTTGCCCTCTCTCTCTCTCTCTCTCTCTCTCTCTCTTTTTCTCGGTCTGTGTCAACTGTCAACTTCTGGCGTTTCCTTGGTCTCTCCCTCTCTCTAAAGCTGCGCGTAAACAATCGTGATTCGTCGTTCGTTCGTGGATGACTTACATTTTTCTTTTGTGAACTTTAGGTATTATCATAAAATATTTCATAAATTTAATTTATAATATTTTTTTTCTTCAATTTAAAAAAAAATTGTGAATTTCTTTCTTAATTAAATTTTTGACTAAAAAATATAGATGATATTCGTTGAAAGTATGAATTATGAATATATAAGAAACAATTATAATTTAATTAACGAGTCAATATTGAGAGTTAAATATCATTTTTTTTTTATAATTCTCTCTTATAGATAATTATGTAATTTCATACTTAATAAGTGTAACGGATATCTGAAGTCCTGTCAATAAATATCATTTCATTATTTTATACTTAATATCCCCAGCTTATATTTCTGAAAAGTGTTATGAGCATTTTTTCGTCAAAAATTTAATTAAGTGAGAAAATTTAGAAACTTTTTCAAAATTCAAAGGGAAATAATGTTACAAATTGAAATTCAAGAGTATTTTGTTTAAAGCTTAAAATTCGAAGGAAAAAAATGAAATTTGTCATTAGTTCGTTCTAACTCGATTTTCATGATGATGTGAGTGGGTTGATTTAACCGGTTTGAACCGTTTTATTTTTAATTTGTTTTTGTCTTGGGAATTTCGTAAATTTCCCACATTTTGGGTTCAATTGGTTGTATGTTTGCTTTTTAAAATTTTTTTTGTTTGAAGTGAGAAATTATACCTGTTTGGATCACTTGTTCATTTTCGAAAAGGAAAATTTTCTTATTTTAAATCAAAAAGTCTTTTCATTTTGAGAGTAAGATGATGTTTGAATGTGTAAAAATTTTCTTTTTGGAAACAAAAAGTTGTTTAGATTTTGGAATAAGAATAAATAGTGTTAAGAATAGTGCATTGTTAGAAGATTTTAAAAAGATTATTTTTATTTTTCCAAAAGATAATGTACAAATTAAGTTTGAAAATGAATTAGTTTTTCTTTTTCAAAATGAGAGAATAATTGAAAAAATTGAAAAAAATACTCTTTTGTAAAAAATTTCCAATTTTCAAATTGGACATACCATCCAAACAAGGAGTTATGTCCCCCAACCTCTACTTAAGGAAAATTTTGTTGAACTCTTTCACTACAAATCAGAGCAAATAATCGACACTACATGAGATAAAACCAATGAAAATTTTTTTATGTCCCCAACCTTTCCATGAAACTTTGGGCTCTTTATTAGTTAGCTAAAGACTCTGTGACGTTATAAGGTAGAGGAAGCGTTAATAAAACATAAGTAATTTGTTGATTCTTAAAGGATACTTGAAAATATGCAAGATAGGTTACGTTAGATTCGTTAATTCTAACTATAATATAAAAAAATCACACAAATCAATTAAAGAACTCTCAAAAAGATTTTATTTTTTTTTAACTTTATGAGTGGGGGGACTCGAATTCTACACCTTTAGGTAGCGTTAGGTGTAATATTACCATTGGTATATGCCTACAACCACCTCTAAGAATTTTATTAATAATGATTAAAAACTCTAATAACAAAATAACAAATAAGCTTATAAATAGTAAATCCTAAATTCTAATCCTATTCAAATATACTAAAGATAATCCCTAGAATTTAAACTTCATAAGATAATCTACTAATAATTCAAATAAAGATAATCTACTAAAAATTTGAATAAAGATAAGCTTTTAAAATTTTAAATAATCCCTCTAATTATCCTTATTTTCATACTGCGTCATTTCCTCTTTTTGTTTTTTTTTGTATATTTTAATTAGAATCAACGAATCTAACACAACTTATCTTGTATATTTTCAGGTATTCTTAAAAAATCTTCGGACTTGTATTTAATTATATGCTTCCGCTATATCACATTCTTTTTTTATTAGTAAGCACTTCCTCCATTAAACTCCTTAACTACTAATCTATAAAGATATACCAACAATAAAGTTCTCTCTCTCTCTCTCTCTCTCAACTTTTATTATAACAAATAGACCTTTTTTGTTCAGAGAGTGGAAAAACACTACGGAAGTTTGGAAGAGTATACTAAACATGTAGGCCATACGACTAGTCGTTCAGATAATCATGTATTGAGAAAAGAAAAACCAATTTCAATTTTTTAAAATTTAGTTACATTTAATAGATTAGACCCAATAAAAGAGAATTTTAATGGACTTCGACGTCTAAAAAAGCATCGCATGAATTGATCATATTGTTGGGAGACACAAAGTTCAAGTTCGACAATTCCATTATTGTTGAAACAAAGTTTTCAATTTCCCCTTAATTATTTTACACGATCAATGTTTGATTGCGAATGCTATCATCAGATATCTTCTGCCTCTTCACTTCCTCTTGTGTCCCTTGTTCCTAGATATTACTTATAATGTGACCATCAATCATTATAGTAACCAGATAGGTGAGCAGTCGCCATCGCCGGTCACCTGGCAAGTGACCACGAGTCATGGTGAGTTTTTGGAGTAATTTCAGCCTACATAATCCGTAGCTTTAAGAAAATTTAATGTGCCTTCATTGATAACAAGATAATAATAGATTTGGGTTAATTTTTTTTTTAAATGGCCTTAAATTATAGACACCTGAACGTTTATGTTGTTATCCAACGGTCTCTCTGTCAATATTCAGTTAAAAATTAGACAGAAATTGAACAAGTTCTAATCATATGAACTTTATTTATAGGTAAAGTAGTAATTTGAATATTTTTTAGAAGGAAATTATACCACAATCAAAGATAGATTGGAAGCAAACTATACTTTAATTAAAAATATATAACACAAATTGTATTTTAATTAATTAAATATATATATCTATTTTGAATGTACAGTTTTCATTTAAAAAATATTTAATTATTTATCCTTAATTAAAACTCATGACATAATTCTGAACGTGTTCATTTTTCAATTTTTTTTTTGACGAAATACTTTTTGCAATAGAAAATTTTAAATAATGTGACATGTAAAATTGAAAATCAAGGAATAGAGTATAATTCAGGGTTATTTTCAAAAAAATCCATATGATTTTCATCCGAATTGGGCCAAGCCGAGAAGACAAAGGGAGGGAAGACCCTTTTTGGGCTTTCACAACTTGTACCTGCTTGCTTGTACCCAAATAAATCCCGACAGGCTTGAACGCTTAATCCACCTAGAAACTACTGCTTGTTGATCTAGCCAGGCCCAATAGAAATTAAAAATTGTCTGGTGTATGTGTGTGTGTGTGTGTAATATATATATATATATATATATTTTTTTTTTTTTTCTCTAATGAAAGTAAAAGAGATTAATGATATCAGCATGTTTAGAACCTGATGTGACCACAAGTGGAAGTGGAACGGACTCATTAACAATATTCTTAAAGATCCATAAACGTCAAACATATAACAATCTCACTATTTTGGCAGACTTGTATGGATCACAAGAATAAAAGCTATGACGGGTATGAAGAAAAATATATTCGTTTCTTGTCATGCTTCCCTTGCGTGTGCTTTTTATTCCAAAGTACTAGTGGCATTCAAACTTATTATACCCTCAATATTGTTGATATAAATGATAGGTACGGGACTCTCTATATAATTAATAAAGTAAAACAATGCTAACACATAAGCTACAATATATATATATGTATGTATATATATTGATGGGAGATTTATTCAAAATAAAGATCTGGATCTCTTTTGAGATTCCCTTCGTCACGTCCCTGATCGAGGTCCCTTTGCAAGTATATAGAATGTGCAGTCACGTTGATGTTTGGTAATTTGCGTAAACATCTGCTAATTGAGATGCCACGTTTCTATTTACCCATTGATAGGTATTGGACAATACATGCATATATATATATATATATATATTTATACACACACACACTCGTAAACACACATGTATGTATGTATGTATATATATAGATATATTCATATATTAGTAGTCTTTGCCTTTTTCTATAACCTTTTTAGTTTTAGCTAAAAAAATGATAGTCTAATATTCATGAGGGGACCAACTCATTCTTTCCCTCGCAAAATTCATTCCGAAAAAGTTAAAAAAAAAAAGAAAAAAAAAAAGAAAGAAAGAGTTTTCAAGATCAATTCAAAACCTGCACGCAAATGCGCGCATTTGGAAAAATCACATCTCATGTATAGCTAGATAAGCTTATAGTGACACTACTCGTAAAGTTTAAGATTATGACTACGAGTATATCTTGATGAAATACCTTTATGCTTGGACTATACACACACACACACACACACACACACACACACATATATATATATATATATATGTATGTATATGTGTGTCTATACACACACAAACACACACACAAGTGTCTATGCATGTAACTTTATATTTGCATGCATGAGAAGATCCTTTTCCTATAAATCGAACTTTGGAAGAATTACTTTTTTTGCTTAAGCTTGAAAAAGCAACCTCCACTAAAAAATAATTGGGGTTTAAAGTTGGCCATCTGATTGTGACAAAGACCGAAATTATAAGATATTCTGAAAAAAAAAAAAAAAAAAAGGTTATCTAGTCTAGGGGGTGTTAAGTACTACGCTTCATGCAGCAAATATTATTTGGTCAGATATAGATTTATGAATAAATAACTATACTTTTTTAATCATTATTTTAACTTAAGAAATGTCTTGGCCATTTTAGTCTTTTAACTTTTAGCTAGGCATAGCCGTCTAACTAGCCTTTGATTATAATTAATTAGTTTCTTAATATTCATGCATGCCCATGTATTAGAATTCAAAGAATTAAGTACCATGTTTTTTTTTTGTTTTTTGTTTTTTGTTTTTTGTTTTTTGTTTTTGTTTTATTCCCTTGTATACTTTTTCACTTTATTGAATGTTGTCATGTCTTCCAAAGAAAGAGATTAATTTCCAATATTTTTTTATTATCACTATATTAAGTAGGCGAGCACCTTTATCTACCATGTGCTTATATAATGGACTTATGCAATTATGCATGCCCACTTCTAATGTTTGGACATCAAGGTACAACTGAAACTATTGCACTACACATACTGGATAAAGCCGGCAATTATTATGCGTCCATCCCCCCTTTTTTTTAGAAAAATAAAAGATCGATAGTGTCCTCTCCTCTTTGTTACAGAAATCATTGGGTGAGCGTCTATTGATTGTTTCATTGGGATGACAAGAATTTTGATCCTAGCCAATCAACAACTAGTAGGCAGCTCTTGGCTTGAAGAGCAGAATACATAATCTTTTCTGTAAAAGCTAGACATTACATGCATCACGATTCGAATATGAAATTTAATAAAAATCGACACTAAATAAGACATATTTATAGGGACCATATATATAGCGTGTATGATTTCCATGTACTCATGGAACCAACAACAATTAATATAATGAATTAATAAACTGATATTCTAGTAGATGATCAAGTTAACAAAGATTACATCAATATGGGTTGGTCTAATAATTAATTAAAATACTCAACGATTACATCAATGGAATGGTACCTAGCAGTTAATTAGTTAGATACAACAGGGTGCCTTTTTTCTGAGTTTAAAGTTTGACACTTCAAAACTCTATTTTAAGAAAGATATGAAATGGGATGACAAGTATCAATATTGATTTCTATTTTGTTGAGAAATAAAAAAAGTGGATACGGGTTCTATTTGAAAAAGTTTAATATATAATATAGTTGACGTGCGAGTGAGAAAGAAAGAGAGTATATGGAATGTGAGTATATATACACATATATGGGTTTGTCTCCAATATAAAGAAATGCGTTGCACTGATTCAGAACAGTTCCCTCCTCCATATGTGGACGCCATGTAATTTATAGGCTGTAAAAACTTTATTTTTGATGTAAATGCTGCTGACATATTTTGACTTGTATATATTAGTTGGACAACACGTCTTACATATATACGGAATAGACAATCAAAATAAAATAAAAAAATATCTACACAGTAAATATTAAACCTGTCACATGATAGTCCATGAGTGAAGACGAAAGGCACTTTGAACTTTTATAATTTAGTAAGATAAATATATATATGTATAGCTTCCACTTAGCAGCTATAATGCAATATTATAATGCTAATCCATATTTGTGAAAGTGGGTACATTAATGGAAGAAGTGGTTTTTGATGAGTCTGTGTCATAGCTTGATCGCCTACTCTATTTTAGTATTTTACGAGTTTAATACCCGTACGTTGTACGGGAATAAAGAAAAAAATAAATAAAAAAACTGAATATTATATGATAAAAACAGGTGGTTAAGATAAATATTATAATTATAATCAATATAATTCTTCTCAAGATCTCTTCCAACAATGAAGATGCAAAATCAAAATGACAATAGTACTAACAATAATAAAAATGAAAACAAAAGCAAAAAGAAAAAAAATATTCTGTAGTTATACTCATTTAAAGAAAAAAAAAATTATACAAAAAATAAAACAGAAAAAAAAGAAACAAAAATCTTTAAACTCAAAAGAATCGGAAAAAACTAACCTTAACAAAAACATTATAATAAAATAAAATATAAAACTCATTTTCTTCTTTTTTTACTGTTTAAAAAAAATAAAAATTTTTTATTAGGTTATATACATGCAAAAACTAAAAAAAACAATGATTTATAAAATATAAACAAAACAAACAAAAAAGAAAAAAATTGCATGCAGAATCCTTAAAAAAAAGAGGGTTTTTAAAAAATAGAACAAAAGAAACAAAAAAGACACAAAAAAAAAATCCGAAATAAAGATAAAAAATTTAAAGTAAAAAATTGTTTAAAAAAAAAAGGGACAAAGTGAGCAAAAACACAATACAACAATAGATCGAAATCTAATGTCTAAAATTTAACGTAAAAAAAAGGCAAAATAAGTGAGGACAAAACCGTCCTTCCATTGTAGATAAGTCAAAATCAGTACATAGGATAGGGGCAAAATCGACAGTTTAATGTAGGAAAAACAGCTACTGTGCATTACTGTAGGAAAAAAAGAACCATACAGAAAAAGCAACAAAAATTAAAAAAAAATAAAAATAAAAATCACTGTTTATTAAACAGTGAAATATTACATCTTTTTACTATGGCAAAACAACAAAAATTAAAAAAAAAAAAAAACAACTGTGGTAAAGCAATAAAAATAAAAAATAAAAATATTTACTGAGTAAAAAAACAAAGCAGTAAAAGTAAAAAAAAAAAAAAAAAAACATAACAAAGCACCAAAAGTTAAAAAAAAAAAACAAAACAACAACAACAAAAGTAAAAAAAAAAATTAATTAATTAAATAAATACAACAACAACAAAAGTAAAAAAGGAAAAAAAAACACAGCAGCAAACGTAAAAAAAAAAAAAAAAAAAAAAAAAAAAAAGCAGCAAACGAAAAAAAAGCAGCAAACGTGTAAAAAAAAAAACGTTAAAAAAAAAATTGAAAATCACTGTTCATCACTGTAGAAGGAACAGTGAAAACCGGGTTTCTTTTAGTATATGTATAATATAGGGGGAAAAAAAAAACTAACAAAAACACAAAATGGTACAATGTGCCAAATTATTAGTAATCAAATTGCCACAATTGATATTGGTATTTATTATATTCTATATAGGGAAAAAAAAAAAAAAACGGTACAATGTGCCAAATCATTAGTAATCTATGATGCCACAATTGATAATGGTATAATAGCTTATTCACAAAAAAAAAAAAAAAAAAATATTGGTATTAATTATTATTATTATTATTGGCAAATTGAAGTTTGAGTAAAGTATAGCCAGTCGTGATCAGTCATTGATTCGACCGTTTAATTATTGAACGGGCTTATTTATGCACTTGTTTATTTTTACTTGAAGTGGGAACGTTAGAAATGTACATTCAAAAACAATTTTTTAGCTAGAAAATTATTCAAATAACTACATTTTTTTTTCATATGTTGACCAACATAACACAAGCTTCTCCATCTTGATCAACATGATACAAACTTTAATTTATTTAGTTTAATTTTATGTCATGTTAGTTTAATATTACTTTTTTATGTCATATATTGATGCTATGATCTTTAAATTTGTGTCATTCAAATATTTTTCCCAATTTTTGGCTGTGTTCTATGGCCTTGGTGAGTTTTTCGTTTGGTTTGTTTAATGAACCGATGGAACAATTTTATCATTTGCATATATATATATATAAATATATATATAAAATATAACAACACTTAATGCCAATGTGTGTAAATATCATTTAATATCTTATTTATCTACTTTTAATGAATTCACTTGGCAAAGTCTCAATATATAGCAACATTAGATATATATCTAGTATCTAGCTGGTCACTACAAGAACTATACATCACATCACTTCATGATATAGAAATTATAGTTCATATGTTTATAATTGTGGTATATGTGTTTACTTATACTCATATAGCGCTATACACGCACATAAATGGTATAGTGAAAGTGACACGAATAAATTCTTAATATTAGTATCCAAACAAAAAACCACACTCTTAATAATATAGGAATATATATATATATATATGGAGAATAATTACTTTGATGGATCTATTTAGCCATTGACCATTTGAAAAGCAAAAAAGGAAAGCAAATAATTATAGAATAACTGCCTAAAAAGCAGGGCAAACTACTGAATTATTATCAGTACTCTTTAATGCTCATAAATTTAGCTACCTCATTTGACAAACAAGCTCATATTGCTAGCTAATCAAAAAATGCAGTCATATAATTATGACCTAATACTGCAAATAATCACTAGTGGATAACTAGGACCTACATACACACTCCATCTTAGTGCCACATATATAGTATATGTAACATTCATATATATATATATATATATATATATTTATGCATGAAAAGTAATGCTTGAGAAAGAAGTGGAAATTCCACACGTCTCTATAAATACACACACACACATATTAAACAATCAAACAGAAGAGAAAGGACCTCTGTCTGAGTATTGGCCTATGACCAATTAAAGAGCATTATATTAAAGGAAGTTGTGACATTAAATATATAGTAGTGGGATCTACTTTTTCTGGAGCTTGACTTATACCTTTTTTTCACCAATTGCACATAACACTTTTGTTGTTTGAATTAAGTTGAATATTGATTGTCTACTCATACTCACACTATAAATGTATTATATAATTAAAGAGCTCTCTTCCGGGAAAATCATGAAAATAATTCTTTCCTCGCACCAAATTAAATATTCTTGAGATTCGTGTTGTCATTCACTTTGAAATATAAACCACACACACACACACACACACATGAACAATATATGTGAGTGGGCAACAAAAAATTCCCGAGAAGGAGCTGACGGAATGGAGAACCAAAACCAAAACCAGCTCTCAGAATTACCACAAGAACCAGCCAAAGGAACCACAGTTCTCAGAACTTGTTTCAATGGAATCAATGCCTTGTCCGGTATCCTTCTCTCTCTTGCTTAATTGCTAAATTGTATACATATACATGTATATGTTCTATTCTCCTAAAGGACCGACCTTATTTCCCATCCGACCTGTCATTCCTGTTAATGGAATAAAATAGAGGGCCGACCTTACTCCTAGACTTCTAATTCTAAGCTAATCCAACTATCTGATCCGTCATTCTAAGTAAATGAATGGGATAAAGGGCCGACCTTGTATCCTTTCCAGCCCATCATTCATATTAAAGGAAATGGGATAATTGCCGATGAAGCTTAAAAAGAAAAAAGAAAAAAAAAAAAAGACTTTTCTTTACCTCATACTGTATCATACCAATCAGTATGAAGCCGACGTTGGTCAACTATAATGTATTGAGTGACTAGAGGGCTCATAGCGGTCATCATTCCCGTCCTCTATTCAACTCGACGTTTGAGTGTTACATAATCAATCAGTGCCTTCTTGTCTCATATACATATCTATATATACAAACACCCACACTTCAACCTATAATGTCACGAAGGCCTGTATTTAGAAGCAGCCATTGTGGAAGTTGTTGTCTCAAAATCTTGATTTCTTGGTTATATGTTGTACTTAAGCCAACTATTACAAGTTGGCAAAAACACATAAAATATTCTCTTTTTCATGAATATTTGTATTTTAGTTGATCATGACATGCATTAAGAATAAAAGGTTTTCTTAGCATGTTTTTTTTTTATGTGACATAATATTCATTTTCGTCACAACAAGTTACATAATTAATCTTGTATTTTTGGCCCTTTTTTTTATTTTTTATTTTAAAGGCGTGGGAATACTATCAATTCCGTATGCACTTTCCCAAGGAGGGTGGCTAAGTTTAGCTCTCCTTTTCTCGGTAGCCATTCTCTGCTGGTACACAGGGCTACTTCTCAAGAGATGCATGGACTCAAACCCGCTGATCAAAACCTACCCGGATATCGGCGAAGCCGCCTTCGGGCGCAAAGGGCGGACCATGATATCAGTCTTCATGTACTTAGAGCTCTTCTTAGTTGCGGTTGAGTTTCTGATACTAGAAGGCGACAACTTGGACAAGATGTTTCCCAACACAAACTTCAAAATTGGAGGCCTAAAAGTGAAGGGTCAGAGAGGGTTTATGCTTCTCACGGCGCTTGTGATACTGCCGTCAACGTGGCTGCGGAGCTTGGGGGTGTTGGCGTACGTGTCGGCCGGCGGCGTTCTGGCGTCGGCGGTGGTGGTGGGGTGTGTTCTGTGGGCTGGTGCTCTTGATGGTGTTGGATTCCATCAAGGAGATGAGCTTTTGAAGCTTGGAGGGCTTCCCACTTCCATTAGCTTGTTTGTCTTCTGTTATTGTGGTCATGCGGTTTTTCCCACTTTGTGCAATTCCATGAAGGATAGAAGCCAATTTTCTAAGGTAACTAAAACATTAAAAAATTTGTGTAAGAAAACTATCAATTTGGTAGGGTATATCACTGTAGATTTTTATCGAATTCTATTTTATGACGTGTTTTGAGGGAATTCTAAAATATTTATATTTAAAAAAAAAAAAAAAAACTCTTCGATAAAAATTTTCACATTGATCTAATCATGTCATTGAAAAATTCTGTTCAAACCATCCTACGCATCACATTAAAAAAAAAAAAAAAACTGTGGAGCCCACAAGCATGGACAATTAGTCTCTTTTTTTATTTTTATTTTTTACTTTTTATTTTTTCTTTATTTTTAGGGAAAGCAAAGTCATTGTTTTATGTTTTTTTTTTTTTTTTGGTAACAATTGTTTTATATACTTTTGGTCATTTTGACAATTTAAGATGCATAAATTGTTCAAGACCTGCAAAAATTTACTATCTTATAAGGTTCATGGACTTAAATTAAATGATAAATTATTAGGTTGGTCCTAAATTTTTAAGTTTGTGTAATATTGCTTCCTTTTTTTTTTCATAATTGGAGTAACTTTAAATTATTAAAAATATTGCTACAAATATTTTTTTCGCTAATTTTTGGACGAAATTTATTACTTAGCATTACTTTTTGACTAAATTACTGACTAATATGTCCAAAAATTAACGAAATTAACGAAAATGACTATTATAGTAATATTTTAATAGTTTAGAGTCATTCAAGTTAAGAAAAAAGAACAGGGACCAAAATTATACAAATTTAAAAATTTAGGGATTAAATGACAAAATTACCCTAGATTAAATGATGATTTGTATATATTCTTTTTCACTGTATGGAAACTCTAATTAGTTGGAATGACGTTTTAGAATATTGCGTTGACCTTTTTCCTTTGTGTTTGTTCCTCGTTGTAGGTACTAGTGGTTTGCTTCATCACGAGCACAATAAACTACGGATCAATGGCCATCTTAGGCTACTTGATGTTTGGAGATTATCTCAAGTCTCAAGTGACATTAAATCTTCCCATTGGCAAAATTAGTAGTAAGATTGCAATTTACACTACACTAATCAATCCCCTAACCAAGTATGCAGTTATAATTACTCCTATTGCCACCGCTATCGAGGACACATACCCTTTTCGCAATGCTAACCGATTGATTAGCATCCTCCTTAGAACCCTAATTGTGTTTGCCACTGTGATTGTGGCTCTACTCATTCCCTTCTTCGGCTACGTTATGGCATTCACCGGCGCGTTTTTGGGCGTTTCTGTGTCAATGTTGTTGCCCTGCCTCTTCTACCTAAAGATCAACAAAGCTGCTCGGAGTTTCGGGTTTGAGTTGATGATGATTATGGGAATTGTTGTGACGGGATCTTTTGTTGGTGTGATTGGTACCTATATGTCCTTAAAACAAATTGTAAACCATATCTAGAGTTCAATAATGTTGGTAATACTGTTTGTAAGCTTGTAAATAAGTTGTGAAAAATAAAAAATAAAAAAAGATCTGCAACAAAGTAGGTCAGTTCTCTCCTAGGGTTCACAAAAAACAAAATGCCCCAAGAAAGGAAAGGCCACAACTTTTTTTTTTTTTTTTTCGTTGAGAAAATAATTATATATAAAAAAAAAAACACAAATAAAGCTAAGTAAAGTGTCCAAAGTTCTGTTGGACCCCATCCATCAGTGTCAACATCTTATCCGAAGATCTAAAATGGCAAAAAAAATCCAACTTTCAGTAATAGAAATAATCCAAGCCCACCAAAAGTCTATGAAATGATGCTTTTACTTTTGTTGTGATGAAATTATTTTTCTGTTGAATTAACTTTAAAGTTTAGATTTCCAGATAAAGAAAAATCAAGTTTTAGATGAATGAGTTGGAAAATATCAATAGAGAGTGAGGGGAAAAAAAAAAAGAAAAAAGAAAGAAGAGAATGATATATCAGAATTGCTTAATAATACGTGCAGCAAAGTCATAATACCAAATATATTGGACTTAAAATGACCCAAAACCCCATACCAACAGAACTACTCTCCCGCTCATTTATCAAAACTGCACCTCTCGCTCATATAGTTTGTGAGAGAGTCTGAGAGAGAGGCAACTTGCTCTTTGCGCAAATTCTATCTACCGGATATTATTATCTTTATTATCATTTTTTTTTTCAGTTTTAAAATATATTTGGTTTCAAATTAGAATCTCTTTAGATTATGTTTTGAGTCGTTTTGCTCTTTGTGTAGACACTATCCACTAGATATATCATGGTTTATTTTTATTTTATTTTATTTTATTTAAATAAGAGTTTTGGAATTATATTTGAGTTTAAATTAGAATCCCTTTAGGTTTGGTGTTGAGCCCGTTAGACTCTTTACAAAAACACTATCTATTATATCATGGTTTATTTACTTATTTATTTATTATTATTTTTTTTTTTGAGTTTTAAAATTATATTTGGTTTAGAATAATGTTTTGACTCCTAACCCATCTCCATCAAAACCCATCTCCAAAACGACATCTCCTTCGTTGCCAAGCTCATAAATTTCTGCACCCTCAACCCCACAACAGCTTCAATGGACCATGCCCACCATATGTTCGACCCAATTCCCCAACCCGATATTCTCGTCTTTAACACCATGGCTCGCGGCTACTCACGCTCCGAGACCCCAATTCAAGCCGTTATGCTCTTTGCAGAAACTCTATCCACCAGAATCCTCCCCAACGACTACCCCTTCCCATCCCTCCTCAAGGCGTGTGCCAGCTCTAAAGCCTTCGAAGAAGGCAAACAATTACATAGCCTTGCCTTCAAATGGGCTCAACCTCCACGTTTACGTGTGTCCTTCTCTGATAAACATGTATACCATATTTTTTGGACTTAAAATGAACCAAAACCCCAAACCAACAGAACTACTCTCCCGCTCATATATCAAAACTGCACCTCTCGCCCATATATATATATATATATATATATATATATATATTTTTTTTTTTTTTTGAGACAGAGGTATTGTGCTCTTTGGGCAAACTCTAGCCACCGGATATTATTATCTTTATTATCTTTTTTTTTTTTTTGAGTTTTAGAATATACGAGTTAAATACCCGTGCTATGCACAGGAATATATTGAATATGATTTTATTATCAAAAAAACATAGAGATTATAATTCCTAAATATTCACAACAATAATAAAGACTATTAAATAACATATAACAGTTATTCAACATAAAGTTTGAATAATATTAAATTCAGCAACATATACCAAATTAAGTAATATATTTGATATATGGATTATAATATATATAAATAGAGATCATCATAGCATGTTATAATTTTTGGACCAAAATCTTGTAAAAAAACATTTAAAATATAAAAAAACAAATAAAGCTAAGGTAAGTGTCCAAAGTTCTGTTGGACCCCATCCATCAGTGTCAACATCTTATCCGAAGATCTTAAAAAAAAAAAAAAAAAAATCCAACTTTCGGTAATTGAAATAAACCAAGCCCACCAAAAGTCTACGACATGATGCTTTTACTTTTGTTGTGGTGAAATTATTTTTCTGTTGAATTAACTTTAAAGTTTAGATTTCCAGATAAAGAAAAATCAAGTTTTAGATGAATGAGTTGGAAAATATCAATAGAGAGTGAGGGGGAAAAAAAAAGAAAAAGAAAGAAGAGAATGATATATCAGAATTCCTTAATAATACGTGCAGCAAAGTCATAATACCAAATATAATGGACTTAAAATGACCCAAAACCCCAAACCAACAGAACTACAATCCCGCTCATTTATCAAAACTGCACCTCTCGCTCATATAGTTTGTGAGAGAGAGGCATCATGCTCTTTGAGCAAATTCTATTCACCGGATATTATTATCTTTATTATCCTTTTTGTATTTTGAGTTTTAGAATATATTTGATTTCAAATTAGAATCCCTTTAGGTTATGTTTTGAGTCATTATGCTTTTTGCACAAACACTATCTACTAGATATATTATGTTTATTTTATTTTATTTTTATTTTTTATTTAAATAAGAGTTTTGGAATTATATTTGGTTTCGAATTAGAATCCCTTTGGGTTTGGTATTGAGCCGTTGTGCAAACACTATCCACCGGATATATCATGGTTTATTTACTTATTTATTATTTATTATTTATTATTTATTATAATTTTTAGAGTTTTAGAATTATATTTGGTTTCGAATAATGTTTTGACTCCTATAAATAAGACCTTAAGTTAATTTAATCAATCTATAATCTAGTAGTGTTAGGCATCCTTAAACAAAAGCTTTTTGTTCTTTGTTTTTTGTTTTGTTGTTTTTGTTTATATTGCTCCCACAATGGCTTCCTCACGCTCACAACATGATTCAATAAGTTTTTTTAGTCATCTACCGTACATGTTCTTATTCTTCCCACTTGCGTACCCGGTAATTTTAATTATATTCTTAGTGTTTGTTCTTCATGCTTTTATTATCAAGATTCAAAAACATAGACAAAAAAAACTGCTACCAGAGAAATCCAAGAAAAAACAGAAACCACCTACGATAAGTTCAACGATAGAGGAGAGAATCATCGCAAAAAACCAACTACAACGTTGCAAGATTTGTTTCAAAAGATATGAGGAGGAAGAGGAGGTTACAATATTGGATTGCAAACATGACTACCACTCGGCATGCATTACACAATGGTTTGAGCAACAAAAATCACATCAAAAATATTCATGTCAAAATTCTTGTATGCTTTGTTATCAAGATGTCAACGATATTCCCTTGCCTTATATCGTTAAAGACCCTAACAGTTATGTTATGAAAGTTCTCAAATATTTCCGAGATATTTTGACAAGGGAAGAGAGAATCATTGCAAAAATCCTGCTACAACAATGTTGCTCGATTTGTTACCAAGAATATGAGAAAGAACATGCAGTTACAATATTAGATTGCAAACATGATTACCACTCTGCATGCATTGCAAGGTGGTTTGCGCTCCAAAAATCACGTCAAAAATCACATCGATGTTCATGTGCAATTTGTCGTCAAGATGTCGGTGATGTTCCATTGCCTTATATTGTTAAAGGTACCGGGATCTTTGTCATTATTAAAGTTCTCAAATTCTGTGGAAGAGAAATTAGGTTTTTAAAGATAGTTTTTCTTTTACTTTGTTTTCTTTTATGTTTTCCTGAAAGTTTAGTTATTTGTTATTAAAATGATCTAGTTTTGGAGTTAACAACATTCTTACGTCTTGTATTAATACAAAATTATAATATACTTTTGCTTTGAATTATTTTCCAAAGCTAGATTTGAAGTTTAAGTGATAATTAATTTTAGCGTGTTTTGTTTACTGTGTACCTGAAGAGAATCACAACTATTACTGTTAATAACAATATTCGTCCCGTTTGAAATATATCCAACCACAAGGATTGTAATTCGTTAGACAAAGAAAGTAACAACAAACTCTTGAATTTAACATAAATTGGAAAAGAATTTAACAAATCTGACACTTTTTTAGTGTGTGTGTGGAACAACTTAAATTCAACAAATATATTGAGCAGTCTTTTTATACATGTACTTAGGTATTTTTATAATAATTTGATTATGATATACTTATTTTTTTCTCATTAAAATTTTTAATAATGCAGTTTTGTATTTTTATTTTTTTTTGGGAGAGATTTCAATATTATAGTTTGTTTAAGTTCTGTTGAGACCATTTATTAACCAATCCGAATATTATTCCCATTATTTTATATATTTACCAAAGACTAAAAGAAAAAAATGATTTGGAGGATTGCATTAAAAAAAATATTTCTGAATTATTATCTCAGTTACAATACTTAAATAAATAAGCGAAAAATCCAAATAAAAATGTGAAAAACATAAATATGTTTATTTGAAAGGTTATTTTCCAAATTTTCTTAGAAGAAAAACCCAAATTTCAGTACTTAAAAAAAAAAAACAAAAAACAAAAACAAAAATAAATCCAAGCCCACCACAAGTTTATGACATGAATGAGTTTGGAAAATATCGAGGGAGAGAGAGAGGAATAGGAATATATATAACAGAATTCCTCATTTATATGTTCAGAAAAAGTAATTTGATTCGTAACAATGTTGACTAGTTGTGAAAAAAAATTCTAAACAATGGTAGCTCTTGCTGCTCAAATAAGCCCTTTCTCACACCCCAAATCCCAATTCTACACTACAAATCCTCTCTCTCTCATACGAAAATGCACCTCTCTCAGAGAGCTCAAGCAAATTCAAGCCTTTTCCATCAAAACCCATCCCCAAAACGGCATTTCCTTCGTTGCCGAGCTCATAAATTTCTGCACTCTCAACCCCACAACAGCTTCGATGGACCATGCCCACCATCTGTTCGACCAAATTCCCCAACCTGATGTTGTCGTCTTTAACACCATGGCTCGCGGCTACTCACGCTCCGAGACCCCAATTTTAGCCGTTATGCTCTTTGCAAAGACTCTATCCACCGGAATCCTCCCCGACGACTACACCTTCCCATCCCTCCTCAGGGCGTGCGCCAGCTCTAAAGCCTTGAAAGAAGGCAAACAATTACATAGCCTTGCCTTCAAACATGGGCTCAACCTCCACGTTTACGTGTGTCCTTCTCTGATAAACATGTATACCGCGTGCAATGACGTCCATGCCGCTCGTCGAGTCTTTGACATGATAGATGAACCCTGCATCGTTATGTACAACGCAATTATCACAGGCTATGCCCGGAATAGCCTGCCAAATGAGGCGTTGGCTTTGTTCCGAGAGCTGCAAGCGAGTGAAGTTAAGCCTACGGATGTGACTATGCTATGCGTGCTTTCTTGCTGCGCTTTATTAGGAGCGTTGGACTTGGGGAGATGGGTACATGAGTATGTTAAGAAGAATGAATTTGATCAATATGTGAAAGTGAACACTGCACTAATAGACATGTATGCCAAGTGTGGAAGCTTGGAAGATGCGGTGTCTGTCTTTGAGACCATGTCAGTTAAAGATACACAGGCTTGGTCTGCAATGATTATGGCATATGCAACTCATGGCCATGCCTCTAAAGCCGTATCAACGTTTGAAGAAATGAAGAAGGCAAGATTTAAACCAGATGAGATTACATTTCTAGGCCTGCTATATGCTTGCAGTCACACTGGACTGGTGGAAAAAGGTTTCGAGTATTTCCACCGCATGAGAAGAAAATACGGTATTGTTCCCGGGATCAAACATTATGGGTGTATGGTGGACTTGCTAGGGCGATCTGGACGCTTAGAAGAGGCTTACAAGTTCATAGATGAACTGCCAACTAAGCCGACGGCGATCCTCTGGCGAACCCTGTTATCTGCTTGTAGCAGCCATGGAAATCTGGAACTAGCGAAGGAAGTGATAAGGCGAATTTTTGAGCTAGATGACTCTCACGGCGGGGACTATGTCATCTTGTCGAATTTGTGTGCCAAAGCAGGGAAATGGGAAGATGTGGATGTCCTAAGGAAAATGATGAAAGACAGAGGAGGGGTGAAAATTCCAGGGTGTAGCTCCATAGAAGTGAACAATGTAGTGCATGAATTCTTCTCAGGGGACGGAGAACGCTATGTCTCAACCGAATTGCACAACGCACTTGATGAGTTGGTCGAAGAACTAAAGCTCTCTGGATACGTACATGACACTTCTCTAGTTTCACATGACATGGAAGAGGAAGACAAAGAGTTAACTCTGAGGTATCACAGCGAGAAATTGGCCATTGCTTACGGTCTTTTGAACACTCCTGCCGGGACAACAATACGCGTGGCGAAAAATCTTAGAATTTGTTCAGATTGCCATTCTGCTGCCAAGTTCATATCATTGGTCTCACGTAGACAAATCATTCTTAGAGATGTTCAGCGGTTTCATCATTTCAGTGAGGGGAACTGTTCTTGTGGGGATTATTGGTGATCAAAATTTGTTTTACCAAAGGCCTTCTTTCTATAATGTACATAATTTTTTGTTGTTGTTTTTAAGAATTTATGTTTTTGTTTTGTTTTTGTTGTTTTAGTCTATCGCCTTTCACAGATTGCCCCAGGTTGTCAAGAGATTATGTCATTTTACTTTTACTGCCGTTTGAATCGGCGACGTCGTTTTTTTCCTGCTGTAATTTCTCAAATGTTGGTGTTGAATATGCGCGTCTGTCTTTGTCTGACATATGATGGTTTCTTGTAGATGTTAACATTTGTAATCGACAAAAGAAAGTTGTATTTTTGCTTTCTTCAGCTAAAACCGGAAAAAAAAAAAATTTTAATTTGATTAGAAAATTCAGGTCCTTCAAGAAATTAAAATTTTTTTTTCTTGGTTCTGAATGTGTTATACTAATACAAAATACGATATGTTTTTGTTTTGTTTTGGTTTTTTTAAGCACGATTTGAAGTTAAAGTATTATCTTTGATGTGTCTTGTTACTAAAAAATAATAATCGCAAGTATAATTTAATGATAATTTATCATTTAACGATGTAGAGTTTGAATTAAAAGAAATACAATAATATACTAAAGGTAAAATAATAATAATAACCGACCAAAAGAGGGGAAAAAAAAAATCTTGAATTGTAATTCATTTGCTACACGGAAAGTAACATTAAACTCTCGAGTTTAAACATATGATGCAAGATCAAGATGATTGAAAGAAAGAGAAAGAAAGAGTTAGAGAGGAAAAAAAAAAGAAAAAAAAGAATAACTTACCGATGAGATAAACATCACTAAACAATCAAATAGCTTAAATAAATTCTAAACATATAATAGATAAACATAAAGTCAAATACCCTAAATTAGCTTAACAGATAAACAAATGATTTAATTCCGAACTATTCTTATCGTGTTCTTCATCACATAAATTGAAGAAGAAAAAAAAAAAAGGATTAAACAATTATACATATATGTTATAAATATATATGGAACGTGATAAATAAGTTCAATATTACAAACAAACATACTGAGCGATTTTATCAAAGCCAATAGCTGTCTAACTAACACAGTAGCATATATATATATATATATATATATATATTTTTTTTGTCTCATTCGTTGTCTTTATAATACAATTTGGGAGTTAATTTTAACATATTATGTAAATTAACAATTTAACCATCTAAATAAATATTAAACATTAAAAAATCACAGTTAATAATAATAGTAAGAAAATAACCCCTCATATGTTTATCCTACCTCGGATAATAGTAAAACCTTCATATAACGTTGTCGTTCTCACAATGTTGCTTGTCGTTTGGTCATGTCAGAGAACAATGCCTTTGAGTGTTAAAAAAAAATAGTTTACCATTTGAACTAGAAATTCATACGAAATTGCAGAACTAAAATTAATATTTATTACTTTCTTTGAACTCTTGTCATAGTTGAGGGAAGATACGTTGTTAGAATAGTTGTTTCCATATGAATATTTACAAACACATTATTTATTTATTTTTTTTATTTTTTTATTTTTTGGTGTCGATGAGCTAGCATGAGTAGATGCCGAAGCTGTCGTGCACTTGTACGTTTTTAGTGTACACCACACAAATCTTAACTACAATAATTGCATAAAGAATTTTGGGTATAAATCTTAAGTTGTGTCTGAACACGAGACTTAAAGTGCAAAATTACCTACTAAAGGACCGTTTGGTTGGTAAGTTCAGTTTAAATTAAAATGTACTTTTTTTATCATGTTTTTTATCTTTTTCTCAAAAGATTTTTATCTTTTCTGAAAAAGTCAACAAAAATTACTATTTAAATTTAAAAATTTCAACTCAACTCAAACTCAACTTGTGCACCAAACAGATCCTAAATTTGTAGTAGTAAAGAACTAGTGTTCACATGGCCAACACCGTTTTGAACTCATTTTAGAAAATCCCTTCTATCATTTATTTTACCTTACATGCTTACACACACAGGGCACCAATTTCTCGAGCCGAAATATTAAGAACCATACTAAACTAGCTTGTACAAAACTTCTTTTTTTTTTTTTTTTTTTTTTTTCCCTTTAAGTAAATAAGATAATTATTAGTGTCATCTCGTTCATTATTCTTTATTAAAGATGTAAAAAAAAATTCTCAAGTCCCATATCATAAAAAAAAATTAATAGAGTTATAACAATATTAGGATAGTATATCATTTAATAGATTGTCCTTTTAAAATAAAAGCTCAATCTCTTAAAAGTCTTAAATTTTACGTTGAATCTTACACCAATCTATCTAATATAGGATTGATGATAACAGAGAAAGCACATGAGCTCCATTTCACAGCCTGCACGGTACAAAAAGAAACTCAAATCCCACCTCATAATGATATAAAAATAATAATAGACATATAGTGATATTAATGAATCACTTTACCTAATAGATTGATATTTTAAGATGGAACTCTAATTTCTTATGAATCTCAAATTCAGTTGTTGTTCTCATAGAATAAAAATGATACATGATCTAGTTATACTTAAAAGATAGATCAATTTATTTTACTCCAACTAACCACACACCTAACGCCGCACAATCTATCAACAGGGTGTTGATACTAAAGTTGGGCTATGAAATCTCGAAGCCTAAACACTTTATGGAAAGAGAAGATGCAAAGACATCACAAACTTGTAAATGGTGGTGTCTTGTATTTGTACACTACTTGGGTAGCAAAAGTTCAAAACATGTGAACTATATTTCAAACGTTTTAGGAAAGGTTTGGACTTTCTATCATTGCTTTTCCTGGTGCATTTTTGTAATGTCTATCATTGCCCTTTAGTATGGAGGCATGTTGCTTTCTCAAGATCGTTTTCAAAGAGTTCCAATCACAATTTCTGACGTGAGTTTGCCGTGTGAAAGCAACAATATATATACAAGTGAAATATTTAAGAATAAAATATCAACTTTCGTAAGCTATCAAAACAACTCATCCCCAAAACAAAGTCGGACAGCTTAGTAGGTACACCCTCCTTAGTAATAATTTATTGAAAATATGAGTTCTTATGCTGACAAGTGGCCTAGATAGTTTGACTTCAACGCTCTTCCAGAGTTCTCATTGGCTTGGTCCCTCCTTTGCTCACAAAGAAATCAAAACTACTACTCCTCTTCGTATGGACACATTGATGACTCTTGGAATACCCACACTAAACTAGTTGTATATTAATTTATGGTAGGATAGTGCCACATATTTGAATGTTTCTTTGGATTTTTCTTCTTTTCTTTATTTTGATATTAAATAAGGATTTTTTTTTCTCCAATTGCAGCTAAGAAATTTATTAATTCAGGTGACATGGGTGAACTAGACACAAAGAGAAAGATTTAAAAAGGATAAATCAGTGCATTAACACCAATTCTAATTTTCAACTTTTAAATTATATGATGATAAGTTATCATCTTTTTATTGATAAATGCTATTCATTAATATGACAGTATTTAAACACTTATCAATAAAAAATGAGGAGAAAGAGCAAAATAACATTTTGAAAAGAGTAATAATAAATTATAATATAATATTTTAAATATAGTAATAAATGACATAACAAATTGATGATCACATAATACCAAAAAAAAAAAAAACTCCTTTCTCTTCTCTCTCTAATATGAAACTATACATATAAATTTTTTGTTAAAAATTTACCACAAATGCTATTTTTTTTTTTAAATCCAAAGAAATATAAGAATTTACCTAAAATATATGCTATAATTTATTATCTTTTAAAAAACATACTATAGACTTCAAAGGTACCTATAAATATGCTATTTGTTACAATTTCCCATAAAAAGGACAATCACAAACCACATAGATCATAAATAATTATAGAGTGTAAATCGTATAATATGAGACTTACGGATAAGATCCATTCCTTATTAGTTATGATATTAATATCATTTGATGCTTCAATAATTGCTCCTAAAAAAGAAATAAATATGACATGAAAAACGGAAAATTAAATTAGGAAAATAGAAAGATTGCAAAATGAGAAAAGGTGAGCCGACATAACAATCAAATGATGATATGATGCGGCCGTTACACACGTAAAGGATGACATGAACATTTTTACACTTAAAAAGCATATGCTGTCCAGGATATACCCATGTCCCTTAATCTTCCTTTTCTTTCTTGCCTATAAATATAGCTACCTAGTAACCCCCAATATCAGCTGATAATATCACAACATTTCAAAATCATTCTCACACAAACGCAGACAAAGAGATCAAGAGTTTTTGGGAGAAAGATGAAGTCCTACCATTTGATTGCTTTGATCAATCTTTTAGTGCTTGGACATCTATCAGTCCTTTGTGTTTCACAGGACTTCGATTTCTTCTACTTTGTCCAACAGGTCTTAGATTTTCCTTGTCAACGAGATTCCATCAATTCGTTTCGGTTTTTTCTGCCTCTCTTAAAAGTGCCTTCATTTTTATTTTTCAATTTTGGGTGCAGTGGCCAGGTTCATACTGTGACACAAAACAAAGTTGTTGCTATCCGACGACAGGAAAGCCTGCAGCCGATTTCGGGATTCATGGTCTTTGGCCAAATTACAACGACGGAACGTATCCGTCGAACTGCGACCCAAACAACCCGTTCGATCAATCCGAGGTACTTGCATGTGAATTTCTACGACGGCAAAATATCATTTGTGTATTTTGTTTATTTTGTTAATTTCATTGGATTTTTCAACTCTGTCATGATGTGCAGATATCGGATCTTAGGACCAGTATGCAAAGAAACTGGCCAACTCTAGCCTGCCCAAGCGGCAGTGGTGTGCAGTTTTGGGAACACGAATGGGAAAAACATGGAACTTGCTCCGAATCTGTGCTTGACCAACACGCTTATTTCCAAACCACTCTCAACCTCAAAAGGAAAGTAAATCTCCTCCAAGTCCTTAAAAATGCAGGTAAATCATATCAATATCCTCGTCATCAATATAGCCTATTTTTAAGCATATCTAATAGATACTAAAAACATTAAAAAGGGAACAAATGATTCTCATTAATATTCATTTTGCTTTTCTGATTACATTCTGTTATGGTTTTGATGCTACACATGCCTGAAATTCCTTATACCATGTATATAATCTGACACACTTAAATATAAATATATATATATATATATATGAATATGTACATATATAGGAATACAACCAAATGGAGGATATTACAGCCTAGAGAACATAAAGAAAGCAATACAGGATGGAATTGGATATACTCCATGGATAGAGTGCAATGTGGATACGTCGGGTAATAGCCAGGTTTACCAGGTTTACTTGTGTGTGGACACATCAGGATCCAACCTCATTGAATGCCCTGTTTTCCCCAAGGGAAGAGCTTGTGGCTCTCGGATTGAATTCCCTTCTTTCTAGATTCTTTCTAGATTTATATAATTCAGTCCCCTCTGTTTTCTTCTACTCTCCAGCCATGGATTCCAATAATACTCTCCGCTGTGGAACACACACACACACACAATGTAATCATTGTCTTACCACCTGATCATTAATGATTTCAAGAGAAAAAAAAAAAAAAAAAAACTCAAATCCATTGTAATTTACAATTTTACATGTACTAAATAAGAAGTGACTAAGGTTAAATAATTTTACTTTGTCAAAGTTATGAAATGCAAACACAGTATTATCTCTCATAAAAATTTGAGTTGATTATTTAAATTTATTCTTCAAAATTATGATCCAGAAAGACTATTAGGACTTCCTTCCTGCTCTTATACCATGTTATATTGTAAGTGAAGAAACGTTCTTAAAAATCCCCGTCAGTTACTTTTATCATTTTTTTAATCCAGATTAATTGACAGATCAGCATGCAAAATGACAACAAGAAAACGATACCAACTGAAAAAACGACCTTACCTGGAAAAGAGGACAACAAATACGTTTCACTACATTCAAGAAACGACAAAGACAACTGAACAAATTTAAACGGCATTGATATGATGAACCGCGATAAATTAAGCACATGGAAATTATTAAATAATAATAAAAAAGAGACACGACAGAGACCAGAAATCGACCAAAAAAAAAATTGTCACACCCACCAAAAACGACAAAAATAGAAATAAAACGACATCACATAAAGTGACTAAAACTAAAACGACATGCAGATGCAAATGACATTAACTTGAAAGAACGAAGCAAAATTAAACGACGACAATATTGAAGGAAACGACGTTGAATCAAATCCGTAAGCTCCGACAAATGAAAACAAAGAACGACTTCAAAGAGCACAACGACATAGAAAAAAGGTAAATAGTTGGTTGTAACAAACAAACGACAATAAGCTGAAAAACGACAGAGAATAGCTACAAAATGTTGAAATAGAAACCAAATACAAAAAGATGTAAAACTACCAACTAAATTAAACATCAAATATGAATATCAATTATTGACATAAAAGAAAATAGACCATATTAGTACAATAACTATTCGAAATGACTGTGACCCAAAATGAAAAACAGAATATATATGTGTGTGTGGAGTAATATTAAAGATATCAACTCTAATCCAAATTTTTTGAGTACCAACTCATGTGTTATGTTTTTATTAGTAGATACATTTAATTGATGCGGTAATACTTTAAACACTTATCAATAAAAGAACAACAACTCATATATCACATAAGTTAGTACTCAAAAATTGAGATTAAAGTTGGTGTCCCTAGTATTTTTCATATATATGAAATAGTACCACTATAACGAAAAACGACATCAACAAGAAGAAAAAAGAAAACGACAAACTTGGTACGTACTTTAGAAGCGACGCTACTCGAGAAGGTATATTGACAAGGAAAGACGAATAACATCAAACAAATTGGTAGGAACTACTAACAACGAAAACACCAATGACAAAAACGTCACCTAATCTAAGAACGACACTTCCAGTAACAAACGACAAAAATGATAAATGACAGTAACCCAAAAACGATGTAAAAATTAAAAGAACAAAAACCAAACATAGTATAAGATTAAAAATAAGCTTTTCCATGAAAACAAAAAGAGATTGTGAACTAAAAATAGTTTTATTTAATTAATCAAGTTGAAAAATATCAAACAAAAATCAGTTTAAAATAGCATATTTCTAACAATATCATTTTCCTATAAAGAGAGCTTTCATTATTCAAAAGTTTTCGGTTATCCATTGCTTAATTTTAGGGATACACTAAAGATACGTGAGAGTACGCTCATATTAGAGGTTGGCAACTATATATATATATATATATATATTATAAATATATATATAGATGGATATCTCATCGCATAATTGACTAATATATTACATAGAAACATGTAATTAAAGTACAATTATGCAATGTTGTGTGGGAGACCATTGTTATTGACCTTTTACAATGTTTTTTAAACTACGATATGTTCACATCTAATTTTATTAAAATATACAGAGTTCGAATCTCTCACTTTCAATTAAAAAATTTTTGGAATGTTTTGTTGTAAAGCAGATATGATGAGGAACAAGAATAGATCCTATGGGGAAGATAATATAGCATAGAATAAAGTACTTTAATTTTTAATGTTTTATTAAGTTTAAATAAGTTTCCCTAAACTGTATTAGTGAGTTTCTTGTTATTGATAATTGGAGTGTTTCTGTCATTTGTTAGCTGTGTAAGTTTTTGGGTCTAGGGTTTTCCTTGAACCACTCTTGATATTAGCTCAACTTAGAATTAGATTTGCTAACTTGCAAATGATAAGGTAATTCTTAATTAAGTACCATGCATGGGTAATCAAATTAATTTGCGTGACTAATTTAGTATAATTTTAAAAAGTTTTAAAACATATGGATCACTTCCATTGCTTTTCATTTGGTATTTACAAAGTCCTTAATTTTCTTTCAGAAATTTATAATAATTAAAAAAAAAAAAAGAATCCAACACTTGAAAACCTCCATACGGCCGATTATATCTCATGTCATCCCAGTATAATTATTTCTTATTAACAAACGACAACCAAAAAAAAAAAAAACTTAAAAGTACATATATTAGATATCTTTGCAAAAGTTGGAACTTTATAAAATTACGAATCACTACTGTTTGCAGAACACGTTGAAGAAATACTTTAGGGAACAAGGAATAATATGAATGGATCTTTTTTTAGAAGATTTGTATTTTTTTTAATTACTTTTTTTATAACAAATTTTGATTGAAGTTATTTGAAACAAAGAATATGTATATATATTCAGGCCCGAGAAAGGAGGAATATGCATCGAAAGGTCGTTTGGTTGGGGTTTGGAGTTTTCTGAGTAATTTTGATAGAAGTTGAATTGAGTTGATTTTTGAAATTGTACATTTGGTAAATGATCTATTTGGAGTTAAAAAGTGTAAAATCTTAAAATGTATTCGGAAAAAAGTATCAATATGAATTATATTTCATTTCTCTTAAAATTCTTCATAAATTTTTTTAAATTTTAAATCATCTCATTTCAGCTTCAAATAACAAAGTTAAGGACTTTTTAGAATTTTAGTTTTTAAATTAGAGTTAAAGATGTGAATAGTAAAACTATGTTTACTTTTCAAGAAAAAAGATGGAAAAAAAAATATAGAATTGTTTGATTGGATCGAATGTGCCTAACGCCCCCTTAGTTAAACTTGGTATGTTTCCTTCGATGGAAATGAAAAAAGGTTGTTTTGTTAAGAAAAGAATATTTTCATAATGGAGGAGGACACTTCAGCAAAAAAAAAAAAAAAAAATTATAATAAAAAAATTAATTTACGAATTCCCCATGAACTATATCACTAGTATCATCATATTTCATAAACTTTGAAATGTACATTTTGTACCTTCTGAACTATAATACATCTCTAAATTCATCCTCAAATTTTGAAAAATGTTGTTTGTTAATGGTATAGCACATGCGACGTGTATGAGAAACACATATTCATTAATTTCTTTGAACCTTTACCATATCAAATTGAATTAAGGTTCAATCTCACTAGTAAAAATTGTGGATTACATGACACGGTTATTTACCGTCGTGTAAAGTTTACACGACGGTTAGACGACCGTCGTGTAATCCAACGTCGTGGAAGATACCACGACGGTTATGAAACCGTCGTGGTATCTCAATATTACACGACGGTTCACACTGTCGTCGAATCAAGAAATACAGTAGCAAATGCCGCAAATTGAGAACTTTACACGACGGTTTTCCTCCAAAACCGTTGTGCAATATATGCCATTACACGACGGTTTTGCTCAAAACTGTCGTGTAATTGGACTTGAATTAAAAAAAAAATTTGGCCTTTTTTTGGCGATGGCATACATTACACGACGGTTTCGGAGCAACACCGTCGTGTAATGTGTGCCATCACAAAAAAAAAAGCCAATTTTTTTTAATTCAAACCCAATTACACGATGGTTTTGAGCAAAACCGTTGTGTAATGGTACACATTACACTAGAATCAAATTTCATATGATTATCTAAAACAAAAATTCATTTTGGCATTTCATCGAGCATGTGGTGTGCGGATTACACGACCCTGTTAAAAAATGTGTGTAAAGTGCCAAAACCGTACACAAAACATTAATCTCTAAAGAGCAACAATAAAAAAAAAAATTTCAAACTACACTACAAATTACACTCCACGCAAGTTATTAAAATATTGTGTGTTTGTAATTTTGTTAGAAAACAAGAAATTGAGCAATATGGAAGTCACCTTGCTTTTTTTTAAAGAAAAATAGTCACGGCCTTGATGGGAACACCGGGAGAGAGAGGTGGTGGCGGCGGCGGCGGCGGAAAAAAACCGGGGCTATGGCGGTGGTTTGGGAAAAGTTTAAAGTGGCGGCGTGACCATGATTTTAAGTTGGGGGGCGGGGGGGGGGGGGGGGGGGGGGGGGGGGGCGTAGGAGGTGGGGAGGAGAAAAGTTTGAGTTGTCTACAGGGTTGAAGATGAAAATGATGATAAATGAAGAGGAAAGTGTATTTAAGTAATGGGTTTTCATGCGAATTACAAAGCATGAAATTTGAAAATTTTGAAAATTTTCGGAGGATTACACGATGATTTTTATAACTGTCGTGTAATTTTTTTTTTTTAATTTGAAAATTTTCGGAGGATTACACGATGGTTATATAGATAACCGTCGTGTAATCCGAGGATGAAACGACGGTTTTGCTCAAAACTGTCGTATAATCCTTTTTTTTTTTTTTTTTGAAATTTTGAAAATTTTCGGAGGATTACACGACGGTTTTTAAAACCGTCGTGTAATCCTTTTTTTTTTTTTGAAATTTTGAAAATTTTTGGAGGATTACACGACGGTTAAAAAACCTCCGTGTAATCCTTTTTTTTTTGAAATTTTGAAAATTTTCGGAGTTAACCGTCATGTAATCCTTTTTTTTTTTTTTTTAAATGCTGCCGAATTACACGACGGTTCCAACAAAACCGTCGTGTAATCTTGTTTAAGACGACAGTTTCACAAAAATCGTCGTGTATTTTCTGTCGTGTAAGCCAATTTTTGTAGTAGTGTCTCTACTCTTTTTTTTTTTTTGGTCATATTTTCTTACTTCTAAACAACTACTACAATGAGAGAATATATTTGAGATTTTGTTGGCCAACTTATTTATTTTTGAGTGATAGCATTCTTTAACCCCTATCTATTGTACTACTTGACTTTAAATTAAGCAATAATTATAATAATTATGTCTAAAAAACTTCACATTTCAAAGTTCGGGAGAAGGGGTGTTTATCTAGAGATAGATTATAGTTTAAGGGGCATGACAGACATGTTTTATAATTCGGGAGGTATATTAATATTGGTGACTTAGGGAGAAATTATAAATTTTTTTCAAAAAAAAAAAAAAGGGAGTTTGACAAAGTTCCATCATGAATGGGAAAAGACTCCAAATTTTGAGAGTATCAAATTGATTTCAGGAATTAGAGGTGTTCGGTATTTTTTTTTAACACAATGATAATTAAATACAAATGTCGATTTATCTTTCTCATAAAATGCAATGTGGTCTTATTATATTATTAGCACATATAATTTCAACTTTTTTATACCCAAATAATCAATCTAAATCTAAATCTAAAACAAGAAGCAAACACATTTTCAGAACGGTCTCAGTGTTATTTCAAAAAAAGATATATATATATATATATATATCTTTTTTATTCACAAATGATGATATATATTTGTCTTTCCATATATTTGTTGGTTTTTCACGTGGATGGAATCGACAGCTACCAGCTCTTATTAAATGGCTGGTAGTCTTGATCTTAATGTGAAAGCATGGCGAGTACAAAACACAAATTATATTATAAAAAATAAAATAAAAAAAGGATTCAGAAAATTACAGAGATATAGAAAATTTGAATCTGCACTTTTTCTTTTTTCTATTTTTCTTTTTAAATCCTTTTATATTTGTTTTCATTTATATTGACGTGCATGTTTAGTGACGGAAGTATGTGTGTTAGTAAATAGAGGATTTTTTTTTTCCTTCCCTTTTGAAATAGTCTTAAATTTGGATGAATATTTATTTTATTTTTTATTTTACCCACGCTCATTGTCATTTCATATAAACTCTCACAAAAAAAAAAGAAAAAAAAAAAGACCATAATAATAACTCTTGTATATGTTTTTATTGAATTTAAAAAGCGATTCCGTTTTTCACGTGTTGAACCTTCCACTTTTTTTGCTTATAAATAAAACTATAATACACTGTAGGGCCATCTTATTTTGTAATTATATGTAAATTAATTGTTTCTAACTACCAACTAGTTTTTATTTTTTTTTTGTTATTGAATTAATAATTCGAGTGAAAGCATTCTCATAGTCATGATTGATAACGATGCAGATCAGTACAAAGACTAAAAACTACATGGTCAACTTTCATGTTTTAATTTTTTTGTGCTTCATTTGTTGTGACTTTTTAAAAAGTATCCCCAAGTACAGTTTTAAGAATGTGTTTCGCTGGAGTGGGGAGAATAATAATGGTAATAGTTATACGGATGGTAATCTGAAATCTAGAGTTGCTTTTTCAAATTGAATATTATATAAAACTTGTGCTAATCAATTTCTATATTCGAGGTACACGGATGATGCTATATTTTTTTTCATATTTAATATGGTTTTTTATGTCTCATTTCTTACTTCAAATTATTTGATTCGTCATGCATTAAGTTGTGATTGTACAACTCATGATTTAACTTAACTTGTTATTTGGATAGAAAAAATAGACATTTAGGATTGGAATTTTACCGTCATTGATTGTATCTTTCAGATACTTTCATATTTCTCTTAAAAAAGAAAAAAGGATGGCAACTACATAAAATAGAAAAGGAAATCAACACTTTGTTTGGTTGGAGTTTTGTACAAACCACATAATGGTATTATATTAACTTTACCTCATTCTTAAAATAAATATCTCATCAATTAATAGCAAGTTTTTTAAACCTGACTCTTGAAAGTACAAATTAGATACCTTTACGAAAGTTGGAACACTATAAAATTGCAAAGAAAAACTTTTAGAAAGAAGAATCCTCCAACCAAATTTATTCGTCATCTAAATTAAGAGCATAAACAGTAATGTTATCAACCGTAGACATGATATATGTAGCTTTGATATTAAAAAAAAAAAAAAAAAGGATAACGTTTAAGCCTAACATTCAATAACTTATTAACAAATCCGTTTAGGACTTGCTTAGTGGGTGGGAGAATAGGAGTTTGAGTATGGATTTTCAGGTTTAAAACTTAAGATTTTTTTCATTTTTCTTTAATAAGTGTGAACCCTAATAACACCCTTACTATATATTAATAAAAAGAAAAAAAAAATGATTTCAATAATGGAGGAAGACACTTCTAAAAAACAAAAAAATTGAGGACGTTGGTTTTCCTTCAAGAGTTGTTAATTAGTTATATAGCACGCACTTTGTGTATGGGGAATAGACAAACAAGGTAAAGTGTACATGTAAAATAGACAAACAAAATTAAAAAAAAAAATAAAAATTGTAGAGCATGAATTCGCTCTTTTATATTTGGCATAGATAAACATTAGATGCAAAATTTCAAACTCGTGAAAAGGACTCCCAAATTTCGTAGTATCAAATTGATTTCCGGAATTGAAGACTTGTCATATGGCAAATTAATGATATGTCCTTTCAATTATTATTATTTTTATTTTTTGGGGTGGATATATGTTAGTTTTCATACGAATGAAAAAGCTAGCTGCCAGCTTTTATTATTAATTGACCGATGCTAGCTTGGTGGCCATTGATTTCAATGTGAAAGCATATGTAGCCAGAAGCATGGCCATTGTCCAGGCAAATTTTATACGAGATATGTAGGCTATTCATTTACAATATATAAGAGATGTAGAAAACAAGAATAGATATTTAGAAAATTTCCGAGGTGAAATAACCTCTAAATCTCTCACTTTTTCTTTTTAAAATCCTATTATATTTGTTTTTTTATTTTTGCGACATGTAGAAGACTATCCCAAGTAGTACTTTTCACTTTTGCTGCCTATAAATGAAATTACACTTGGGATCATCTTATTTGGGTGCTGTTTGGAAGAGGTATAATTGAGACAGAATGTTGAAGATATTTGGATTGGAATTGAGATAAGTTTGAAAATGCATGTTTGGTTAAAAAAAAAAAAAAAAAAATTGTTTAGACTTTAGAGTGAAAAAAAATGTAAAAAACTTGAAATGTGTTCGGCAAAAAATATCAATATAGATTTTGTTTCATTCATTTTCAAAATTCTATGGAATTATATTTAAAAAAATCATATTATTTGTATTTAAAATAATAAAATTATGGACTTTTAAAATTTAAATTTATTACAAATATTTGAAAATGTGAATAATGATAAGTAGTTTTGACTTTTGAGTTAAAGAAAATTACAAAACAAACATTTGAAGATGTGTTCGGAAAAGTTCCCCAAATACCCCATCTCTAAAGGGATCTACTCATGTTTTATTTGTAGACTTATTCGTGTGAAAGCATCGCCATAGTCATGACTCAGATCGTGATTCATCAGTACAAGACTAAAAAGATAAACCATCAACTTCTATTTCTATTTTAAGATTAGTCTCACCATTATTCTCGCCTCAAGGGAGTGTTTGGTTGGAGGGGGAGAATAGTAACGGTACGAGTAATACGAATGAAAGTGGAATAAAATGAAAAAGAAAATCATTTAAATTCTCATTTGGATATCTGTTTTAAATTTACCATTCGAATATTTTTCTATAGTGTTTTTAAAAAAATTAAAATTTCACCTTTCAGCTTGAAAAATAGATTAAAACGAAAATCAAAATGAACGTTAACTCCTAAAAAGTGTCGACTCAATTAAAATTCTAACAAAAAGAGAATAGGCCATAAAGTTACATACATCAACTTTATCAAATATGAATTAAATAACAAGAAAAAGATTCAAACTAAAAACTCTACAAAATATATCCCCGACTGGTATTCTCGTTTTGAAAGATGCCCAATAAGCTACCTAGTACTATAATAAACAAAAAATAAAAATAAACAGAAAGATGGGGCATCTGGTGAGCATATGCAGTGACAGTCTAAACTGGGTCGCAGGAGGAGATCTGTCTTGGCGGATCTGTGCGGAGGTGAAAGGAGATGACATGACCTGACAGAAGTGGTTAAGTGACATTAATTCATAATTTAAAAGAGTAAGTGGAATTTTTTTAAAAAAATTCTAAAGACAAAGTAAGATTAATTATAAAATTTAGAGGCACAAATGACATTAATCTTTTTATATATTAATTGTTTCTAGTTACCGGCTCATCTTTTGTTGCAGGATTTAATTATTCGTGTGAAAGTCGTAGTCATGATGGTGATTTCATCAATACTAGACTAAAAACTAAATGGTCAACTTTATTTTTACTTTTATATTTTTTATTGTGACTTTTCAAAGACTATCACAATTTTGAGTTACAGCCTTATTTACAAAATATATTTACAATAAGATTATCTTAAAAAATTTCATAAATTTATAATTTATATAAAAATATACCATTTATCTCAAATATATATATATTTTTTTTAAAATGTGCTATTTATTTTAAATATTATTTAAAAATGACCTGTGTACTCTAATTTCTCTAATTTCTCAAGCATTTTTTTTTCTCACAATTTTAATTCTCATGCACATATGATTTTTAAATAATCTATATCTGTCGTAAGTTTAATATTAATTCCAAGTATTTTTAAAGTCTGCTATTTACTTTAATTAATTATTTACCATAAAAATACATCTTTCTCCCTTGATGAAAATGACATATCTTTTGTTATTATACACCATTAATTGCATGGTATTCGCAATATTCGACTAAGCAAATAAATGACGTAAATTGATTTTCTTTTACATTCTATTCCATTACTGTCACCATTTCTATTACCATTATCATTCCAATATTGCAACCAAACGCACCCTAAGTGTTGTCCTATAAATACAACTACGGGTTGAAACCAATATCTTTAAAACACTGAAAGCCAGTTTCACAAAATACTACGAGAGAAAATTAGATATCATGAGGATCTGCAATTGTTCTAATTTGAATTTTTTCGTGATTCTAGCCCTATCACACGTGGCTGTAGCTTTGTTTAGTTATTACTATTTCTTCTTCTATAATCGACATGATCAGCTGGTTGAATTTTCCCTTCAAACAACAAAGCTAGAGGCTGTGGTTAATAATATTGATATACCTGAGGGACCTTATAAGTTCTTCTACTTTGCCCTTACGGTCAGTACTGAGTTTACTTGACAATGAGATGTCCATTTGGTTACTTTAATTTTAGTGTCTGCGTATAAATTATATATACCTATATATATATATAATTATATATATTTTCGGTTGTATGATATCTTGTCAAAATAATACTCTAGAATTCCACTGTACATATTAAGATTTCTTTTGAGTCTTCCAAACCATTTTTGCAGTGGCCCGGTTCATACACTCCGCGACGCGAAGACGTTCCAAAGAACTTTACTATTCATGGCCTATGGCCAAATTGTAAAAAACCATGCAATGGTAGTACCTTCAACGAGAGCAAGGTATAGACATAACTATACATTATGTTTTATTACTTATCACGCCGTGTCTGATCTGTCAAATTTTAATATAATATTTCATTAAATATTTACAAGCTTGGGTAAATTTAGCAGATAAAGACTCTTCTGATTAGGAACGAAGCCTTCAAGTGGACAGAGATTATCATAATAAAATATTAAGTTAGGGGTTGATAGAAGGAAAGTTATTTTTGGTTGGTTGTTTTGATAAAATTATTAGTAGACAAGAAAGACTATAAAATGGGAGAGGAATTTGAAATCCAAATTTTCGTTTAGATGTTTTAAAAGTAATGCTAGGGACACCAACTCTACGATTAATTTCTTGAGATCAACTGATTTGTCATATTTTCATTCGTAAATACAATCAATTGATGTGATAATATTTTAAACTCTTATCAATAAAAACACGACAACTCATATGTCACATAAATTGATCACATAGGTTGGTACTCAATGTTGGATTAGAGTTGATATTTCTAACAATGTTTTTTATATTTTAAAAATTCCACTCACATTGTGCCCATATATACTATATATTAGCCTTTTTTTAGCCGTTTATGGTTGTTGAATTTGGCATGTGTTTGATTGATAATTTGGAGTTAAAAAATTTGGATTCTAACTGTTTGACTTTTCAAAAACTAGTTAAAAAAAATTGTTGACTTTTCAAAAGGAAGAAAAAAAAAAAAAAAAAAAAAAACCACAAAACGAGTTAGTTTTTTGGGTTTGAATACAAACACCAATTTCAACGTATGTTACTCCATTTCTAGATAAGCCGGTTATCTTAATTTTCTTTCCGTTTTATTTTAGCGAATACAGTAAAATTAGAAAACTACTATCTTCCCTTATCATAGTTCCAGCCAAATATAGAGCCGTTTCATATTAGGCTTTTTTGCAATGGCTCTCTGTAAATTTATCACAAATTACGATTTGTATTTTGAATTTTTTATTTTGACAATATATATCCTAAATTTATAAATAAGTAACAATCTACCTCTTATTAATTGCAATAATAATTTTAAAAAAAATTGACATGTGACTTGTACATATATTACTAATAAAGAGCACAAAAGAACTTTTTTTTTTTTTTTTTTTTGTCAATGATAACTCATTTTTATACTTAAAACAAAGTTAATTTGTAATTTTCTATCTTCGATAAAACCTAAGTAAAGATCTTAATCTCAATAAATATGGATTAAAATATAAAAAATGAGCATTCATGCTCTTAATTGACGATTCATGTACAAATCACAAGTCAATTTTCATTTTGAAAAAAAAAAAAAAAAGAATTAACATTGTTATAAAAATTCAGGATAAAAATAAAATAAAATAAAATATTTAGAATGTAAATTATAACTGTGTCATAAATCTAAACTGGCAACTATGTAATTTAGCCTTCCCATTAATTAATCCATATTTAATTACTGGCGTCGACGTTTGTGTCATTAATTAATCTGTACTCTTTTCATGGCGTGCACAGGTGGCAACCATCAGTACAGAATTGGACAAGGAGTGGCCATCAATAAATCAAAACTGGTCGAATGAGAAATTCTGGAAACATGAGTGGGAAAAGCATGGGACTTGCTCAGAGGATGTACTTGACCAATTTAACTATTTTAATTCAGCGCTTCGTCTGAAAAGCCATATAGATATCCTCCAAACTCTCGAAAATAAAGGTAATAGTGATATACTCTCTCTCAATAGACACACTATACATACAAGCATACAGATTAGTATTAGGGTTAAATTTTAATAATAGCACTTTTTAAAAATTTAATTTCAAATCTAATACCATTTTTCAATATTTTTATTTATAGAATTACTATCAGATTTTATGGATCTCACACATGTATATTACTAAACACACCCTCGGTAAATACCATATAGCAAATTTCCTTCTTTTTAAATTTAATAATAGAACTTTTGAAAATTTTATTTCAAATCTAGCAGTTTGTTTCAATACATTCTTTTGCACCTTTACATCAGATTTTGTGGATACGCATAGTTAAATTATTAAAAAATAGTCCAGAGTTTTCAAGTCAAACTCATATTGCTAATAATTATAACAATTACCAGTAGTATTTTTCGTTGGTATTGAGATTTAAAAAAAAAAAGATGGGAATTTTGTGTAGGATTTCTACTAAGGATATATTTTATATTGTACATGTGTGGAACCCACAAAATTTAACGTGGCAATGCTATAAATGAAAATATTGAAAAGTAATGCTAGAGGTTAAATTAAAAAATTTCAGAAGTGTTATTGTAGAAATTAACTATTAGTCTTGTTCTTATTATTATTATTATTTTAATCCCCACAGTAAAATTCTTTCAGATCATTTACTTATCATATGCAACAAGTACATCTTACGAACTTGAAGTTTAATTTTTCAGGTGTAACCCCTAATATGACGATTAAATATAATCTAACGTTGATCGAAGAGACATTAAAAGATATTAAAGCCGCAACAATCAAGTGCGATAATACGACAAGTCCGGACGTCCTGCTTCTCGAGATTCGCTTCTGTGTGGATCATAATGGAACAAGTTTCATCCCCTGTAAATACAAGCGTTTGAACTGCACTCGTGATACAATAAAGTTTCCAACCATAGAATAATAATTAAGCTACACGACCTTTGCAACAAAGCGATATATTAATAAATTATTATAAATATTATTAAGGAATAAAATAATAATGTCCTATTATTATTACTATAAAAGATCAACGACCGAAGTGTAGGCGGATCGAGCTAGAGAGAGCAGACAATTATTCGTTGAAAATCAGTTGGTTAATCTTAGTTTTTACTGAGCGTTCCAAAATATTATGAACTTGTGAAAGTTTGGTGGTAGAATATATTAATGTAGTACTATTTATAGCTAGTTTGGTCTTGGTGTAAGGGTTTTATTTGTAATAAAAGCTGTGTATTTTAGCATGCATTGGTCCACTTGAGTTGAAAATTTTGATTTGAAATTAATATGTGCATTTGATATGCGTTTGGCTGATTAAAGTTAAAAAGTATAAAAACTTGAAATGTTTATTAAAAAAAAAACTCATTTGGACTTGTATATACCAAATTATGAAATTTTAAAGTTTGAGTTTTTAAGTTATAATTGAAATTATGAATAGTGAAACTGAGCTGATAAAAACTGACTTGAGTTTTTTCAACTTGAAGGAATTTGCCAAGCATATAGGCTTATGTATTACAACTGCTCCGTTGATCAGTGCATTGTTCAACGGTTATTCTCATAAGGTTAATTAGTGTTTATGTTATATTTTGAAGGCATATATTCTTGCTCTTAATCCCCACTTAGGATTTGGGAGACTGGTCCAAAAGTGCTCACGTGTCCATTTAGACAAGTTGGATGTCAGTGTTGCACACCGGTTGTATCCGTTTTTAACCTCATTCCGCTTCATCTTCTTCTTCTTTTAATGTTATGTAAAAAACAAAAACAAAAAAACAAAAACAAAAAAACAAAAAACAAAACTAAATAGTGAGACATTTGATAAATTCGGATATCGACAACTGTGATATTTTAAATTTAAAAGGACAAAATAAGTTAATGTATATTTTTTGGGAGATAAAATTGAAATTAGGTAACCCAATAATATTTTCCCTCGAGAGTTTCCTTAAATTTTGTTTGTTAATTTTAAGAATTTTTACCAAAAGAAAAAAAAGAAAAAAAAAACAAAGGCTTTTGCAGTTTAGCTAATTACAGTTAAGGCAACCGAGCAATTAATCTTCTAAACCTGCAACAAACATCAGTACACTATGCACTCCGATTTTAAGCTGTGTTCTTGCCCTTTAATCAATCTAAGGTTCTTTTTCCTGATAGTAAACACTAGCTGTTATTAATTAATTTGATGTCAGATTGTATAAGCATCAAAGAGTACTATGCATATATCAAACAAGGAATTAATTTGATGTTATTTTACGTTACTTTTTTTTTTTAATAAATATTTTTATGTTACGTTTTAGAAATTAATTGTCCTACTTTTCATGGCACAGATTTAGACTTGATAGGCAATATGAGAAAGGAACGGCCAAGCCCAAGAAACAATCATGGATCTTTACCCTTTTTTTTTTTTTTTTTTTGTGTCTCTTTAATTTTGAAAATTTTAATGATTATGATCTATAGTTTTTTCCCTTTTATTAAAAAAAAAAAAAATTACAACTTTGTCTCTTATCAACCCTCCTGAAATTCTTTTAGTTATTATATTGTGTTAATTTCACAAATAGCCTTTGAATTATATACCATCTCTGTTGATCCTTGATTTTTGATTTTACACATCACACTCCCCTGAACTTTTCTATTATTACGTCATTGGTTCCCCTATCTATATTCTATATATATATAAAATAATATATAAATTAAACACAAGCTGATCACGTGAGCTTTATTTATAGATAAAGTCACTTTTTAAAAGGAAATTAAACCTTAATTAGAGATACTTAGTAAGCAAACTGTGATTTAATAAAAAATATATATATTATGCAAACCATACTTGAATCTAAGATATATAATGTCATAAAGCTATTTTAAAGGTATAATTCCCGAAAAAAAAATTATATTCAATTATGATTGTAATCTCAATTAAACCTTTTGTGATCTAAAAAGGTTTAATTTCAGGTACAAATTGATTGCGGGAATTAGAGAATGTTCGGTAGTTTTTTTTTTAATAAATTTTATTTTAACGGTCTCATCATTATTTACAACAAAAAAATCTCACTTTATTTACAAATGAAATGATGATTTGTCTTTCCATTATTTAGTTGTTGGTTTTATTCTTTTGTGCTTCTTTTGTTGAGACTTTTCAAAGACTATCCCAAAGTACAATCTTAAGGGTGTGTTTAGCTGGAGTGGGAGAATAGTAATGGCTATAGTAATTGGAATGGTAATGAAATAAAACGGAAAAGGAAATTAATACTTTGTTTAATTATTAGTTGGAGTTTGGCCTCATTCTTTAAATAAATAAAATAATATCATTAATTAGTGATAATTTGATATTGCAGAGGAGATAACCGATTACATCACTCCCGAAAATTTTATTGATATATAAGAAACTAAGAACTCTAAAAATATAAAAGAATGAAAAATAATAATTTTGTGAATTTTTAAAATATGACTTTTGATTTATATTATTCACAAATTAGTCAATTAAACATCCAAAAAAGAATTGATTTTAAAAAATATCTAACGAAAACGGAAGCAGTTGCACGTCGTTCCTCTAACAACAAAAAGCATTAACTAAATTAAAAATCCAACGAAAAAGAGCATGGACGATATAGTCACATTTATCATTTTTTGTGCAATACAAATCTAAAAACAAGACAAAAAGTTCAAATGTTAAAGAAAAGTGGGAGTCCAATCCATATATATATATATATATATTATCTAACAATTCAGTAAGATAAATTTATAATTTAATACTTTCTTTCACACTTAGCATGTTATGTAAATGTATTAGAAGAAAGACTCCTAAATTTGGCTCTGATACTATGTTAAATAAACTGGGTAGAACTCATCCCCAAATACTAGCTCAAGAGGAGAGGGTGTCTAATCCACATATAAACAACATAACAATTCAGTAACTTAACGACATGAGACAAATTCACAATCTAATACCCCGATAATTATTTTCATTGATGCTTTTGTTTGGTATGGTAGGAGGGAAGGAAGTGAGGGGAGGGAGAAGTGGAGGGAAAACACAAGACTAGCTTGTTCGATAGGAAGGAAGAAAAGAAGGAAATGAAAATTAGGTGAAAAAAAAAGTATAGTAGGGCTCACAAATTTAATCTCTCCAAAAGTGGAAGGAAAACTAAAATCCACCCAATAACCACGAAAATTATTTTTTGTCATTGCTTTTAAAGTAAAATATAATTAATAGATAAATAAAATTGTAATTATACAATTTTTTATTTTCTTTCATTTCATAACACCAAACAACATGAAGAAAAAACAAAATCTTTAATCTCTTTCTTATTTTCTTTTACTTCCATTATTCCTTTCCTTCTACCAATAGGCTGAAAGATGTCCAATAATAAGCCTAATAATAAGCTATCCAACACTGCAACCAAAAAAAAAAAAAAAAAGGGTGCATTTGGTAAGGAGGTGCAACAAATATCTAGGCCGGAGGAGATCAATACACAGTGGATCTAGGCGAAGGGAAAATGAAATGGCATGACTTGATAGAAATAAGTGAGACAAATTCAAATTCAGAGAATAAAAGTGAATTTTATACTTCTAATGACAAAATAAAATTATTCTTAAAATTCAATAAAATTATTCTTAAAATTCAGGGAGCACATTTGGAATTAATCCTTTTGTAAACTAATTCTTGCTAGCTACCAACTCATGTTTAAGTTGTAGAATTAATTTCGTGTGAAAGCAACGTCATAGTCATGAATCCAATTCATGAGCGAAGACTAAAAACTAAGCAATCAACGTTATTATTGTTGTTGTTGTTTGTCTGTTTGTTTGGTTTTTTTTTTTTTTTTTTGACTTAAATAGTATCCTCAAGTACAACAATTTACTGTTGTGTTACAAACATGGAGTATGACAGAGGTAGCGCGAATAGCCCTAAAACCAACAGAAACATAGAAACGACAATTAGCTGACAAACGACAGCAATCTTGAAACCGACAGAGCCGTTGAAATGGCGACATCATCCTCATAAATTGATGATACTTAATAATGGACTTCAATGGGGAAAACGACATTAAAATCTAAAAACTGAGATGTAAACGCGACAAAATAAGAAAAATGACAACCCCCAACCGCCCACGCAGGGGTGGATGAGTTGGCATAGGAGGTAACTTTAAGGATCTCACCAACCGGGAGGTCGGAAGTTTCGAATCCCTTCTCAATTGAGGAAAGTATAAACCATGCTTGCATGATGTTACGAAATGGAAAATGACGGGCCACCACCAGATCCTTTATTCAGCAGGAATAAAAAAACAACAACCCCCACCCAAAAAATGAAAAGAAAAAAAAAACGTTGACAATCGTTAAAACGACATTAGTTCAGCAAAAACACAACACTATAATAAACAGCAATGACCGAGAAGAGAGTAACGATTTCAAAGGACAAAAAATGTAGAAAACAAAAATATTCTGAAAAAAAAAAATTTCAACAATAAGAAGAACGATAGCATAATCTGGAAAACGACAATAACATTAAACGATGGTGGTGTTGACTTTAAGGATGAGGAGAACTAAGAAACGACAGAAAATATGTCAAGAATCTGATAAACGACAACAAAAGCCAAGTCAACAGTCTGAAGAACGACTTTACTGATCAATATCTAGAAAATATAAATAACAGTAGAATCAACAACACTGCCAACAAACATCAAGACCACAAATATTTTTAAGACGGATCAACCAATTCAAAAGGAAAACAACTCAATAAACGAAAGAAACTTTAAAAACGAAATATTTTCTAGATATGGTCAAGAAAATAAGGTTTCAACAATGGAGGAAGACACTTCTAAAACAGAGGTCTAGAGAGAGAATGGAGGAAGACACTTCTAGAGAGAGAGAGAGATCAAGTGCATGAAAAGAACTCCAAAATTTGAGTTATCAAATTGATCTTCTTCTTTTTTTTTTTTTTCCTTTTGAATTTAAGAATAGAGATTCGACCATATGATACAGTTAAATATGTAACTATATTAAGTTATGTCTACAATTGCATGAATTAAAGACTTCTTAGATCGCAAATAAATGTATTTCATTTATGAATTCACGTTTTTGAAATTGTAATTTGTTAGTAAATCACTACCAGCTCTTATATAATTAATTGGCCGGTGCCGGGTGGCCATGACTTTAATGTAAAGGCATGGCACATGGTTAGGTACAATACAAATTACACAAATTTTATACTAAAAGTACTTGTAGGCTATAGATATACAATATATTAGATATAGAAAATAAGAAGAGAGATACAGAAAAAGGAACGGCCCGAGCCGTTACTGAAATTACCGGGGAGAAATATAACCACTAATCTTCACTTTTCCTTTTTTATTTAATCCCATAATATTTGTTTTTGTTTTTAGTGACGTGTCGAGCGCTATCTAAGCATACCTTCCCCTTTTTGTTGCCTTTATAACAAAACTAGTACACCAGTGACCAACTTAATTGGGTAATTGGCTCGTTTATTTCCTGAATGATATATACATTTGTCCCAATTTGGTTCACAACCTTTTAATTTTGATAAAATAAACCTTAAACTTTTGATTTTTAGTAATTTTGATCTATGATATTATAATTATTGAAAGATTTTTGAAATTTAATGTAGATGATCATGATGTTTCAATTCTGCAACAATATATATATTTTTTAAGAAATTAGTACACTTCTTGTTAACATCCTCTTTATTAATATTAGAACCCCTAAAAATTAACTAGAACAATATTGTGCACTTAATATAACAATTTCTTTAAAAATTTTCAATTATTATATAATAGGGGACTCGATTATCTTTATTAAATTTCAGAAATCTTTCATAATTTAAGTGTCATGGACCAAAACTGTTAAAAAAAGTTAAAGAACTAGTTTATCAAATTAAAAATTCAGTGACTAAAATAACAAAATGTTCATAATTAAAAACTAAACAGGCCGATTATCTTATTTTGTCTCTATATGGTAAAAGTTACATATTAATCGTTTCTAGCTTACCATGTACCAACGCATCCTGTCTTGTTTGTAGAATTAATAATTCGTATGAAAGCATCGCCATGGTCATCATGATTGCGATTCCTCAATTAAAGTGGCAGCCTAACGGGTATTTCACACTTGATTTCATCTCAAAATGTAGAGTTCGAACCCTCTATTACCAAGCTCAAAAAAGAAAAGAAAAAAAAAACTAAAAAAAAAAAAAAAACTAAACGGTCTAACTTTTTTTTTTTTCTTGTACTTCTTTTGTTGTGACTTTTGTAAGACTATCCCAAATAATATAACCTTAATGGCGTGTTTGGTTGGAGTGTGGAGAATAGTAATGGTGCTTGTAATAGGAATGGTAATGGAATAGAATGGAAAAGGAAATCAATATTTTTGTTTGTTAAAGTGATCTTGTACAAACCAACCAAAAAAAAAAAAAAAAATCAACCGCCATCTTGGAGTTGACATGCACGTCCATAATCCACCCGTAGAACAAAATTTGGAGAGAAATAGTTGTAGGGAGAGTTTAGAACAAAAACCGTAGTTCGCTGTTTAATTAAATTCTGTTTGAAATTAATTAGATGAATGGAGGAATCCAATATGTTCATAAGTTTGAGAATTAAAATTGACACAATTAGATAAACATAACAGTAGTATAAATCACTGTCTATCAGCAGAACTAGATCTTAGGGCTCAGTATCATTCAATTTTAATCTAATTAGTCACATCGTGTTACATAATAACCGGGGCCACATGTATAATTAGAGCCCACATAAGAAGAACTCATGATTTTCTCTTGAAATTAAATAGAAATAAATTCTCTCTTGAAATTAACGTAAGAAATAAATAAATAAATAAATAAATAAAACAAGATCAAAGAGAAAACAAAAGATTTAACATGATGTCATCTACGGACTAGAAATAAAGAGAAGATTCACTAGTAAGTAACTCTATGAATGAGCTTGTTACCCAAATATGTCAAATCTTTGAAATCAAGAAATTTATTGTTTCCTAATATGAAAATAAATATAAATAAATACAAATTTTCTATATTAATCAAAAAGAATTATAAAAGATAATTTCAATAAACAGTTAACTTTCATCTCAAATCTCTTCACTTCACCCCTCAATTCTATGCACCAACTTGCGTAAAGAGCTTCATACTTTTTTCATCATCATTTTTTCAATCATTCAAAAAAAAAAAAAAAAAATCAAAAACTTCACAAGTCAAGCTCAAGTTCACATGAACTTCACAGCAATTTGACTAGTTTTGGCTGCACTCTACGACGGCGGTCTTAAATTCAATGGACTCAATGAGATCAATAAATAGGATCAAGTACTATGATCAATGGAATCAAGGGATCAATGGAATCAAAAGTATCATGGGATCAAGGGATCAAAAGGATCATGGGATGAGTTTGATGAATTTGTGATTTGCTTTTACTTGGTACGTTGCAAAGTTTTTGTTGATAGAATTGAAAGATAAGTGACGATTTGATAATTACGGCGGATTTCAGTGAGGATAATGATGGTGATTTGACGAGTTCCATATAGGTGTTTTGTTGTTTGTTGTTTGGTGTTTTACTATTTCACGAGTGAATGAAAATATTGAATGTCTCCGATGCCCAACTTCAAGGCTTCAGGAATGAAAGTATTGAAATCCATAGTTTGGTCTAAACAATGTAGACAGAGGACTTCTACCGATTAGCTTTCCATGACAAACCAACTATAACATGCTGTTAATAGAAAAAAAAAATATTGTTCTACTACCTGTCCAAAAAAAATAAATAAGAAATCCAAAATAACAATGTGGCCAATGAAGTCTGACTGTTAAATCTCCTGTAAGAGATTTGCCCTCATCTCAAATCTCATCCCTTCTCTAACATAACGTACATAATGTACACATGATAGGAGAGATAATTTCTTTAATTATTATTAGCCCCAAACCCGAGGGATCGTTATCACTCTCTTCTTTAATCTAATTACTGACATTATAAACATATAGAAAAATAATAATAATCTAATCACATAATGTTAGACAATAGCGGGGGACCACATGTGATGATCATTTTATATTTTATATTATCTATTTATTTATCTATCTCTCGCATAATTAAAAATGAGAATAATTTTTTTTTTTGGAATTTTTTTTTAAATTTCATAAAGAAATTTTGTCATAATTTTTTTTACTGATTATAAAGGTTTCGTTAAGGTTTTTTTTGAGTTTCATAAAAGAGTTTCAAGTTTTTTAATTTAATTTTTGCAATGGAATTTTAATCTTTTTATTTTTTTTTTTGTTTTTGTTATTTTGTGCCTTTTCTTTTCTCTTTTTTTTTTTCTTTAAATTCTTATATTATTTTGCCAATATATTATTTCACATCCGTGGAATAAGTGCTTCAACTATTACTTTGAAGTGTGAACCAGTTTCTGCCACATATATAATAACTTGGATGACTAATAGTATATGGTAGCTCAACTCAATTTAATAACAGGGCAGATCCTTTTTCGAAAGATTTTTTTTTTTTTTTGAACAAGCGAAAAAATTATTAAAAGAAAAGAAAAATTAGAACATAACAAAAACCAAGTCATACTTAAGGCCTAAAAATAAGAAGGAAAAACAGGCTTAAACAAAGAAGTTTCTTAGCTTATCTTAGGTTTGTTTTTGTTTTTGTTTTGTTTTGTTTTGTTTTTTTTTTTAGATTTCTATTTTCTTGCTGAAAAAGAGTCATGTTCTGTTAAGTTCTCTCAAGCCACATAGGGAAATATATATATATATATATATATATAGATATAAAAACAAAAATGATATTCTCTGGATGTTGGATGATCTCTCTTTTAACTCGTCAGTTCTCAGTAGGCGCTATGGATGACGGGAAATATGAATAATACGGAAAACAAATCAGAAATAAAATGGCAATATATATAACAAACAAAGCAAATATTGCCCTTTTGTAAAATTTTCTCTAAATATATGACAAACAAAGCAAATACTTCAGTTTTAATTTCAATCTACAAAACTCCAATTCTAACTATTATTCCAAAAAGATCCTTAATAGAGAATGGATCCCACAACATAGATAACGACCCACCTTTCTATTAGTGTGATGCTTAAAATCACTGATATTCTAAAGCATTTTTCATACCTCCTCCACTAGTATTAATTATTACTCTAAAACAGTGAAACTTAAGGTGAAGTGAAGATACACAAAATTTCAGTTATTTTCCTGCTCTCAATTACGTGGGCTCAATTTGTTAATGAAAAAGCAGCAAACAAACAAAGCATCTCGTAGTAAGCACCTCACAAAAAGAGAGAAACACCCCCAAGTTGGGTCATCATTAAGACTTAAGGGCTTCGACTTGTACGAAGAGGACACCGACAAAGATGTGGAGAACAATGGTGTTGTCACCCAAAAAAAAAAAAAAAAAAAAAAAGGAGTCTACAAAGCAAGCCTTAAAAAGAATACGTGGCCTGTAGATTTTGGGGTTGATTCTTTTGGTCTTATTGTCAACCTCAATAATTGGTCTTGTTTGGTTTTTGGGTCGGCGTCAAACAAGGACGTTGGAATCCATGTGGTGCTCAAAAGTCATACAAACGGACCCAAATTAACATACTATAGATTGCATATATTTATATATACATACACATATATAAACACATTTGGTTTGGCTCATCTCTGGTTCGGCCATTAATGTCTTTATCAATCCAACTTCATGCCCATATTTGACAAACTCCTATTTGTTTCAAGCTTCTATGTTTGTTTCTGTTTGGGACTTCGTGTGTTTTCTGGACAAAGGCCCGGAATATATGTATTTATTCATATATGTATTTTCGTGACAATATAGTTGGAATATTTTCCCTAAAATTTTCGTAAAACTGGAGTATCTATGTTTCCAATTCCAATATTTTCATCGCAAGTCCTGCCCAAGCAACAATGGATCAAATTTCTTGGCTTAGTGGAACAAGCATGGGACTTACTCTGCATATGTACTTGACCAACATACCTCAGTACAGGCCCCCAACTCCATCCCTAAACGCAGCCCCAACCTCAATGTTGAGTCGACCTGGATCTAGGCCCCAATCACGGGTGCCAATCTCGACCCGGCTCCAAATGTCTTTTGGAATCCCCTTCTACGTTATCAAATGGGCTCCCCAAAAACTAACATAAATGTTCTACTCTACCCCTTTCGTATCTCTAGATAAGGAGCGTGTAATCCCGACTTTTACTGTGATTCATACCAGTTATCCTCTGTTATCAATTATATTAAAAAGTATAAAATTTCATTACCTTTATGTGGCGATCAACTCTTTTGTGATAAGAGTGAATTTGTGGGGAGGTTAGAAAAATAAGATGTTATACTTATTACATTGTTTGGTAAGAGTAAATCAATTCAAGAACTAACTAAAAATTGAAGGGACATAAACAAACTTTTTTGTTGAAGGGTACCAAAATTTCTTGCAATTACGTTCATGGAAAACTAGTGGATATAGTTTATAAATAAAAATTTCAATTTAACTTTATCATTATATCTCATTTGATTGAGAGTAAATTATCTAACCCTAATTTTTGAAAAATAAAATACCAAAAAAAAATGATGCTCACAATGGAAAGATGAATTTATTCATATATGTAGCCAAGAATAGCTTGGCCCTACTACCAGATTAAGAAAGATGGCCAACCTATATTACGACAATAGTGATATAACAACAACAATAATGATAATCATGTTGTTGTTTGTCGTTGAATAATTGAGATGAATGTCAAGAAAATTATTAAGTTTTTGTTTGTGATAACTGCACCATTTACCCGACTAGAGTTAACTCAACGGAGGAAAGATGAGGGAAAACTTTTAGGTTCAAAATCTGAGAGTGCTTTCATTTCTATTTAATAAATGAGAATCATTAACCTTATATTGTTATTAAAAATATATATATATAATTGATAAGTTCAAGCAAACTAATTAATTGACAGGAAAAAAAAAAAAAACATTTTCCCTCAATAGTTTTTTTGGCCTTGGGGCTTTTGAAATTTTGAACTAGTACTTTCACATGATTCTGCCTTCCAGCTTTGTTTCTCTTTGAGTAAGACAATCTTCATTAAAAAAAAAAAAATCATTTTCTTCAATTCTTTAAGGGGGAAAATAAAAAAAGTAAGACCAAATACCAATCAAGCGTAACTCACGTGAGCTCTTATGCTCTGAATTTTGTATAGGTGGTTTCAAGTTTGACATCTGAAAGCGTTTTTATTTCTTTGTAATAAGTGGGAATCATAGGTATGTAACTATTTATAATTAAAAAAAATTACGTGGCTTGAATAATTAACACTGTCCTACAAGCTTCATGTCTGCCTACAAAATGCAATCAGTGCCATTCATTAATCCCAATGCACTAATCAGTGTGACAAAGAGAGGGATTTTGAGAGATTAGCTAATATAGATCAATATGAAGATCTATAATTTTGTTTGGATCAACATTTAAGTACTAGGACATTTATCAGTCCTTTGTGTTTCACATGATTTCTCCTACTTTGTTCAACAGGTTAAGGGAGTACATTCATGATTCTTTTCTATTTAAGTAATATCTATGCTGAATTACCAAAAAAATCTTATTATCGTCGATTATTATTTTTTTTTAAATTTCCGTTTTATGCAGTGGCCGGGTTCATACTGCAACACGAAAAGAGGTTGTTGCATCCAAAAGCAGGAAGCCTGCAGCTGATTTTAGCATTCATGGACTTTGGCCTACCTTCAATAATGGCTCGTGGCCTGAATATCTGCAATCGCAAAAATCCCTACGATCAATCTAAGGTACTTCGAGAGTTTCAATCCGAGTTGCTACTATGAAATTTTGCTCAATTATATATAGAGAGAGTTGAAAAATCCCAGAGGCTTGTTCTATACCCAAACTTTGGCTATCATGTCTTGAAAAATGAAGGCCAGTCTCAGCAAGAGTTGCCAAATTTATAAATTTTAAGCCTTGTATGATCAAGTTGAGATAGAAGAAAGTTTAAAAAGGTTTACTTAAAATAAGCACTGAATTAGAAAAATCTCCTATTTTCCGTGGCGTAGATACCGGACCTCATAAGCAGTATGGAAAAGGGTTGGCCAACTCTGGCTTACCCGAAGAACAACGAAACCAAATTTTGGGCACATGAATGGAACAAACATGGGACCTGCTCGGAGTCTGTACTTGACCAACATGCCTATTTCTAAGCAAGTCTTAACCTGAAAAGACAGTAAATCTCCTCCAGAACCTTAAAAATGTTGGTAAATAATTCTAACTTTAACCTCAAAAGCATCTTATCAACGCCTTTGGATGTCCTAGTTTCTTCTGATGCCAATTGCCTCCTTTCTTTGGTTCAAAAAATATAATAAAAATAATTTTTTTAAAAAAATCTCATCAATGTCTTCAATCTAAAAACTTATTAAATTGTTACAGGAATTAATCCAGATGGAAAATTCTACACAATGGCTAGCATCACCAAAGCTATTTCGGATGCACTCGGGTTTGCTCCTGCAGTGATACGGTGCAATACGGATCCTTCGGGCCATAGCCAGCTTCACAATTCCATCCTTTTTAAACGTTGAGATCAAGAACCCCTATGGAATCAACTTCTTTTTTTTTTTTTTTTTTTTTTTTTTTTGTAAAAGTGTGTTACTCTTGTTATTTTCCACTTTTCATTTTCTGAACTTTTTTTGGTTTTCAATAATATTAATTTACAGATTTGGTGTGGGACTATATATATAAATATATATATATTTTATGAGTATCAATTCCTAGTTGCAATGTATCAAAGAGACGATGATAATTGTCTCCTCATTAGTTTAGTTTAAAAATAAAATCAATATCAAGAATCATAACCCAGAACCCATAAAACCACGACATAAGTACTAAACCAATAAAATAAGAAGAACCATTGAAAGGGGAAGGAAAAAAAAAAAAAAAAACAAAGAAAAGAAAGTGATCAACACACTAATTAAATTGCCGGAACTGGAAGCCACCATGAAAAATATTACTAATCATTAGAAAATTCAGTACACTCTCAGATCAATCCAGTTTCTTGATCTCTCACACAAGAATATTTTCCCAAAACTTCCGAAGTACAGTTTCTAACACTCACGAAAAATATTCTCTCAGCAGACTAGGTAACATTACTACATTTAAGTCAAATAATTTAACATATTTGCCCCAAAAGCTCCGCTAGGACTAGCTGAGGGGTGGAAAGAGGGTTTCAGGGTCTTAGGTCGATATATTTAAAACATGAGAAGTTTTCTTCCTAATTATCAAATTAATGTGTGCCCATATGGCCCCTTACCCAAAAACAAGGACATATTTGCCCCGAAACTGAACTAACTTCGGTAAATTGCCAATCAAACTATGCCACATCCAACAGTATATGGTATGAAACGACACGAGTCAAAGCTTCAGAACAAGGGATTTGTGTGGTGTAGTACTATTTTTGAATAATTTATTAGAAAAAAAGTCTTGAGTGTTGAAAACATTCAAGAAAAAAAAAAAAGAAAAAAAGAAAAAAGTCCCATGTGCTGAACTCAAAATCCCCATAAGAGATTTGCTCTTGTCTGAAATCTTTTCGGTCCCATAGAAGCTATAACAGACATATAATTGTAAACATAATCAATAGTATAAATCACTGTTATTAATTAGCACTAGATCTTAGGATAAGTATCATTCAATTATAATCTAATCACATCATGTTATTTAATAGATGAGGCCACATGTATAATTAGAACCCGCATAAGCAAGAACTCAAGATGTTAAATATTTTACTTTGAATGAGTGTGAAACCATCTATTCCATGTGACACTTTTTATAACAATTAATTTAGGTGACTAAATCAACAGATTTGTGTTTCTGTTTGTCTTAATTAATTTATGGTACGGCCGAATATTCCAAGTAGCTTCCTTGGTCTGTTTCCTTTGATTTTGCACTCTGCTTCTCTGCCTATAGGCACTTGGAAGAACAAACGAACAGAAATTTGATAACCAAAATGATAAATTCGATTCCAAAAAGAGAGGAAGCAGGAAGCAAAGATGTAGAAAAAGAAAAAGTGAGCAAAAAAACCAATCAATCTTCTACACACGTGAACTGTGATGTGTATTAATTAAATCTCTACCACGTGAAGAATGCTGTTTATTAATTAATAAGAAAATTATTAGTTTTATTTTTTATTTTTTTGTCCCTATTACTGTCCCATAAGCTTCAATTTTTATGCCTATAAAATACTACTCCCACCTCAATTTCACTACACCATCTTAACCATAATCTTGAAACTAGTGTTCGGGTTTCAGAATTCAGCAAAGAAAATGAAGATCTATCGCTCTACTTTGATCATGATTTTGTTACTAGGACATCTGTCGGTCCTTTGCGTTTCGCAGGATTTCGATTTCTTCTACTTTGTTCAACAGGTGAAGGGAGCTTATTTCTTTGTCAATGAGATACTCAACAAGTTTTTCTGTCAAATTATACGGTAGAAATCTTTTGATATTCTTGAGGGCATTTTATTCTAATGCAGTGGCCAGGCGCATACTGCGACACGGAAAGAAGTTGTTGTTATCCGACAACGGGAAAACCGGAAGCTGATTTTGGCATTCATGGACTTTGGCCTAACTTCAACAATGGCTCCTATCCCGCAGACTGTGATCCCAATAACCCCTACAATCAATCTGAGGTACTCTCTAGTCCTACTTGACCTTGTCAATTTGTGGTCTATTTCGTAACACACACTTGAGAAATCTATCTTTCGCTAGTCGTGTTACTGCAAATTTCTTAGTTCAGTTACCCACTATTTTGTTCTGTTAAATATATAAAACCCCGTTCCAATAATCTAACTCTTTTCATCACCTGCAATAAAAGATATTGATATAAATCTCATATTTTCCATGGCGCCATAGATATCAGATCTCGTAAGCGATATGGAAAAGGAATGGCCGACACTATCCTGTCCGAGCAATAATGGAACGAAGTTCTGGGCACATGAGTGGAACAAGCATGGGACCTGCTCCGAACATGTTCTCGACCAACACGCCTACTTCCAAACAAATCTTGACCTCAAAAAGAAAGCAGATTTCCTCAATGCTCTTAAAACTGCGGGTAAAATTCGCTTTCGATTTACGTCTCTAAGTTAAAACAAATGTAGTACAACATTATTTATTGCAAATGTGACAACTATACAGTAAAGACCGTAAAGTAACAATGTGCAAAAAAAAAAACGTACGTTACAGGCATAGAGCCAAATGGAACATTTTACAGCCTAGATAAAATCAGAGACGCCATAAAGTCTGGAATTGGGTATACGCCGGGGATAACCTGCAATGTGGATGCGTCGGGTAACAGCCAACTTCACGAGATTTACTTGTGCGTGGACACATGCGGATCGAGACTCATTGAATGTTCACTTTTCCCAGATGGAAAATGTAATTCTGAGATTGAATTCCCTTCTTTTTAGACATTGTTGAAAATGGAAAATCTGCTGGTCTGCACTATAGCTATGAAACCAATACAAATCGCGTGCACCTATAGTTATAATCGATTCGAAGTGTATGCGCTTTCTAGTATCAAAGAGATGTTTTGAGTAATGCTATACAACCCAAAATAATTGTTTTAATAAAATGTTCACAATTTTTTTTTTTTTTTTATCTGAATGAAAATTGCGCACACACACACACACACATATATATATATATATATATATATATATTTTCCTCTTACCTCTCAGACTGCAAACAAGTGATCCAAGCATATATATATCACGAGTCTATGACTATTTTTCCGCTTCTTGTGAACAATAATTAAAAAAAAAAAAGACTGGATCAATTAAATAAAAACACAAATAAAAAAAGTGCAACTCCACCGGTTAAGATGGAGGTCTGGGAGGCATGGAGACACCATCAAATGTTTGTATAAGAGGATCAATTAGAGAGACATAGACCAAAATTTTTTTGACTGATAGTAAATAGCCGAAATTTTTTTGGATCATAGTAAATAGCATATTCATGGTAAATGACGTATTTACGAAGCATTGTTCATGATAAAATTATCTTAAAATATTCTTGTAATAAAATGTTTGCGGAAAAAAATCATATTTACGATAAACAATTTATTTACAAAATATATTTATGATAAAATTACTTTGAAAAATTCTCATAAATGAACAATTTATTATAAATATGTTATTTATCTCAAACATTTTAAAAAATATGCTTTTTACTTCAAGTATTTTGAAAAAATATTGAGCTTAATTATGAATAGCAAGTAACAACTTCGTCAAATGTTATAAAAAAATGCTATTAATAGCAAATTGGCAGACCAACTTTCATGAATAACGTTTATGACTAGTGTAATATGCGCATAACCAATAAATCCTTGTCATATGTGTTGAGGAATGAGATATTGTCAAATATTCATTTATTTATGATTATTTTCAATTTTTAGATTAATTGATTGTAATATAAAAGATCTAAATTTATTTATGTTAATTTTTTCATAATAGGAAATATGAATTTTCTTGATTATAGAAGATTTGTCATATTTGGGTAATTTATCTGTTTTTGTACTTGTAAACTTGTATTTATATTGAACCCATTCATAATGCTCCTAACTAGAATCTTCTCTATATTCCTAGCCCGTAGATGAAACCACGTTAATCATTTGTCTCCTTCTTCTATCTTTTATTTTATTCTTTTTTTTTTTTTTAAGATGGTATCAGAGCCAACATAGCCAAATCCCTTGAAGGCTCGCATGAATAATCCATATTTATTGTGTAGGAGGTGCCATCATCACATTCAAAGCCAAATCCGCTGCTAAACGATAATTGATGTCATTGTCATCTGAAACTGATGGTAGCCTTGGAGTCCTCTAAATAGGTACTATGTATCTTAATGCACGTGTGTGTGCTATCATAAATGTGATAAATAAAAATAAAAAAAAAAACCAAAAGAGAGGAAAAAAATAAATATATTTTGAAAAAATTGAGAAAAAAACGAGTGAAAAAAAAAGTTCATAGTATTTCTTTTATTTTTGACATAGAAACATGAAAAATGAAAAAAACAAAAAACAAAAAGAGAGAGAGAGTTAAAAAAGGATTTTGAATTTGAAAAAAAAAAAATTTTGATCTTTTTGATCCTTTGGTCCTTGTTCTCAAAATTTTGAAGGCAAGTTGGTACTTGAGTTTATTGTTCTCAAAGTTTTCTATTTTTTGGTAAGTTGATGTATTGTAATCCAATGATTCTATTCGGGATTTAGAAGATTTGCACCAATTTAAGGGGGTGTCCTGAAATTCGATGATTATTTTCGGATTTGGAGGATTACTTTCCTTTCTTAATTTTTGATAATAACCTGGCCTGTAGAGCTTCTAGAAATCAATTTGTTGTGAAACTCATGTGAACTTGAGTCTAGTTCCAAAGTTGTTTTTGAAGTATTTAAGACAAGTTGGTATACCAACTTGAGAGGGAGTTTTGAGAAATGAGATATTGTCAAATATTCATTTCTTTATGATTCTTTCCAATTTTTAAATTGATTGATTGTAATATAAAAGATCTAAATTTTTTTGTGTTAATTTTTTCATAACAGAAAATAGGAATTTTCTTGATTATAGAAGATTTGTTGTATTTGAGTAACTTACCCGTTTTGATACTTGTAAATTGTAGTTATATTGGAGCTCATTTATAATGCTCCTTATTAGAATCTTTTCTCTATTCCTAATCAATGGATGAAACCAAGTTAATCTTTTGTCTCCTTCTTCTATCTTTAATTTTATTCTCTAATTTTTTTTTCAGAATATGTAGTACATATATCTTTTGTATATATAATTTTATATATATAGTATATGTTGAATATTTTATGCATATATAGATGTATGCATACATGTATATATGGCTAAGTGCACACATGCATTGCACATTGATGCCAAAAAAGAACAGAGATACAATAATCCTGCTAACTTATAACAAATAAAGATCGACAAAAGAACCCAAAAAAAAAAAAAAAAACAAAACAATACAAAACAAAAACAAAAACAAAGTTTCTCCGAACTGTCCTAAAAGGATATATATGTTCACGCCAAGTGTTCGATAAACAGATTGAATTGACTTGCAAGCAATTATTTACACAACCCAACAACCAGAACGCGTTTAAAGAAATTTAATTTAAATTTCTTTAAAAAAAAAGTAGATGAGCCAAGGTATACAACTACTACATTAGACTTGCGTATTTTGATCGGCCAATCGTGTGAGGCTTTTATGATGAGCCTCAAAGCCACTACTTGTTAAATATATATAAACATATATATATATATATATATATATATATATAAATGTAAAGTCTCAAGTCATTGTTAAACATTATCTATATATCCGTCATTTTTTTGAAGATATTCATATTTTGGAATCTTTCTCTTTTGGGTTTTGTGTACAACGTTGAACTTGTCCAACAAGTAGTTCAGTCGATATATAATTAAAAAAAAAAAAAGATATATAATCAAATATGGAAACAATAATCACATAGGAGAGGATGGTTACCGTTTGTACTAATCTTGTTAGACATTATCCGATGATGATTATGATAATACTAGATATACACCTAACTCAGTTCTTCTTTTGTCTTTGTTTTTTTTTTTTGAGTAAAGATCAGTTTAAATAAGTTATTACAATCTAGAAAGAATACATTTTTTCTATCCCTCTTTTTTTTGGCGTGTTCTTATGCATGAGCTATCTCTTAATCGAATTAATGACTTGATAGTTATCTTTTTTTGCTTGCAATAAAAAAAAAAAAAAGATTATAATCAGTGTCATCTCGTCCAATATTCTCATCATCTATAAAGAAATGTCGATGCTCATCAAAAAACATAAAAGAGTTCGATCTAATTCTACTTAAATAATGGATCCAGTTTCACTTATAATATATCATAGATCTGATGCCGCATAGTTTATTGATTGGACAAGATCTTTGATTGGAAATTATCGCGTTTCAAACTTGGAAACATTTTGAGAATAGAACAAAAGGTATGATCATATCACACACCATCAGTGATGACCCAATTACTTTCTTATCGTTAAGGAAAGTACTTTAAAAAAAATAAAAATTTGTATAAAGACGTGACAAGTAACAGATCACAAACGCGCGTTAAGCAATCGGACAAAGTAATTAGGAAGCCAAGCAACACAACATGACGGTGCCTGCAAACTTTGCACACGCAAATTAATTACGTATATGCATTTTATTATGTAATATTTTATAGTTTATTTTATCTTTAAAAAAAATTGTTGGGCATATGCTTCAAGGAGATTCCTCTCATATACATTGTTCTTTTGCCCTATTAATACGTGGCCTTTTCTTCACAAACTCTGCAATATTTTCATTCTAAAGTAATATTCTAAACCTCCAAAAAAGCTAGCAAACTAAAGCCCATCAAAAAGTTGTTGAGAGAGAAATTAAAGAAAGAGGTCAACTAATATTTACGACAATGAGATACAACAACTCAACCAGCTTGATCATCAAGCTTTTGATAATACAGTACCTCTCAATTATTTGTGCTTCCCAGGATTTTGATTTCTTCTACTTCGTTCAACAGGCGAGTTATTATATATATATATATATATATATATATATAGACACACACACACACATTTTTTCTTTCCTTCCTTTTTTCGTTAACTATTTTAATTTCCTCTTTCGTTGTCTTGATTTGCATTCTTAAATCTTGATCTCGATCCGTTTGGTAATTTGATTGGTTAATATGATCAAAAATGCAGTGGCCAGGAGCTTATTGTGATACAAAGCACAGTTGTTGCTATCCAAAGACAGGAAAGCCAACGGCCAGATTTCAGCATTCATGGCCTTTGGCCAAACCACAAGGACGGTTCATGGCCGTCTAACTGTGATCCCGATAGCGTCTTTGATAGATCAGAGGTAAATACTTAAATTATCTTATTTTTAACGTAAGGATAGGAGAGATTTAAATTATTGTGTGTCTTATGATGAAATTAAGTATAAATCAAAATTATGTTTGTGATTACGACCATTTATAATCTTCATGACACATTTTTAGCACAATGAATAATTGAACGTCGTATATTTAGATGTATATAATATAGATATAAATTGTTTTCCTAATAATCTGAGATTAATTTGAGAATAAATAGTCCAGGGGTTTGGCACTTTCACAAGGTATTATTTTGCCCTTTTTATTTTTTGGTGGGTACATATTATAAGATGATCGTCATGTTTCCCGAATTGACCAATTTCAAATTATATATACTTATAAAGACAATAAATCAAGAATCTATTTTTTCCTTTTTTAGCTTGAGTAAGATGATTTGAACTCTAGAAGAAGATTGCGTGAAAAATACTATTAAGATAGTGTTGGTAACCGCTAAAAAACCGTTTTCTGATCACGTCAAAGAATATAATTAATATGTAATAAAGTTTGTCCTTAAAATACATATAGTAATAAATAGCACATTTATAATAAATAAATAACATATTCTATAATACTTTTGAAATTTATAACATATTTTTGCTATAAATAAATAATTAAGTAAATAGTTTATTAACACGTAGTTAAAAAAGTGTAGTTATATTATTTATTTAACAGTCTCGTAGCTTGATCTGTAACGTCTTTCTCCCTTTAAAAAATAATAATAATAAAGTTGCTATCTGCCCATGTGAATGTTACATTTGATAAACACTTAGAAGAGAGCGTTTGTTTATTAATTACCATTATTAATTGACATATAGACAGAAGATAAGATCTCTCTTATATATATGGAATAAGGTGACACCATGTGTATTGGATATTCGGATATGCCACAAGACTAAATATTATATTCCCATTTTCTACTCATTTTATCTGTGAAATAAAATGAGTACATTTAATTTTTCCTTAATCATTCATCATTGACTTACTTTATCTTACTTAATTTAATTATATCATGTTGATTCCTTTAGATTTCGAACCTCATGGGAAGCCTCCAAAAGAACTGGCCATCACTAAGCTGCCCGAGCAGCAACGGATTCAGATTCTGGTCACACGAATGGGAAAAACACGGGACTTGCTCCGAGTCGGAACTTGATCAACATGACTACTTTGCATCAGCTCTCAAGCTCAAGGAAAAAGTCAACCTCCTTAGTATCCTCAAAAAAGCAGGTCCGGTAGAGTGCTTAATTTGTTAAAAATAACAACCTTAACATAAAAAGCTAAATTAAAAATCCAAACGACTTTAGAACAACCCTGAACGACCCATTTTTAGCAACGCAACAATATGAGTTGATCGGTATAAAAGTATATATACCCTAACATCAAATATGGCTATATATATATATATATATATATATAATTGCAGAAATTGAACCAGATGATGGATTTTATAGCTTGGACAGCATTGTGAAAGCCATAGAAGCTGCAACTGGTTATGTCCCTGGAATAGAGTGCAATAAGGATTCAGCTGGGAATAGTCAGCTTTACCAAGTTTACTTGTGTGTTGACACTTCTGGATCGGACATTATTGAGTGTCCGATACTTCCAAGGGGAAGATGTGCTTCTACTGTCCAATTCCCCAAGTTTTAGCTACCCTCGTAATTCATGACCACATTCCATTTTTACTAGTTTTATTGTACTACTCTGTTATTATAATGACTTTCATTGATTTTGATTTTGTTATTGACTTGTTCAGTTTCTTGTTGGCAATAAAAACTCGTCCACCTTTTTTTTTATTATTATTTTTTTAAAACGACTTCAATTTGGGTAGTTCAATTTGTTGGTTTATTTAGTTATGATTTTAGTGTATTTTACAAATTACAAAAATTCACATCATTATAATGATTGTCATGTAATTTTGTGACGTAAAATATACTAATAAAATTGTTATATTTAGTAATTAATTTCCATTTAACTTTGTTATTCTCCTAAAATACCTCAAATAAATTTACTATATTTAAATTTCACTATATAGGTATAGGAACATACCATGCAGTGTCATTTCTCTTTAATTATTTGGTCACTTACCGCAATTTCTCTTCATTTTTTCTCAGTATTCAGGAGGGAAAGGAAAAAAGAAGTTAATGTATTATCTAATGACTTTTAGCTACCATTAAGTGGACTTTGTTGTTAGGCCCAATCCAAATAACAACCTCTAAAGTCAGAGAAAATTAGGGCCCGTTTGGTGTATGAGTTTGAGTTAAGATTTATAAATTTAAATAGTGATTTTGGTTGACTTTTTCAGAAAAGATAAAAAACTTTTGAGGAAAAAGATAAAAATTGAGTTGATGGTAATGAGTTTAAACTCATCACCCAAACACCCCGTTAGGGAAAAGGCCACTTTTGGACCACCTCTTAGGTTTCTTGTTGGCTAAAAAATAATAATAATAAAATAAAATTATTTTAAAGGATGATTCACAGTAAATGCCCAATTTAGAGCCAATTTACATCTGAAAATATCTAAAAACAAATTTATTTACAAAATTGAACTTAAAATAAATTTGACCATGTTGTGATGACAAAAATACTCTTAACTCTAATTAAAAAAAATTAAAATTAAAAAAAAAAGACAGATTACGTCCTAAAAATAGCCACATTAATTTTAGTTACCCATTTTTAATATATGAAAATAGAAATTCAAAAATTCTTAAAAACATTCTCCATTGATATTCATGTATTTTCGTATTTTTATGAATAAATTTATTTTTTATTTTTTTGCATTTTGCTGTCAATTGATGAAGTTAATATATGTTATGAGATATTGAAACTATATTCGGTGAATACTTTATCTTTCTCAATGACACGGTCAATATTATAGTGATCCAAAAACAATAAAATCAGGAATTATGAGAAATGAAGTTCTTGTATAAAATAATATAGTTATTATCATATAGACCACTTGACCAAACTGTTATTATTAAGAGTATACAAAGGAAAAAGAAAAAAAAAAAAAAAATATATATATATATATATATACCAAAACCGTTAGGAAGAAAGGGGGGAAAAAAAAAAAGAGTCAAATCATCCCCAAAATAAGGAAGAGTAAATGTGGAACAACGAAAGCATGATATTCAAATTTTGTTCAAGTTAGCAAATAAATTTTAAAGTGTTTATTTTTTAAAATGAGTGTTCATCAAAAAAGAATATTTTGCGTAAATACTTCTTTTTTTAAACGACTTCAATTTGGGTAGTTCAGTTTTGTTGGTTTACTTAATTATGGTTTTAGAATATTTTACAAATTACAAAAATTCACATCATTATAATGATTGTCATGTAATTTTGTGATGTAAAAATATTTACTATATTTCAATTTCACTTATGTAAACCTAGTGACTACCACGCAGTGTAATTTCTCTTTAGTTGGACTTTATCATTAGGTCCAATACAAATGACAACCTTTAAAGTTGGCCGGTACTCAAAATCAGTTCTTTTTCTAATGGTTAAAAGGACAATCTTGGCTGGCTAGGTTATAGACAGACAAAACACAATTAATATGATGTTAATTATAGGAATAATTCGTAGGAGCACTAAAGACAATACCATGAACGAAGTGGGGAAAAAAAAAATCAATATTGGACCACACTCAAGTGGACAAGCCAGTCGAAACAAATGAAGAGGTAGGTGGAGAAAAAAAAGTACGATCATGTTTGGTAACCGGTCCTGTTAAAACTTTTTTTTATCTTTTTTCCCAAAGGTTTTTATCTTTTTCTCAAAAAAATTTTTGTCTTTTCTGAAAAGTCAACAAAATTTACTATGTAAACTTATCAATTTTAACTCAAACTTACACACCAAACACCCCTAAATTAAATACATCCAATGTTATCATGGAAGCTCTATATACGGTAGCTACGAAAAATCAATAAATGTGATTCAGACCATTTTATATCTTTTGTATTTTAAATGGTGGGAAAGAAACAAAGTACGGAGAGTACGAGGAAATTAGTTCAGCTCTTTTTAAGTCCCAAAAAAAATTAATAAAAATAAAAATAAAAAAAAGAAAATAGAATGGGTAGTGTCTATACACTTTTTTTTTTATCACTATTTATTTAAAAATCTAATAGAATCATAAATAAAACAGTACAAGAACGTAACCTAGCTATTCTCTTATCAGAATAGTTCCCACAAAAATATTATTTTTTAAGGCTAGACTTTAGAATCAGAAGATAAGAATTTGAACTCTAGTACTAAGATTGGGCTAGCATTAAAAAAGACATCCTTAATTGTTATATGATATGAGTTCAGTTCGTGAAAAGAACCTAGGCCTAATTTCTCTTCCTTTTTTTTTTTTTTTTTTGGGAGGGAACTAAAACCTAACTAGTGATGTCAGGGATTAGGCATTGACCAAAACTAATTTATTTTTTCCCTTATTATTTTCCAAACAATTTTTTTTATTAAGCTTATGACTACACCAGAGAAGTTAGTCCCATATAAAGCCCATACAGAGAAATCCCTGATGGCATGATACGCCCCTTAGGTCCTCTTTTTTTATTTAGGATTCGTTTGGTGTTTGAGTTTAGTTTGAGATGAGATTAAATTTTTAAGTTTGAGTTGAATTGAATTTTTAAAAAGTAGTTATAAATTTTATTGATTTTTCAGAAAAAAAAAAAAACAAAAATTAAGATGAAAATTTTGAATTGAGTTTTAGTTAAACTCATTCACCAAACACAGGCTTAATATTTTTGGTCGTTTCAGAAAACTTGGTACAAGAATAAAGAGATCAAATAAATATTTATAAATAAAGGGCAAAAGAATGAAATGCAATCATACATAATCATTTTGAGACGCAACACATTTTCTTTTTGTTAAGTTCACGTTTTACATTTAACTTCATAAGAAAAGTGCATTACATATATTGTATTCATCTTTCGTTATTTATGACCATTCCATCTAATATAGAAACTGAAAAACAAAAAATTTTGACATGCACAGACACAACAAAAAGCCCTTAAATGCCAAAATAAAAGTAAGAAAAAAGAAGAGAATGTTTTGTAAAACGATGATAAAACATCTTTTTCCATGTTGATAGTTTTTTCTTCTTTTTTCATTTTTCTAATTTGCCTTTTTTTTTTTTCATCTTGATAGCTTAATTGTTAGGTGAACGCCCTCTTTGTTGATTCAAATGGGTCTCTGTCTCCCAAATCTCCACCCCAACACGTGCTCGGCCCTTTCATTGTCCATTTGAGCCCCTCTTCTATAACTTATAATGTATAATATATATATATATACATATATATATATATAATATTATTAACTAATATATAGAAAGCACAATAATAGATATCTATTATTGTGCAAAGTATTTTAATCTAAAATGGTTCAAAAGTATTCTCATCGTTCATTTTGAACGAAAATTTTGTATTTACCATTTAGTCTTTCAATTTTCTGTTTTTTTATTTTTAGCCTATTTTTTATTTTTAATAATTTAGTCTTTTTTTAAGTCTTCGATTTTCTTTTTTTCTTGGCCCAAATTTTTTTATTTTTTACAATTTAGTCCCTTTTGTATTGAACAAAAATGTTTTATATTTGCTTTTTAGTCCTCCGATTTTCTTTTTTTATTTTTTATTTATTTTGGCCTATTTTTTTTTTTTAGTTTCTTACAATTTAATCCTTTTTTGTATTGGTCATTTTTTTTTTCCCGTTTTAGTCCTTTTATCTTTTTTTTTTTCAATTATTTTTTCATGATTTTATTTTTTTTAATTTAATTTTTGGGTCCTTTTTGTGGGTATTTTTTTAAAATTATTATTTAAAATTTTCTATATGTAGATAAAATTTTTTAAATGCGTCTAGCATGTGTATAGCACATGTTTTAGACTAGTACGGTTAGAAATTAGAATATTATCAAATTATTGTTGTCACAACTCCTAATTAGTTAAATTTTGGATAGATTAATAAACTAATATGATACAAAAATAGGAGATTTTAAGTTTAAATCTCTAAAATGGATACTCTTTGTGATCCTCTTTATCATTGTCATCATATATTGGTTCTGTCTGGTTTATACATAGAATGTTAAAACGTCATATTTCAAATAATAAATTTAATTTTTTGTGAAAGAAAAAAAATTATAGAGAAAATAGGTTTAAAATGGATTTGTCAAACCAAGCTTATTACTCCCAAAACTCAACTTTTTGTCGAAAGGACATTTCCAATCATCTTGTCCACCTTCCACCACCGTTAAAAGTAAAAAACTATTATATATGGTGCTTTTTTTTTTTTTTTTTTGGAAAATATAAACTTCTTGAACTTCTTTTTCACGAAAAGAAGGAAAAAATAAAAAGAAAAGATGGGTTGTCGATCATAGAATAGTCAATTATATACAACCATAAAAAAACAGAAACAAAAACAAAAACACAAACAAAAGTTGCTTCTGATTTCGTGGTTATAACATGATTGGAGTTTGATGTTTTTTTTTTCTTTTCTTTTTTTAAATTTTAAATCTCAGACTTTTGGCTTTTGCAAAAGCCAATAATAAGCTTGTTCCTTGCTTGTTGTGTAATCCCATCCCATTTTAAACGTTGCGTCTCATCCGCAGACTGCGGGCCACAATGTCTTCGCTATGTAAATACGGCCACTCCTCAAGGGTATTGTTGTAAAACTGTTAGTTTCTACCTTCACCGGTCCAGGCCGGCAGCGATAGTCAAAGTCAATGGTGATATATATATATATATATATTTTGTATTTACTTTAACTTTCTTATATTTACTAATATACGATGATGAGAATTTCGAGAACAAGGAAAAAATAGTGTGAAAAAAAAAGAGAGTTCTAACGTTACACAGAGTTTAAAACAAACACTGCATACAGTCAAATCATGATAATAATCTGAAGAGGGTGTTTGGTGTGTAAGTTTGAGTTAAAATTTGTAAATTTAAATAGTGATTTTGATTGATTTTTTTAGAAAAGAAAAAAAATTTTTAGAGAAAAGATAAAAATTGAGTTAAAATTCTTAAGTTTAAACTTTAACTCCAAACTAACCCGAAGAAAACATTTTTTGGGTGCTACAATGTGTGGAAAACGTTTAGTTATATGTTATTTTTTACTTGTAAAATGTATAATTAAAGTGTAGCATATTATTGATTTTGTGCAATAAAAATACCATAAGAAAAATTTTTAAAATTCTTTAGAAAAAAAAAATCATAATATAACAATAATTTGATATCTGATTATATTATAAAATAAATATTTTTTTGAAATTACAAAATAAAGATATTAGATACAGAGCGATGAAATACCTTCATCCTAAATTTTAAAATCAAGTAACTATTATTTTTTCTCTTTTTTTTGGCCTTTTGAGACTATTAGATTAGATTATGAAAATTATTGTATTATTAACATTGTATTTCGATTAAGAAAGAACAATAAATCAGCCCCACATTTTTTGTGCTAATTCCCCTTTGGCCGTGACTTCGTTACAGTGACAATCCCTGTGACGTTAGAACCGCCGGATCAAAGCAGAGCCAACAAGAAAATCTTGGCTTCAAAATTTGGAATTATATTTCATTTAGCCATAAAATAAATAAATAAATAAAAAAACAGTGTCCGACCACAGAGTGCCACGTGTTACCTTAAAAAGACTACAAATGACGCAATGTGACTGTTCCTTGTTAACGACTTAATGGAAAATTCAAGAGAGCCAAGATCTTTATTTTTTAATCACCAATTTAATGTTAATCTATTTTCTTAAAGAAACTTTTTTGTTTAATTAAAACTTTAGCTTAAAAATTACTTCTCTTAAGAATCGAACCGAAGGCTTTAAAACGACCAAATCAGCCTTAAAAAAAAAAAAAAAAAAGGGCACTACCAAACGGTTTGCCTTCTTCTCTCTTCATTTTCCCACCGTTTCGCGTAAGACTTCAACTTCAAAACCGCAAAGGAATCCCAGAATTTTCTCGCCGATTTTCCCTCCCACTTTCTGGCATTCTTCGCAGAGAATCTCTCTCCAACAGGTAATTTTGCTCTCCATCTTCACTATTTCTCTCTGCTTCTTCCTCGTCTTCGAAACGATCTTTCAAGCTCCATTTTTATTTTTCACTTTCTTCTTCAACTTTAGTTGAATTCTCTCCAATTCTGAATTTTTTTTTTGTTAAATTTTTTCCGCGTGCTCCTGTTGTTCTGTGCTTCTGGATCTGTCTGGTGATTTTCTTATTCTTCTTTTTCTTCCTGAGAATTAGTTACAGAGCCTGTTTGGCTGCCGAGAATATTTGAACTTAAATCTTTTCCGAGATTTTATCGTTGGAGTGATAAAGTCACCTCCACTAAATCCGTGTTTTTTTTTTTTTTTTTTTTGGAATCTGGAATGAGTTAAAGAGTTCTCAGTTCGCTTCTCTTAACTCCAGAATTATGATAATCTAGAAATATATTTCAACTCTCACATAAATTATATTTCTTTCATTTGTTCTTTCACTTCAAATAAAGGTCGGATTTTTATTTATTTTTATGTTTTTTCTCTTTTAGTCGCGTCTTTCAATGGCAATTCTAGTAAATTTAACATAAGTGGTAAACGTTGAATAAGTCAACTAAATTGTTCTAAATAATTTATTTTTTGTTATAGGCACAAATAATTGAAATTTTGTCTAATCGAGAAACTTTTCAATTGTGGGTGGCTTTTGATTTTTATTTTAGTCTAGGGTTTCTTGAATTAATATTTGATAATAAGATCGTCTTTTGAGACTTCCTTCATAAGAAAATTAAAAAGATTGAAAAAGATCAAAATGGGCTGTGGAAATAATGTGGTCCCCGGTCAACTAATTCTGTGTAAAATGTAAGTAGTCATTGCTGTCTGCTGCTAGGTCCATTAGGTTAATTAATCCATGCTTAAATAGATACATAGGAGAAGATTTTGATTCAATCTAAGCTTTAAAGGCCATTTACAAGGCTGTGAAATATGGAATTAAGTTGAACAAAAAAAAAAAAAAAAGTGATCCGTGTCGTTGGCCGGTTGCTAAAGTTGAGACTTATATTTCATAAATGGCATTTCTTTTTGTCAGCTCCAAAGGTCCTGATCACATCTCGACTTCTGTATTTAATTTTCTACGTTTTAATGGCAATCCTTTTCGGTTGTTATTTTTTTTGCTTTGATGATGGATATGTTTAGACATTCTGCTTTTTCTGTATTCAAGCATTATCAGGTTGTGTTTTCTTATATCAACTGAACCTTTTACTTGATTTCACACGTTGATGTTTTGGATATGAATCATTCATAGTTGCTGACTTCTGTCCTGGTCTTATCGCTCTCGTTATTTCAGGTTCATCATGGTAGTTTCAACATTTTTGCTTCATGCTCAAGTAAAAGAAACATAGATGCTTTATGAGTTAACTTTGTGGTGGATTCATTCGAGCTTAAAGCACTAGATCACTCAGTTTCAGGCCAGAAGACAATGGTTGTGAAACCTTGTGTTCGGTATCAAGTTGAACAACAGGCATGATTGGAGAAACTTGAAAATTTTATTCCAAGAAATAAAAGTGTTCAATCAATGCATCTTGTTTCTTTCTGAAGCATTTTTAGTTTGCACCAGGTCAATCATTCTTCTTCCACGTTAGAGACTTGGCTCTCTGGTTTTTGTTCTCAGAATCAGTTTATTATTTTATATGCAATAATACGACCACCTTGCTGGTATTTGGTTTTGATGTTCACTCACCGAGGATATCAGGCATAGAGGTTTGATGCCTTGAGAGATTCTGAGAATGAAGAAATGGTACGGCGGCGTTCTGGTTGCATCCTTGTTTATGCTTCTGGTTTTGAGGTATGGCATGTTGAAAGATCCTATTGGGGAGCATTATTTGATGACTCCCTTCCCAGCCAATAGCACAAACCCTCTCAAATGGTTGGGCGCCTTTGCTCCCCCTGCAGTTCAAAACCCAGAGAGTGCATCTCAAGTGATACCTACTGAGATCGTCATTTCCAACCTTTTTGCTCAGAGGAATATCTCCAATGAAGAGCAGCAATCTTTGCAGACGTGGAACCACTTGAAACACCTAATAGATCATGTTCAAGGTCTACCAAATGCAGTTGAGGCCATCAAGGAAGCTAGTGGTGTTTGGAATAACCTCATGGCTTCAGTTGAAGAATCAAAACACGGTTATTCGAATGGTAGTTCACTAGGAAGGGGAAAAGAGAAACAGTGTCCTTATTTTCTAAACAAAATGAATGGAACGGAACTTGATAACAGTGACTACAAGTTGCAGGTTCCTTGTGGCCTGACACAAGGTTCTTCCATTACAGTTATCGGCATTCCAAATGGTCTTCTTGGCAATTTTAAGATTGACTTGAGAGGGGAACCACTTCCAGGAGAGCCTGATTCACCTATTATTTTGCATTACAATGTAAGGCTTCATGGTGATAAGATAACGGAAGACCCTGTTATCGTCCAGAACTCCTGGACTGCTGCTCATGATTGGGGCGAAGAGGAGCGTTGTCCCTCCCCCAATCCCGAAAAGGAAAAGAAAGGTATTGCCTAACTTCTTAATTAATTGGACACAAAAGCATTTTTAGTTCGTAGATTCATAGCAGATGCATTTTAGTCTATATAAATCATGAAGATTTTGTGCCCAAGAACTTTGGCTAATCCACGACTTTTGAAGTTGTCATGTAAAACATTCATTAGAATGTCGATAAAATTGTTCTTATAATTGAAAAATATCCAAATCAACTTGTTGATGGAACTTGCAAATTTTTTGTTCTTCTCATTTCTATTTGGAACTTCTCTTCTCATTACTATTTGGATCCAACAAATTAGTGCTCTTTTTTTTTTTTTTTTTTTTTTTTTTTTTTTTTTTTCATATAGTGCATGACATTTGTTCTTTCCAATTCTTCCATCTGTCATGCCTTAGAACTTGAGAATTTATGTACCAAATTTACACTCAGATCTATAGAGATCACAGTAATTTGTCAATATTTTGGGCAAACTTTGTACCTCTGTTCACTTGACATATTCAATACATTGATCGGTTCATTAGATATTATTTGGAGGAAAGGCTGCAGTATGCAACGCATTCTATGCTGAGATTGCTGGCTGGACCAACTGTTTGTTCCGTTCAATTTGGATCACAACATGATCCCCGTCTTTATAATTTCTGCTAGAGATTGCACAATATGTTTCCATGTGAATTCATTCCCGTTACTCTCTATTTTTGCCATGTGAAATACAATCTATACTCCAATCCTTGATAACTGACATTAGTGTTTTAATTTCCAGTGGATGAGTTGGATCAGTGTAACAAGATAGTGGGCAATGTGTCAAGGCGGTCATCACTGGTGCAAGATGGATCTAAACCTAGAAAACACTTCCCGTTTAAGCAAGGCTATCCATTTGTTGCAACACTCAGAGTCGGATCAGAAGGAATCCAAATGACAGTAGATGGGAAGCACCTAACATCGTTTGCTTATCGTGAAGTAATATCTCTTATTCTCATTGATTTTCTTTTGGAAGTTCAAGTGGAATGGCGTAGTATCTTTGAACTTATTGGCTGCTTGGATTGTTATCTTTCAGGCATTGGAGCCATGGCTTGTTAGCGAAGTGAAAATATCTGGAGACTTGCAATTAATTTCTGTCCTAGCCAGTGCTTTACCCACATCAGAAGATTCAGAGCATGTAATTGATTTAGAAGCACTCAAATCACCCCCTCTCTCTTCACAGAGACCGCTGGATCTTTTTGTTGGTGTTTTCTCTACTGCAAACAATTTTAAGCGCAGGATGGCTGTTCGAAGAACATGGATGCAGTATCCAGCAGTTCGATCTGGGGCAGTTGCAGTGCGCTTTTTTGTTGGCCTGGTGAGCTTAGTATTTGTATATATATATCTTTAGATTTTCCTAGTTGGAGAAAAAATCATCATTTAAGATCTATTGGAGTTTTCGCAGAGTCCAAATTGATTGAGAGTTCCCCTTGCATGACATTTTAAAAACACTGACGGTGAAAAAAATCTCATAAACTATAAGTAGTTAAGTTTTAAATGCATAACTAATCGCTGGTTTCATGAACGAATTTTCCGTTGTTTTTAAGAGGTTTCTTCTCCTAAATCATAAACAGTCAAAGTTTTAAATAGAACATAACCAGCCTCTGGTTTAGTGAACTCAATTCTGTTGATAGGGAATCCTGTTGTTATACTATTTATGAAGTTCATTATGTATTGCAGCATAAAAACAAAATAGTGAACGAGGAACTCTGGAATGAGGCCGAAACGTATGGAGACATTCAACTGATGCCTTTTGTCGATTACTACAGCCTCATCACATGGAAAACTCTAGCAATTTGCATCTTTGGGGTAAAATCGTGTTTTCATTGAAACTTTGGGATCTTTTCCTCCTTTGTTTTGTACTAATTGATCCCATCTATTCAACAGACGGAGGTTGTTTCTGCAAAGTACGTCATGAAGACGGATGATGATGCATTTGTCCGTATAGACGAAGTGCTAGCTTCTTTACAGAGAATCAGCACGACTCATGGATTGCTTTATGGGCTCATTAATTCAAATTCTCAACCGCATCGAAATCCTGATAGCAAGTGGTTTATCAGTTCTGAGGTAATTATTTGTGCTAGATCATACTTAATTTAGAATTGGCCACAAACAATCTTCGGTCCTACTTTGCCATTGTGGATTAGCCTTGCTAAACAGAGCAAAAGATGTTAGTGGAAATCTTGTAAGCATGTCAATAAATGTGGACGTTGGCATGCGCATATGCATATATGAAAATTAAGTGCGCAAGAAATATCTATGAATGGAACAAAACGAAAAACTAAAAAAAGAACACAACACACACACAAAGGTATTAGTCGGATTAGCTCAGGTTGCATGCCAAAACATGAACATTTGATTCTGATTTTAGCACAGATAATTGATTATTTTAAACTTGTTTTGGTGTCTCACTTCATTGTCTATCTTTATGAAGGAATGGCCCGAAGAGAATTACCCACCTTGGGCACATGGTCCTGGTTATGTGGTGTCCAGAGACATAGCAAAGGCTGTCGTCAAAATGAACAACGAAGGCCGTTTAAAGGTAACAAGGAAATCCATAACTCATAGTAGATTTTACGACAATTTATATTCTTTTGTTTCCCCCCATTGGATGCATGCAAATTCTGTTGTAAAACGGACTCCATTGAGGTCCAATGCTGCAGATTACGCAAATTTCTCAATCTGAAACAAACAATCTCTTTTCATGGCACAGATGTTTAAACTGGAAGATGTGGCAATGGGCATCTGGATCGCAGAAATGAAGAAAGAGGGCTTAAAGGTCCGCTACGAGAACGACGAGAAGATCTATAACGAGGGATGCAAGGATGGCTATGTGGTTGCCCATTACCAGGGCCCCAGAGAGATGCTGTGTCTTTGGCAGAAACTTCAAGAAGGAACCGGCGCTAGATGCTGCGGTGAAAGATAGACATATAATAACTATCTATAAATTACTCGACCATTACTAGAGCTTTTGGGCGCTTCATGGGCGTCAATCCGGAGAAAATCTTGGTAACCAACCAACCAAACCTATTGTAGGGAGGCTCTCTTGACCGTGGTTGACAGAAGACCACCTCTAACATGAAATGAGGGATTTTTTTTTTTTTTCCTTTTGAAATTTTTGAGGAGGGGTTTGAGGCAATTGCCATATAAAGATATAGTCATATAATAGCTAGTGCATAAGATTAAAATGCATTTTTTGTTCCTCGAACTTTGTAGGCTAGAGATATTTTTTTGCCTTGTGTAAATTGTAGCAGTAGTATTATGTGGGGTCTATAATAAACGAGAATGTGTAACACAATTCTCTCTCTTGTATTTCACTTTATTACATATATATATATATATATATATATTCAGCGAAATTTTAAAGAAGTATTATATCATTAATTCACACCAGAGACGAATGACCAGGAAAACGACAATAACTTTATAAGGACATCCATAGAACGACGACAAAAATCTGACAAACGACATAAATATACAAACGACAATTGATATAAAACGGACAACAAAAAAAAAAAAAATACAACGTGGACCAGACAAACCATATCAACTACAAAACAGCATTTGTTGAATTAACGAAAATTTTGGGAAAAAGAACATTAATTTTTAAAAAGACAACATAAAAACAACAATTATGTGGAAAAACACACGTGGAAAACAACAAATTACAAACTCGGGAGTTTCTTTCCTTGTTTTTTTTTTTTTTTTTTTTTTTCACATTTACCATCAAACCTTTTAGTTCTTGATGATTAACTTTTAATTTTTGACAAATTACCTTGAAACTTTTTAAATTATTACAATATATCACATTTATTTACTTTTCCATTAAATTGGTGACAAAATGTCCACATTGACCACATGCAAGGGTGAAAAATCCCGACCAAAGAATTTTCAAATTCAAAAGATAATTAAATTTTACAAATTCATATCCATAATAAAACAAAAGTTAACAAAACGAGACATATTAAAACATTTTAGAAAGTTTGGAGTAAATTATCAAAATTAAAAATTTAAGGAACAAAGTCGTGAATCAAAAAATTTGAAAAACCCTAAAAACTACATTAACCCCAAACGACAACAATTAGCAAAGGCATAACATTGAAACGACAGTTACCCAGAGCACAACATTATAGAAGAGAACCCAGGACGGAAAAGCGACAATGACCGAAAAACGACATTAACATGAAAACGACAGCATATAAAATCCGACCAGAACCGGCAAAATAACAATTAAATAAACTAGAAAACGACATTAAACCCAATACGACGAGAGTTGAATAAACGATGAGAATAGATAATGACATCAACAGCAATTCAGCATTAAAAAATATATATATATATTAATCATGAAACTGATGGGCACAGTCCATATACAATAACACTCGAGAACTCTCTTTGCTTCTAGTTTTGGCATTAGCTTCCTGAAGCAAGGGACTGATTGCCCATTTCCATTTTCAATAGGGCAAGCGAACCGGCGGCTATGCTGCTCCGCGGAATACGCAACTGCGATACGAAAAGCTATGTCTCTTTTCTTCCTAATGAGACAATCCAATCCAAGTGGAAAACTCTATCACCCGTCAAATATTCTGCATTTCACTTAAAGGGAACTTCTACTGCCAAATCTTAGTTTCGATATAAAATAAATAAATATTGCCGTTTTATCTAGGCAAAAATCCATGGCTGGATATTGCAATCTCAAAGGCTTGCATTCTTTCCCCACGGGCAAGGCCATTGCGATCATAAGATGATATCTCGTTTATTTTGAGATCATTGCAAGCCTCTATTAGTTCCTCGCCAACACGTTTAGCAGCTTCCTATTGGACACCAAACAAAACACGACAAAGACAATAACGAACGATGAAGCAGAACTCTGACCATCTTATTGGACGCAGCAAACAATGGGAAAAACCTAGTTTTTGTTCTCATAATACTTACAATGGTGCTGCAAGGAGAATTCTGACGAATGGATTTCTGTAGAGTGCTGCCATAAAACAGACATTTCTTATTTTGATCATCTACTAGCATAGCGTACAACTGCTTGTCTGAGCAGAATACTGACAGCCTGGGTTTTGTAGGCGTGCCGTTGTACTGAAAATGTAGAGAAGTCAGATAGCCATGGATTAGCAAACAAGTATAGTCAAGAATATTTGCTCCAAAATCTTGTGCTACATAATCAAGTTCATTTCTTTTCGTCTGCAGGGTATAAATGAAAAGGTTTTCACACAAAAGTCTTATTCTTTTAGCCCAAAAAAAAAAAAAAAAAAAAAAAAAAAACCTTCTTTAGCATTCTTCGGTTTCGAACTTTTGCGCTTTCCCGTCTAGTATTTCCCCTAGCTTTTATCACCAATGGCATCAAAGATAAATCTGTAACAAATTTAAGTGAATCTAGTGAAACCCGCACATGCAAAAGTTCAGTCAGTACCAAAAACAAAACTTTTATCTGCAGTAGGTCGTTGTTAATATTAAAGCTCCCACCTTCTACATATGAAAATTTAATACAAAAGCTTCACTTACTTGTACTCCGTGTGTGCCGGAAGTCAAAGGGTGTTGAATACATCCCAAAGAGATTGGGACTTCTAAGTTGGAGCATGGGAACACTTGAAAGAGTCATACCATGCATGTCTTGAAACATCAAATTGCCCAGTAATGATTTTGCACAAGCAACTTCACCTGCAAGTCAAGCGTTGCTTTTAGATGCAAAAAGGGTGATGCAAATCTTGCAAAACAAGAAACCAAAATGGAGGCATATGTAATTCAGGAATTTCATCGAACAGCTCGTGTGCAGTAGTAAGTTTAACTACAACAGTCATTGGTGAATGGTGACCACCCTTTTAAACCAGATTGAAATGCAGTATGCGTTATTTTTACAATCGTTTTTGTGTTCTGATCTTAGAGAAACAAAAAGAGCTGGTTAATCAAAAGGAAAAATAGAATAAAAATCAAGTGATGTAAAAAATTAGCCATTTGACCCTGCCAATAAGACGTCTTTTCATATCCTTACCAACCACAATAAATAATAATAATAAAATATATATATATATATGTATATACATAGACACACACACAAATATAGAGAGAAAAGAACTTTACCTTTGCAAACTGCTGAAACGTTCTAGATTATTCGATGATAATATCAACATGGCCTTCCTTGACCAAACAAAGCGGTGGGACTTGAACGAAAAGATGTTCCGCCCAAGGTTTAGTAATCTTGCGTTTTGGTTCTGAAGATGAATTTTTAAATAAAAAATGGTTAATTTTTTAAAAATTAATTATAAATTTTATTGATTTAAAAAAAATTAAAAAATAAGATTAAAATATATAATTTAATTAGAATTAAATTTAAATATCAAATAAAGTTTAAAATTTAAAACATGCTAAAACTGCTGACCTGTCAGTTTTAAGGAATTTTATTATTATATATATCACAACATTAACGGGAATTATTTTTAATTATTAATTATTAATATTGCTTGAATCTAAGGCCCTGTTTGATAACCGGTCCTATTTAAATTTTTTTTTGTCTTTTTCTCAAAAAGTTTTTTATCTTTTCTGAAAAGTCAACAAAATTTACTATTTAAACTTATCAATTTCAACTTAAACTTACACACCAAATACCCCCTAAATTAAAGTTACTTGAATCTAGAAGAACGATCTCACTATTATCAAAAAAAAAAAAAAAAAATTACTAACCGCAATAAACCATTCATATGACATGAATTTAAGGGAGTGTTTGGCCAATTAGTTTAAACTCATCAACATCAATTTAATTTTTGTCTTTTTTCTTAAAATTTTTTTATCTTTTCTGAAAAAGTCAATCAAAATTACTATTTAAATTTATAAATCTTAACTCAAACTCATATACCAAGCAAACCCTAAGTATTATTGGTATTCGTATTCCTTATGAGAAACATTTGTGACTTGTGAATCCATTTACAAATATCTCAGTTTGCTTCTTTCCGTCTTTTCATTCACAGCCCAAACATAAATCAATTATTGGCCAAACAAATATCACACCTCAAAAGTCAAGCTAAATTAAATAATAATAATAATAATAATAATAATCCCCATAATGATTTGGTGGGCACAATTATTCAACAAAAAAAAAAACAAAAAATTAAATTATCATCTGGGGGGCACATCTCAAGAGCCCGATAGAGAAGTGGCAGCACTTCTCAAGATTCCGATCATATATTTATATATAAATATATATATTTATATAATATATATATACATATATATATTCCCAATTAGCCTCCCTTGACACAGAAAAAAAAATCTCACCTCGAATGAAAGCGACCGTTTTTAAAGATAAACATCAAGCTTGTATCAGAAGAAAACACTTGCTTCACAAAATTCCAGATCTTTCTATTACCTTCTGTCCGTTTCTGGTCCCACACCTTTTCCTCTCTCTTATATTCACCTCCCAAAACCTTCTTTCCCTTCACCTAAAATAAGAAAGCTATTAAGTTCAGTCTCTCTCTCTCTCCCTCTCTCCCTCTCTCTAGAAAAGCTTGCCCCTTTGTCATCAGAAAAGAAAGTCATCCATGGCTTCCGAAGCAGACGTCTCCGAGCTCTCTTCCATGTTTGCGAGGCTAGTCAGAAACAGAGACCTCTCTCTGTTCCTCCCCTTCATCTTCGGCTTCGCAAACAACGTCCAAAGAAGAGAAGAAGACGACTCAGACTCAGCCGATCACCAAAACGACAACAGCAACAACACAAGAAACGACGACGACGACGACAACAACAACAGCAACAGCAACAACAGCAACAGGGTGATTCTGATCAATCCCTTCACGCAGGGGATGGTGGTGATCGACGGCGTGTCGAGCTTGGATTCTCTGCTGCGGGAGCTGGGCAACAAGGAGGGTCAACCGCCGGCGTCGAAGGAGTCGGTGAAAGCCATGCCGACCGTCGAGATCGGCGGCGAAGAAGGAGAAGAAGAGGAGTGTGTGATTTGTTTAGAGAAGTTTGAGGTTGGTGGGTTTGCGAAGGAAGTGCCGTGCAAGCACAGGTTCCATGGAGATTGCATAGAGAAGTGGCTGGGGATTCATGGGACTTGCCCTGTTTGCAGGCACAAGATGCCTGTTGATGAGGAAGGTGAGAAGAAGAAGAGCAGGAGGTCTGGAGCTGGAGGAGAGAGAGAGGTTTGGGTCAGTTTCTCTTTCAACTCTCGTGGTAGTACTGGTATAAGTAGTTCTGGTGATGATCCGATAAACCAGACTTCTTCAGCTGATGGTTCTGGTGTTTCTGATGTTGCTGATTCTTCTTCTTCAGAAGTTCAGGGTTAGAACCAAAAAAAAAATTTTTTTGAGGTTTTTTTTTTCCTTGTTGATGAAGAAAGAAATGAGTTGTACAGAGAAAGCTTTTACAGTGTTAATATTGAGTTCAAAAATGAATGGATTATTCTTTTTTATTTTTTGGATTTTCCACAAAAATACATGCTACAGTTCTTGATTACTATCTCAGTGGTTTGGTATTTATTATATTGGAATTACATGTTACATTTGGATTCATAGATTTAAATCCAAAATAAATACATTGAAAGATAGATGACAACTGAAGTCTGAATTCATTCCAAAAGTTTGGATCTTTTTTTTTTTTTTTGGGTCTAAATCTATACATACATATATAATTGCTCGAAAATTAATGAAGCTCTTGATGCTAAATTCATGGGCTTGGTTTGTCACAATTTGGAGAATTTCTTCTTTGCTCAAGAATCTTAATCCCTTGGTACCTTCCAAGCATTAAGAGGGTAGCCATTGGATTTGTGCCTGGTGATACTGAGAAAGTTGAGCCATCCACAACTCTGAGTCCCTTGACCCCATAAACCTTGTAATCTTTGTCAACAACCTCTCCGACTATACAACCGCCGTGGTAGTGGTAGAAAGTCCTTACATTTTTCTTGCAGAACTTCCTCACCTCATCTTCAGAAGTCATCATCAGATTGTTTTTCTTGTGCTCTGTCCCTAGAAACATATCAATGGACTGAGACCTCTCGACTCGGTTGAGCAACTCCACTAATTTCACACACCCATTTGAGTCTTCTTCATTTGCAAGGTAGTTGAATTTCACAGATGGGTTTTGTCTTGGATCTTTGTTTCTCAACTCTAGCTTCCCCTTTGATAAAGGGAATGCGAGTTTGGCTGCGATTGGGATTCTTGTTGCATTGAAGCTTATTGGTAGTATTCCCGCTTCAATTATGATCTTCAAGTCATCCGCAATGCCCACAACTTGGGGTGTGTCTGGCTTTCTCTTTTGTGGCGTCGAGTCCACCAAAACGGCAACGCCAGGGTTGTCCTTCATTCCACGGCCTACTCCCTTGAGATCAACCACAAGTGGGAGATTGAAATTTCTTAGGTGTTTGTTAGAGCCAATGCCACTCAACAACAGAATTTGAGGGCTGCCTAGAGCCCCAGCTGATAGTATAACATCGCCTGAATTGGGATCGTTTGGGTGGTTGATATAAGCTCTGTAGGTTTGATGAGAAGAGCCATCGCTCTTGATGAATCTTATCCCATGAGCTATATTCTCAGATGTGTTGCCTGCAACATCAGAATGGTTAGTTTAGTCCAAATGTCAAGTGGCTGTGCGAGTTCCTAGCTACACATCTAAAACGCGACGAGCTCTACTCAAGTGTGGTGCTTAACCCTACAGGCTTGCGAGCGCTCCTAACTTTCTGCCTAAGTTTCTGTATGGAGCTGGGGACTTGTGATGCCCTCTAGATCTGCTCTTAGTTCTACGGTTAGACTGAAACCATGGTTAAAGCCTTGTTTAGCCCTAAAACTTTAAAATCGAGAGCAGTAACCTCTAAACTTATACAAAAGTTTCAGGCTAGTCTCTTAACATTTTTCGTTGTCCTCAAAGGAAAAAAAAAAAAAAGACTTCTGTCAAGTTTAGGGAACAACAATGAAGTTATCTTCACAATTTATGAGTATTTTTGCCTTTTAAATTTACCTTCAAATGTCGAGGTCTAGTAACAAACATTCTAGCAATTTGAGGCAGGAGAAAAACCAACTGCATGAAAAACCGAAGAACTTAATTGAATATTCAATACTCACCTTTGCTGCGAAAGATTACACTTTTCACGGTTGCATGCAAAATAACCATGATGTTTTTCGGATTCCCTGCCCGTAAAAGCTCAGCCGAGGTGTACCTTTTCCCGCAACCATCAAAAACGCTGCCACCAATTTTTGTTCCCTCAATATGCTCCAGACTAAAACCATTATATGGCAAAATCCCTGCATCAAGGAAGCTAAATTCCGCCACTGTCTGCCATATGGTCAGTTCGGGTTTAAAGACTACTCTTGATTCAACCCATTTGTAGGAATCTTTCACCAGCTTCTCATCCCAACCAACCTGTTTGACAAAATCATCACTAGCTCTGCTGTAGAATCCGCCATTTATGGCAGATGAGCCTCCAAGAACTCTTCCTCGGAGATTTGGTATCCCATCCTCGGAGACGAATGTTTGAGCAACCGATGTGTGTTCGTCGGTTTGGAGTGATGACAATCCATAGAGATTCTTGTCCAGTATCATGGGATTCCCAAATGGTGAACCACCTCTCTCAACCAAGAGCACTGAGAACTTCTCGGACAGTGTTGCGGCTAGGGGACAGCCTGCAGTTCCTCCTCCAACGATAATGTAGTCAAAGGACTTCCCTGAGACTTCTTCGACATCTGAAGTCATGTGGGGAAGAGCTGTTTATACAATTAGGAAGGCAAAAGATGTAACAAACTCATTAGTCATGAAGAGACTTGAAAGTGATTATTGACCCCTACGATCCGGTCCTCTATGTAACGTCTTTTCAGGTATTAGATGATAATAAAAAAATATATATCAAGTCAATGATTTTTTTTGGTTTGGAGATTTCACATAATAAAAGCAACTCAAATTTTAAGGGTCCAGATGGATCATTCCAATACCCAACACAATAAATCGCTTGCATAGTATGAACTATAGTACTCTTGAAAATGAGAAGAGAAAAAAATTACCAAGAGACAGTGATATACCTTGAGATTGTATTGGAGAACATAGAGAAGAATGTATGAGAAAGAAGAACAATGCAGTGAGAACCCCATGTCCATGAATGGCTTGTGGAAACTTCATTTTTTATTTTTTATTTTTTATTTTTTTGCAACTGCCATTGGAGAGGAAGGAAATGGGTGCAATTTATTGACCTATGAGGGTTATATAATCATTAAGAGTCTCTTAGTGCTAGTGGTTTGAATTGATTGAGGTAAAATTATTTAGAGTCATGAGTTAGGCATGGTTTTAGCCAAATGATTTATACTTGTTGACTACGGTGAATACCTAATAATTATGGCACTACAGCTGTGCCTATGATTATCCCCAACTTCCATTGTATATGTATAATATATATATATACACAGACACAGTATAAACATAAATATTCAGAGCCATAATGAAACATGGTACATGATTAATTATATTCAAGCGACAAACAATGAGGACGTTCCAAGAAAAAATAAGGTGTGTTTTTAGTCGAGACTACATCTGTTGTCTCATTTTATATCTCAATGGTTATCATTTAATAGTATTTTGATAAATTATCAATTTGTTCAAGAATTTTTAATATTAAGCTTTTTTATATGGTTAAATTTTTAAATTCAGATTATATGATATAACACTATTGGAGGACAATCAATGAAACAAAAAATCGAAGATAACATATCTTGATTCGTTTTTAGTCACCCCTTAAAAGCTGAAGCTCAAAACAAAATGAAACATAGTAAATTCCAGCTCGGGCATACATAGGTACTTAAGCGCCGATTGTCAACCGTCTGCATTCACTGACCACCTTTTCAAATTTACTTGTTAACAATGAGGAAACATTAGGAAACAAGATATGTTCTAGTATGAATATTATTTCCTTGTTACTCGTCAATGAAGCAAGTTCCCCTTTTATTCTTTTTTTTTTTAATTATTATTTTTTATTATATTATTATTATTATTTTGGCTGAAAAAGCAAGGGCCCATAATCGGCAACTGGATTATAATGGCTATCAATATTTTGGACCATTAAGGAGGGCTAAAATATGAGAAAATTATTGAGAAATCATATTTTGAATATTTTTTTTATAATTTTATATACTCTAATATTAAAGTTGATAATTTTAATATTTTATAATATTAAAATTATCAACTTTAATATTATAATAGACATAAATATAAGAAAGTGTTAAGTTAAAGACATATTCTTGCATATAATCCCCAAAATATCCTATTCGCACTATGATTAAAAAAATATATTTTTTAATCATTTGATTAATTTTTCAGCAGTCTATAATCCTTCTTTCAGTTTCTGGTTTTTGGTCCCCTCACCTTTTCTCTATCTCATTGGTTTAGTTTGATCCATATAGGCCTACAACAGAATCCTTCGAGTAACTACTATGATATTGGAATCAAATATGACATTCGTATTTTTAGAGACCCAAATCAAATACGTTGAGAGATAGATTATTAGTGTAGTGTAAATCCGTCCCAGAAGTTTGGAACTGTTTTTTGTCTAAATTATTGTCCAATATAAAAGGATTTTCAAATGGTGAACCACCTCTCTCAACCAAGAGCAACGAGAACAGTTTCTGCGAGGAAAGCAAGAGACGTAACAAACTCACTAGTTATGAAAAGACTCGAAAGTGATTATTTTGCTAAAAAAAAAAAAAAAAGAAAAAAAAGATAGGCTCAAATTTCAATGATCCATATGGATAGATTTAACGTAATAAATTACTTATATTTTATGAAAGACGAATTTCATTTTTACTTCCTAACCTTTGGTGTTCTTGTAATTTTGTTTCTTGAACTTTGAAGACTGATAGAGAAGCTCCTCGATCTATAAAATGTTATCATTTTTGCTCATTCCATTAGTTAAATGGATGAAATTACTGATACGACAACAACTAAAATGTAATTTAACAAGAATTAATTTATTTTTGCCCCATAAACTTTAATACTCTTGTAATTTTACCCTGAACTTTAAAAACTGGTGTTTATACCCCTTAAACTTTAAACAGTTAACAAAAATGCCCCCTCGAACTTTAGTCCAGATCTACTGTCCTGTTTTCCTGTCTCAATAGTTGTTCCCTCAACAAGCTTTTGACAACTCATCAATTTGTTCAAGAATTTTCAATATTTAGCATTTTTATGTGGCTAGAATTTTAAATTAATTAGATGATATGATATAACTATATTGGGGGGACAGCCAATAAAACAGTAAATTTATAATAGCAGATATCGATTCCTCGAACTTTATATCATTAGCAAAAATATCTTTTGTTTAATATTTTGATCATATAAGACTTGGAAAAACTTAATTGTGTCCCTTAAATTAAGTAATTTGTAATTTTACTCTGAATATCAAAAAATCTGTGCTTGTATTTCTCGACCTAATATAATAAAATGTTAATTTTAATTGATGTCTTTATAATTATAAAAATAACTCTAAAAAATTAAAAATCTATCGAGATTTAAGGGATCTAAATAATTGTTAGTGCTAGTGGTTTGAATTGATAGCAGTAAATTATTGACAGCCGTGTACCTAAGTTGGGATAGGCCTGGTTGTGTTGTTGTTGCTTTGTTTGTCGTTTGGTTTGCTAATGAAATCTCATTTAAAAATAATAAAAAATAAAAAAAAATAAAAAAAGTTAGGATAGGCCAGTTACTTCTTCACTACAATGCATACCTAATAATCATGGCGCTACGCCTATACATGATCATTCCCAGCTACCATTTATATATATACACACACATATATTCATAGCCATAATGAAATTTGAACTGCACACAAAACATACTTGCTCATTGTCCACTGTCCATGATTAAATCCATTCATACGATAAACAGCTAAAATGGAATATAATATATATATATATATATATATATATATAGGCTTCGGCTTCGGTGCATCCGAAGCACAGGTTCATCTGCACGTGTCAAAGGTAGGTGATAAATGGCTATGTTTGCATGGCAGTTTATTGTCAGAGGTGGAGGTAAGGTGCATGAACGTGCATGAGCTGTCTCGCACTCGGAGGGAGAGATACCGGCTGCAGGGAGTTGGCTCGTCGGTATTAATGTAAATGATATAAAATGGTGAGGGCAATTTGATGCAAGCGAGTGAGGAAAGAAAAGAAAAAAAGTCAGGTGGAATCGACATATATGGTACCATAATAGAATCGTAGGCGGTAGGATAACAAGCTTCAGAGCCGACATGCGGAGCGGATTCTGTAAGAATAGTTTTACCCTTCGCTCTCTTGAGATGGCATGTTGCACGATTATGACCATATTCCTTACGGAGGCCGCACGTACGTTCTCTTGCCTTGGTCGGCACCCGGTTCGCCATTAACAATATCTCGTGTTTGTGGCCGGTTTGCCGTACCTTTATTTCTAACATCCACAAGGATAACCATTGGACTCGAACAACATGCAGCTGCAACATAGGTGTCCATTGGACTTGAAGAATACTACGGTGTGATTCTTTTGTCGTATTTCTGGCCCCTTTCTACCCCCACCACTTGTTTTCTCTTTGCAAGCAAAACGACACTAGTCATTGGGCCTCCTCCTTACTATTACCGAAATAGAATATATTAAATTCAAATTTACTTGCAACAACCACTTTTAACCGGTTGCGCTTCTGACACCGGTTTATACAACTTTTCAATGCCCCTCAACATTTGCTCACCGTACAAATCAAGATCAACGGCTTCAATTGATTTTGGAGTTTAAAAACTCCACTTGACCCAGTCCTACAAAAGAAGGACCCCATATATATATATATATATATATATTTATCAGGCCCTTGAATGCGGTTGATGACTAATTTGTTTTGGTTTTCGGTTTTTGGTATTTGGTTTTTGGTTTTTGGTTTTTTTTTTTTTTGGTGTGTTTGTGTGTGTGTTGTTTTTTTTTTTTTTTTTTTTTTGGGACAAAATCAGCCTTTTGCGCTCTTAAAACTAAGAAGTAGACCCTACTTTTGTGTGTGTGCGTGAAAAGCTGAAATTCAAAACAAAATTAAACATGCTAAATTAATACAGAGATTTCAACATTTTGGGACACTTTCTAGTGTTTGACTTTGCTACATTGGCATTTCTTAATATGTAACGGTTTTGATAATTTGTGTGGGAGTGAAATATTTTGAGTATAATACGACAACGTACGTAATTGATCCACACAGAAATCGTCTCAACAATTTCTATATTTGACCCGGTTGAAAAACATGATTTTTCTAATTTACTTGTTAATATGAGCAAACATTAGGAAACAATATATGTACTATTTTATAAACATTACTTTGATTCTCGTCAATGAAGCAAGTTTTCTATTCCTTGAAGGCTTGAAGATTGAAAACGGCCCAAAATCCTCAATCCAATTGGCAATTATCAATTTATACTCATGTTCTCACTTGAGCATGAGAGGAATAAAAATAAAAACAGTATGAGGGCAATTTTGTCACTTGAAATGATAGAGGTTTTTTTTTTTTTTTTTTTTTTCTCTTCTTAAAATAAAATGGTGGGGTCTATTTTTTAGTTTGAGAAGAGCAGAAAGGATTATTTTGCCAAAACCAGAACACATAAAGAGAGAGAAAAATATATATTTGCTATATACATATATATATGTGTTTTTTTTTTTTTCCCATTCCTTTAATATGAATATACTTTCAAAAGTCTTTGGAGATTCATAAAACATGACAATATACATAATTTATAGACAAGATTTAAGTCCAACAATCAAGTTTGGCACTGCATCACTCCAAATTCATTATGGTTTTTTTTTTTTTTTTTCCTCCCTCTTTTATATTCCTTTGCAGTTCAAATCTATTGCTTTTGGACCCGAATCATTGTCGTTCGGATATTGACAATTCAGATCAATAGTCCCGATTAAAAATCCAGAAGTTCTCAAATGTCCACTGCTTTTCTCTACATGATTTTGTGATATTTTCGAAACCGGTTGCTCCACACAAATTCCATCAGAAATGTTGCTCCCACTTCTCTTCCTTCCACTACTATTATTCCATGTCTTGTGTTCTGGGTGTCCTTCCATCAGTGCCAGTTCAACAGTGTTTGTGTTGTTAGACTTTTGTGGATCATCATCCCCGCCCCCGCCGCCAACGCGATCATTCACGTTCATCGGTCGCTTCTCCGCTTTTCGCCCCGAGCTTTCCGAGGATGTCAGCGAGCTTTCCATCGAACATATCGCGCTTCTCATTTGCTTCCCTTCGATGACTTCCAGGCTTAATTCTGTTGCTTCCGTTAGTTCTGAGAGAGATGAGCTTTGACATCCTGTGTTCACCATGTTTAGTAACCGAGAGAGTTCGAATTTCGCTAGCTCTACCCCCATCGAAGACGAGCTATAACCTGCAAGTGTTTCTTGTGCCTTTTTAAGTACTGACTGTAGATACTTCCCTTGAGCTTCAATTCTCAGCTGCAGATGTCTCTGGACCTGAGAAATATATATACATATATATACACATAAACACACACTAACATTATATATTATAAAAAGAAGATGTGATTATTGGTTTTTTGGTTTTTGGATCTTTACCTCAATCTGTTCATGGAGTTTTCTTTGTACTTCCATTTGTAATTGAAGAGCCTCAGCTATCTTCAAGCTTCTGATAAAAACACAACAAGATTTTTTTTTTAATTCATAAAGTTTGTCCTTTTTTTTTTTTTTTTTTTTTAAGTGTTTCCAAATCGAATTTATCAAACAGATATGGATCTATTTCTAACTATATTACTCATTAGCCTGACTCTGACTTCCGTCGTTGATCTCCCTACTGAAATGCTCGTCACTTCCTTGAATTTCTTTGTATTCTGAAAAATAAGTATTATTATATATCAAAACATATTTTATATATATATATATATATTTATATAAGGGATTGAGAGCTGTAATTGCATTATTATAGCTACCTTCTTGCTTATCATCAGAGCAATTTTCGGACCGTTGGCTTTTCCCCAGCCTGTATTTCTGCAAAACAAGCAGCAAAAAATAAAAATCAGTGTTTTCAAAATCTGGTTTCCAATTATGACGTGTAAAAAGAAATTGTATATATGTATATATACCTGTAAATGGCTCTTTAGATGGTATAAAGTGAGTCCGGAAATTCCCATCACTCTCATCAGACTCTTTGGAGTGGCCTCTGCCCAAATATAAAACAAAGACATCATAAGATTTTAACTTTCTTTTGTACTGTGAAACAACTCCAATAGACTGGGAAAAATGAAAAAAGAAAAGGGAAAAAAAAAAAAAAAAAAAGATGAAAATAATTAGCTCGTATATACTCAACTGTCAGGGCCTCCAAGCTGATTGACAGCTTCAACAAATCTGTGATGGAGTTCTGGAGTCCATTTAAGCCTGGGCTTGGCATCAGTGGATAAGACCAAATTCATATTCTGATTTTGCATATTCTGCTGATCAGGAACAATTTATTTTCTTTTCTTTTCCTTTCTTTTCTTTTTCTTTTCTTTTCTTTTCCTTTCTTGTGTGTGTGAGAGAGTTGGGGATGAGAGACAGACAAGAGGAGTGGAAAAACATGAACATGGGACTTTTGAGTTTTTTAATTAAGGGAGGAGTGGAGTTGAATGAATTAATATGTTGGGGGGTTTTGAAGCTATGTAGTGTTTTATAAAATGGAGTTGTTGTTGTTGTTTGGGGGGGGGGTGTCCTATGTTCTCACTCCATATCTGGAAACATTATTAAAAAATAAATAAATAAATAAATAAAGTGGGGTTATGTTGGGGAAGGGAATATATGCCATGAGCTGTGCCTCTTCCTTTCTCCCCTATATCTATCTTCCATTTCATACCAACTTTTCCTTCTTTTCTTTTCTTTTCTTTTCTTCTTTTTTTCTTTTTTTTTAGAATTTTTTTATTTCTTTCTTCTTTGACTTGAAAGGAGTGGAGAGAATCTCTCTCATGCAGCAAAAACAGAGAAAGCAGCACAGTACAATTTGAGTCTCAAAAGGAGAGAAAAGAGGAAAAGTGTATGGTTTGTTTTTATGTTGCTGTTTTCCCACTCCTCTCTCTCTCTCTCTCTCTATATATATATATATATATATATATATATCTCCCTCTTTCTCTCCTTGATTCCCTACTGAATTAGGTAGCCCCACCATGATGAATAATGGGTGCAACTTTCTTAACAGCATGAGAAGCTTTCAAAGGAGGGAGAAAAGCAAAAAGATTATTAAAAAAATAATGTTTAATAGTTGATGGGAATGCTATAATAACAATAATAATGGATATTTCTTTTTGTGACTGAAAGGGAAAACTAAATGGGTCTTTTTCTTTTTCTTTTTCTTTTATTTTAATTTTATAATTAATTGTTATATATTTATGAGAAGGATATATGTGGTGTGATTGGCAGATTCTTTTTGTTCTTTGTAGGGAAGAAGGAATCAAAGAATCTAAGATTAGATTTTAGGACCCAAGGCCAGGCCATAGCCTATTTTCCTTATAAAGTAGTACTAGTAGTAGAAGAACTAGTAGTCATAGAGAGAGAGAGAGAGAGAGAGAAGTGAATCAAAACAAGCCCTCTTGTAAAGCAAGATGAAAATGTAGAAGATATACAAATTCATATACATATATATATATATATATATATGAATACACCAGGACATCCGTAACAGTATATGCTTTTGTGGAAATTATTTGTAGGATTATCGAAATAAAGTGGAATCTGAGGCCCTGAATTTTATATGCAAGCCTGTCACACAGTCTATTTTTTTACTTGGCTTAACATACAGCACAAGTGTCCCCACATAAGTACCATCAATCAATGAAAAATTCCTGCCTTCTCAGCCGTCCAATCAAGTTTAAAAAAAAAAAAAAAAAAAAAAAAAAAAGAAGGAAAATTGCATCAGATACCTCTATATGATCATCATTTGACGAGATATATATACGTTATAAAAATCTTATTTATGGCCACAACTTTCGTAATAGTAAGGGCTGCAGTAAATTCCACTCTTGGGATGGAAAGTGTTTCACATAATTTCAACAAAGGGTCTTTTAACTTATGAAATTCCGATCTACATGGATAGGATAGAACCCGCTTCAAAACATATAGAAGTGTTCTTTAGAAATGTTTATTATTGAACGAAATTACGGCTAATTCACTGAAAGTATGGTATTGGCACTATATTTAATTGGACAGACACTCCCCAAAATGAACTATACATGTTGTAATTAGTTCATGTGACAAAGAGGCTGAAATTGGAGCAGCATCACTTGATGGGTTGTGAACAATGGAACAAGACAAGAAGCCCTAATTGGACCAACATTTTATGGTGGTATGTGATACGAAGTACATCACAATCACCATAGTCAGTCTCTCTCTCTCTCTCTCTCTTTCTCTCTCTCTCTCTCTCTCTCTCTCTCTCTCTCAATAGCAGACGCCAAGTGAAATGACAGAAAGGTCCAAATAATTTAGGAGGAACCTTAATATATATATATATATATATACACACACACACACACACTCTAATATGAGAACAAAATTCAACAGCACTAGGTCTGCATAAAAGTATCACAAAGAGAGAAAAAAATACATTCCAAAGGGGATTGTTAGCTTTAATCCTTTAATCCATATCCCCTCTGATGAAGAAATGAAGAAAAAAGAAAGAAAAAGAAAAAGAAAGAAAGAAAAAGAGGCAACCCAACAGCAAATCGTAAAAGTCAATAGCATAAGATCGATCAAAGGATGTTTCTTGGGTTTCGGTCAAGAAGGTTTGTGATCACTTGGAATCAAAATCTAATGATTGATTTTCAGAGCCTCATTTAGACCTAAGCCACCACGTTGCCAAATATATCTTTGGTTTGTGCTAGCTTTGCTCATTTTGACACGCAAAGGTGACGAAAGTTGGATGCTAATTCTTAGTTTAAACATAGTGTTCCTTTTGATAGATTAGTAGGAGATCAAATATTTAAGTTGGAGTTGATTGATTTTTTAAAAATTAGTTAAAAATTTTGTTGATTTTTTAAATAAAAAAAAATTAAGATAAAAAAATATAGTTTAATTAGAGTTAAACTAACTCACCAAACAAACCAATAATATCCATTTCTTGTCAAATGAACAAATTACTAGAAGGAAGTTTATGTTAGGAAGTGGCCTTTTTCTCTTTCCTTTTTTTTTTTTTTTTTTTGGTGTGAGTTCAAATTTGGTTAATCAATTATTGAAGAGTCAATCAGTTATTGACGGCTAAATTATTGATTAACATTGATTGATTAAGTGATCAATCACTGATTAATCATTAGAAAAAACTGTCATTTTTTAATTTTAATGCTGAAAAAAGGCTGTATCCACCATATATATCCCTCAGTGGAAATTACATGCATTGGTGTCACACATAATTTACATAATATTGTTTTTAGATGCAAAAACAATAAATTAATATTAATCAGTCGGCTAATCACGGTTTAATTGACTGTTTAGCTGGATCGGATTGTTGAATTTTTTTTATTTTTTATTTTTTTATATAAAACAACCCCACAATCTAAGTTCCTTAACTGAAAGATGGAAAAAAAAAAATATATATATATATATATATATATTTGGTGGGACCCAAAAAGACAAGTAGGGTAGTGATGAGATTCGTCTTATATCTTTCTGATCTTCCGGGTCATCTTCTTCGTGACTAAGCATATCATCTTGGATGTGTGTCGAAGAACTAAAAATCCCACTATTAGTACTAGTGGGCAAACTCATAGTTGATCATCTTCAAAGAAAGGAATATAATTATTGACACAAAGTTGGTTATGGTATGTGGCCCTAATGTTTGAAAAACAAGAAAAGCAAAAATTAAAATAAAAATAAAAATAAAATAAAAAGGTTCATTCAAATTTCAATACAAGTACCTTTCTCTTTAACCAGCCTCTGATGTACTTGAAGTTGTCTTTTTTTTTTTTTTTAATTTTTTTTTCCTTCTTCTTGTTCTTCTTTATTTTGCTTTAATATATTCCATAACAGGTAAAGGAGATTCTAGGGATGATGCCAAGCGGGGCACTAGTATTTTTAGGTCATGTAATAAGGTCCAATTGTGAATCAAAAGTCCATATGAACAAAGGAAGTTCCCTTATCGATTTTTATTCTTTCAAAGGGACCCAACATGACTTGAAGATCTCTCTCTCTCTCTCTCTCTCTCACTCTCACTCTCTCTCTCATAAAATGTAAAAGCAATGGAAGAAGATGAGAAGAATATATGGCCTCAGGAATCAGGAAAAGAGACACAAAAGGAACTTGTCACCATCCAACACACAAGAAAAAAACCCCTCAAATTTTTATCACGGCCAATATTTTAATGTGTACCACAAAGTCACCATATACATATATATTTATATATATATATATATATATTTATTACTGATCGAGTTAATATATGACGTGAGCAACATGTCACGCATACATCAAATTATAATGTCCCAAGTTACTGTCTTGTGGGCTTCAGAGGAAAGAAAAGAATTAGCTTGAAGAACTTTTTCTCTTATTTTTATTTTTTATTTTATTTTTTTAACATATCAGTGAAAGTTGCTCTCAATAATTACTACTTTTCCTCCTGTAATATTATAATTCCCAAACATGCCATCATTAAGAATGATACAGAACTATATGAAGTTGTTTACCAACTTCTGGTCATGAATAAAAAACCGTCTTTTTTTTTTTTTTTTTTTTTTTTTTTGGTTTCATTAGCATTGTTATGTTATACTAAGCATCTGTTTAAATTAGTTATGCATAGCTTAGAACCTATCAGCTAGAAATTACGTAAGCAAGTTGTGCATATAACGTGGTTGCAGGCTTAATCTGGAGTAAATCCACATTCCTCCAATTTTGAAGTCTACAGTTCATAATCCCCAACCCCAAATTTAAAAAACAAAAACAAAACAAACTAGTGCATGTAAAAATTACTCTCATTACTAATATAATACAACAATAGTATGGCCAACTTACTTTAAATTCTCCCTAGTTTAAGGAATTTTCACTTATTATAAGGCTCAACAATCACTATCAGGCTAGAAAATATATAGTATTTCCTAATTCCCATGTACTGAACCTTAATTTTAAACCTTAAGGTTGTTTGGTGATCAGAGGGAAAGAAAAAATATATAACCGAAGTGAGAAAAATGTAGAGTAGGAGAGTGGGGAGCGGAGGGGACTTTCTCTTATTGTGTTTGGTATGGATTCTCCGTTCAAACTTTGAAAGGATTAAAATTGGAGAATTGTGGAGGATTTTAAATTCCTCTCTCAGTATATTCGATTCTCTATTCCCTTATACCAAATTATACATGTGTAACGTGTCTGAAAATCCATCAACAAATCCCTTCTATCTCTATTTCTCCTGCCATTTTTCCCTCATACCAAACAAGGCCTAAAAGGCAACATAGTTCAACATGAAAAAGCATAAAAAATGTACACCAGATAAACGTGCTCTCAAAGATTCCCAACATCCGTCAATGTACATATATATAATGATCTTCTGTTATATATACATATGGCATTATAAAACTATGTCCTCCAAGTAGGAATAGGAGATATAATTAACTTAAAATGAACAAATCATTAAAAATTACCACAACTTGTCCCTAAACTTCCTCTCTAGATGACTTCTATGTGGTCCTCACCTGATAATATGCGAAGTTTTCGGTTTACTCACCTTCTTTGTAAACATATATGCGAATATACACACACACACGCACACATATATGTGTGTGTGTAATAAAGTGTGTGTGTGTATATATATATATATATGTATGGTTTTGGTAAATTGATGATCACTTGTTCACCAAACAGTAAATGTGACACACAAGCCTAATTATTATAACTGTGCCCCATTGGGGGCAAAGGCATTATATCTCGAATATGTACGAGGCATGACATCTTTGTCAAGACCCCACTACTTGGGACTGAGTGACAAAGCAGAATCATTAAGAAATATTCCCTTCTAAATAATTCAGCCTACACTTACAACTTATATTTTTACTGATTAAAATGGTATAATTACCAATCTGATGTGCTTCTTGTCGGTTGACATGAGTGAACCCCAAGACCTACACACACAAAAAAAAAAATAATAATAATAATAATAATAATAATAAATAAATAAAAATAAAAAAAATAAAAAAATTCAATTAGAGTATAAGTAGTTGAACAATTACTTTCAGGATTCCCCACAACCAGATAATTTCTCATACTTTAAAATAAATAATAAATAACAAATAATAAAAAAAATTGGAAACTTGGATCCTAGGAATGGTTTTCCTTAATTCGGAATTCGATTGATATATATACACTATGTTTATAGACGACTAAAGAAGTACATATACTTATCATTACCAAATCGGTTATTGAACATAGCTGAAATATTCAGACTATGGGATAACTCAAAGTTAACATGCAGATCGACCAAATTGTACGAAAACACAGCGTATTGGAGAGGCATGAGTTGTGGGAATCTTTATCAAGGGTGAAAAACTATATATTCTATACGTGAGCTTGTTTTTTTTCCCCCCTCTTTTGTGTTCGTTAGTAAAGGACTAATTAGTAATATCCTAGGCCCATAAAGGTACACCATCCAAGAGAAATATCCTGCAACAAAGGAGGACAGCGCAGTATCAATAAGCTTTAGAAATTCCCAAAAGAGCCAATAAACTAGTTATTGGTCGTACTTTCATAGCTGAAACTTCATAAACAACCATTAATTCGAAGAGGAAAAAGGTTCCTATAGAGAAGTATAACTCCATGACAATAGTAGTGAAACAGAACAACAGCAACAAACCCCCCATGACATGTAGAATATTATTTTTTTTCTTTAAAAAAAAAAAGAAAAAAATAATGCCTGCCGTAGAAGGACTAATCCGTTATTTCTTTCATGGTTCCAAAGATGCCAATATTAGTATTGATGGTACGTAAATGTATAACACGAATTCTTAGAATTCCTTGGGGATTCTTGATTGGTGCTGAGCTAACTATAGTGCAAGGTCGTATTTCTTTAATTAATAAGATCCAAATCTCAGGGTGTGCAGATCCATAATAGACATATAGAAATTATTGTGCATCAAATAGTCCCCCCATAATACTCCAACCACCCCATGAATTGATTATTCCTAAACAAGTCATGAAGGGTATAACGAACATACCCTATCTCCACATTGGATCAAGAACAGGGTTAGAGGGATCAAAAACAGCTAATTCATATAGAGCCATCGAACCGGCCCAACCAACAATATGTCATGATCACGAGGCCGAATAACGCATATGAGTTGCTACAGATCGAATCAATCACAAATATCGGTTGTGTGGTTGCATAAAAATTGTTCCCTCGAATGCTACGTTCATGTGTCACATATGCAAAAACTTCAGCCAAGTCAATTTCCCTTTTGTAACATTTAACTTTCTGCAAAGTAAGCAGGTGGGTTACTAACTTTGATTCCAGGTATGGGATGGAATACCAGAAACTACTGGAGATGAAAATAGGAAACACCCCAGAAGACAAATTTTGGTCTTTGATGAGAACCGCAATCTAAAGTACTTGTGAAGAACAAAACCGAACGACGTAGAAGGACAGTAGTATAGAGTTGAAACAATGTCAAACAAGAGGAAGAGACAAGGTTTACGAATTATATGTACACCTCATGTATTGAGATTAATGTTAAGGACCTGAAAATTCATCCTAAAAAACTAGCTCAATGGGAGAGGGTGTTCAATTTACATATAAACACGGCGACGTGACACAAATTCAACTTCTAAAATTATGCAGGTGAAAAGGACATTGGTTTATAACACTCGAAAACTTATGATTCAAGTAACGATTACATGTCTTCCTATGTCAATAACTAAATGGTTGAATTCATGAACAACAATGGAAAAGAGTTTGGTTTGGGCAAAATGCTCATTTTTTCCAACAAGGAAAGAAACATAAGGTAATGGAGATGGAAATTTGGTGAGGATCTAGTGAGCAACACCTCAGATCCACTTTCTCCACTAAATTCCGGTTCGTTCTATGGATCTTTAATCTTGTTTGGTACATGACTATTGACTAATGATCCGTTTCTAGCAGTCTCTTTGACGCCTTCCTTTAGAGCAGTTCATTGCCACTTTTGAACCACTTTGAAGAATTTCCAAACTCTCTAGTAGCCTAAAAAAAAGCGTTGACTTCGTAACGAAATGCCTGAAACACTATATTCGGTTATATCTCTCCGAAAAGATTTACTCAACTTTCTGAAGAGTGAAAGGACCTCTTAGAAAACTCATTTTCACATTTTCACATACCTAAGATGATAAAATCTCCTTTATTTTTCTCCAGTCTTCTAATGCTAAACATGCTCTAACTATCAGAAACCATTCTTTCTGGTATTATCACAATCTGCATAATGTGGATGGATAAGTCCAATAATGATATGCAATTTGTGTTTCGAAAACGGCCACTTTTGACATTGAAATTTGCAGCCAAAATCATCAGACCAGTAACTTTCCAGATACCATGTTTTGATTGTTGAAGAATGAATCCGGCAATGCGCATATCACTCTTGTGGTGCTACACTAACACAAGTTCTCTGAAGGATTCGTTTTTTTTTTCCCACACAGAATTCAGGTACCTGCAAACTGATTTTGTGCTTTATAAATTTAAACGTTACAAGAAAACAATATTACAGATAATAATTGTCATTCGATCATAATCATATTGTAAATTCTATTTTGAGAACAACTAATCTTTTGAATCTGTCACGCCTTAGCTGAGCATAAACTTTTGCCCAACTTCAAATGATCCATAGCTTAAAATGACTAGCACATTAAAAATTCATGTTGACTACTCTTGTTTCTAGCATTCATTTAGTTACTGACTCCTACTAAGTGGTGCTCTACATCTATATTTTTGTTTTCTTCTGAGACCGTTAATCATCTCAATTGCCAAAAGTTTCATGACGTGGCATGTTAACTAAATTATTAGCTCGAATTTGAATACACATAGCTCAATTTACATGTTTAATTTTTCAAATTAGTACAAGGGAGAAAAAATAAAAATCACAAGTTTGTGTGTATATAGACTGATTTTGCAAGAAAAAAAAAAAAGTCTCGAAAAATAGTATGTACAAAAATTGTTAAACTGTTGGTAACAAATTAGAGAGTTTGTTTGTCGGTTTATTTCAATGCGATTCAGTTTGCCAAAATTGTCAAAAAAAACTTACCCATAGAAATTTGACCAATAATTTTTTTTAACTTTTTTTTTTTTTGGTGGACAATTACCAAACTTGGTCTCTTTTTCTTTTTCTTATTAATATTTTTTAATGGATCTTGGTCTCTTTCTCCCCTAATAAAGCAAACTTTTTGCAATAAAAAGTAATCCAATGCACTTTTAGGAAGCTTATCACGCGAAGAAAAATAAAAGAAAAAGGTTTTGGTGGGTGAAGGCAAGTAAATCAAATTGTCAAAGTAATATCTTATTGATACTGCCCAAGATAAGTGAACAAGGTAAAATGACAATAATAATAGTTTAACTTACTAATGGTGGACCCCATAATAAAGCATACTTATAATAATTCTAAATCAAAATCAGTTTCCAAAGTACTTTCCCACCATATAAAGAAGTGGAGGATGACAAGGGAGAGATAATTCTGCAACTGGTAAAATGTGACTGCTTTTTTACACTCCTTTAGACTATTAAAGTCAATCGGTTGACACTGCCATCAGATAAGTACCAAGAAAGAAATTTTACTTTTTTTTTTTTTTAATTTAAATGAAAAAATTGTTAAATCCATTTTGATCAATTTATCGAATTTAATTAATTTCTCAATTTAATTAAATTACCGAACACGTAAATAAATAAAAGAACACATGTAATTTTATGAGGTTCGATTACCCTACTCCTTGAGGTCACGTCCAGATGGTGAATAGTCAACTAATTGTCAAATAGTTACAAGCACTAATGGACTTATACAAACTGAAGACTCACTTTCCTTATTGCAAGTCGTTTTGAACCAAGTCAATGAATATATTCTACGAGATTCCCTCGCTAGCTACTTTGAACTCCCTTCAACCGCTAATGCCTTCTTCCGAAGACTTCAAATCTTTCTCCCGAAAGACGTAAGAATGCAACAGCTTCAACAAGGTCTCAAAGTATTCTAATACCTCTCAAAGCCCATACCCATAATCTTATTTTGAGACAATAAATAAACAGCCACAGACAATCTCCAAAAAATCTCGGATTAAAAAATAATTTAAATTTCAAAGTGTTTCTCGATTTGTTACAACACTTTTAGAAATACTTTGAAACTCAAATATGGAAATTTCCTCCATAATCCGAAATAACTTTCCTTTATAACAGCTGTTGATAAAACACGGAAACCTTCAAGAAATTCTAGAAATTAAATCTTCCAACTTTCTAGATTTCAAATGTAATATTCTTCTTTTTTTGGGATATTTTGAATTTCTAATTTAAATAGGATAAAGAAACCTACCCAAATTAGAAATCTCCTTTTTAAATAAAATCTCAAGATTATCTCCACTATGATTTACGCAATATCCTTGAGTTGTATCAAAACAGAAACTGCCAATATGTAGACCAAGTCAAAAGCACTTTGCCATGTCAGCTTCCACTACTACAAAATATGGATTCCACGACGGCGTTTTCACGACCGTTTTTAAAAAAATCGTCGTGGAAAATACGTAAAAATACGGAGCGGAACAGAGTTTCCGAAAACCGTCGTGGAAGCGGGGGGCTTCCACGATGGTTTTTGAATAACCGTCGTGGTAGGTACGAAGGAGGGAATTTTTTCAAAAAAAAAATAAAAAAAAAAACTTTTTTTGACCTACCACGACGGTTTTTCCAAAAAATCGTCGTGGTAGGTATGAATGCGGGAATTTTAAAAATTTTTGAAATTGTTCAACTTTTTGAAGCGTATATTAAAACCTAAAAAAATACCCTATTTTCCACCCCATTACATTCCGAGTCTTTTTCACTTTCTAATACAAAACTCTAACTCCAAACCCAAAGCCGCCCATATCCTCCTTCCATTTATCGCTCTCCGCTCCCTCTCTACATTCTCACCGCCATTCCTCTCTTTCTTTCTAACTCCAAGCCTTTTTCCCTCTCCCTCTCGCCGCCATTCCTCCGTCCCCTACATTCTCTACCACTCCACTCGTACCCACGCTCGACAATTCGGTAAGTTGAAATGTATTTTGCTTGGGTAAGGCACGGATTTGGAAATTTTCCGTCCAAAATGTTGATTTTGTTGATTGTGAAATTTCCTTCCAAAATGTTGATTTGGTTGATTGTTGATTTGAGAATTTTCCGTAGAAAATTGTCCAAAATTCGTCATTTCGGTGATTGTTGACAGTCGTTGTGATTTAGATTGCTTTAAAATTGATTGGGTAAGACACGGATTTGGGAATTTTCCAGAGAAAATGTTGATTTTGTGAGTTAAATTTTCCGGATTTGCCACCCGTGGGAAATGAAATGAATTCGCAAATTTTTTTTTTCGACAGACCCTACCACGACGGTTTTTTACGTAGAACCGTCATGGTATGTTCTCAAATGTCCACATTTATGTCTTATTTTTGCCTATTTCACGACGGATAAAAAACCATCGTGGAATCTAAAAAGATTCCACGACTCTGGATTCCACAACGGTTAGAAAACCGTCGTAGAAATGTTACCACGACGGTTTTTATCCAAAATAAGTAATTTACCCAACTTCCAATACAAGCAACTTTCCCAATAAGCAGCTAGCCACATCTTAAAAAACGTACCAACTCCTAAAGTTAGCTAACAAAATATTGTTTTTGGTTTTTCTAACAAAACTACCATAAATACCAACATACAAAAAACCTAATAAAAATCATGTTTTATCTTACATGTATTTTCAAGAATTATAAAAATATCTTTTTAGATTCTCAATTCTTCAAGATCCCTATCTTTTATGTCATCTTGTAATTGACCTATGCTTTGTTTGATTTATAGGTTCAACCCCAACTAAACTGTATTTTTTTTACTGGATTTTTGTCTCTTTTTTTTTTTTTTAAGTCAACAAAAATTTTAACTAATTTTTAAAAAATCAACCAACTCCAACTTAAAAATTTCAACTCTAACCGGCGATCCAAACAAAAACTTAGCATGCATTTGGTGCTAAGATTTAGATTGTAGAATTTGAGTTTAGATTAATTGTGCATTTATCAAGACATTTGAATTGTTAGAGTTAAAAAGTGTAAAAACTTAAAATGTGTTGGGAAAAAAATATCAGTATAGGACTTATTTCGTTCGTCTCAAAATTCTATGCAATTTAAAAATAATAACAATCTCATTTGGACTTGTCTATGCAAAGTTATGGACTTTTAAAGTTTGAGTTACAAAACTATGTAAATAGTAAAACTGAGTGAAAAAGACATAATTCTAATATTTAAATTGTGCGTCCAAACACATATTTAGTGTCACAAAATTAGAGAAAACTTCAAATTTTATCATTTTTAATCCATTTCCACTAAACTATCTCAAGTTTATTTGAAGGCATTGCTCGTATATCAAAAGTGGAACTTTTAAGAAATGACAATCCAAAAAGTTTCTACATTTAATTCTTACAATAATACAAAATTAATTAGATATTACATTTTTCTTTAATCTAGAGAAAAATTTATAACTTTTCCTTTGAAATACTATTGCTTTGTTTAGGATTTAAGTTTAACTCTAATTAAATTATATTTTTTTTATTTTTATTTTTATTTTTTTAAAGTGAACAAAAATTATAATTGATTTTTAAAAAGTTAACCAATTCTGACTTAAAATTTTTATCTCTAATTAACTTATCAAACAGAGGCGTACGTTAATTAATTTTTTTTTTTGAAGGGAAATACTCAATGTATTTAATTTTGAATGGTATATGACTGATGAGGAATCTTAAACCGGCCTGATTTTCCAAAGTACTGTCAAACCTAAATTTATTAATAAAGATTAAAGCTAGTAAGTCAAATCCCTTGTTCACAATTTTGTGGTTTGGGCCAATCAAATAGCTAAGCTTGAGCCCCCACCTTTATTGCTACTCTCTCTCTGATCATATTCAAGCATTTAAGCACTTGACATGACCTTGTTATCCTTTCCGGTCGGCCAAAATAATGGAAAAAAAAAAAAACAAAAAAAACAAAAACAAAAACAAAAAAAGTTGTAGCTTTTATGAGGGCCATATATATTAATTTAACACCCATTAATTGGTTATACCGAAAAATACAAATAACATAAAAACAAAAACAATCCGTGCTTTCTACCATCACCACCATGACATGCCTTCTTCGATCTCATTTAACAAATATACTGGATAAATTATATATATACATATATATATATATATATATATGTAGACACACCCACACACACACACGCACATATATATATATATATATATATGCAGTAAAAGGTATCTCCACTTGTCTTTTTCCACACATGAACCTTCTTTTCCAAGCACTAGGCTAAAGTTCTTTCCTCTTCAGTATTTGTTTGACATGATTTTATTTGTTTAATAGCAACCACATATAGTAATTCCCTATAGCTACCTTTTTTTTCTTCCCACTTTTGTCACTTGAAAATCTAAAGCCAATTACTTGGCCTCATGGCCTACACGGCTAGAACCGTTTGAAGCAATTTAGAGGATTGTTAGAATTTTTAGTTCTTTAATTATGAATATTGTACTAATTTATAGTCTATGATTTTTATTTTTATTTTTATTTTTATTTTTATTTTTCGGATAAACTACAGTCTGAATTTTGAGTTTTTATTTTTGGCAGTTTTACTCTTTGATATTAAAATTGATGAAACATTTTTTTTTATTTGACAACATAATCATATTTCTATGATATAGTTACTAGATATTTTACATAAATAGTTACATTAATCATAAAGTGTTTCAATTATCAAGGGTTTAAAAAAATAATGGGGAATTTTTAAGGTGGTTCGTGTTGGGGGTATTAAAGTGACACGATGCATGCTTATAATTAATCACGGATTGACAGTGCTTATAACCTTTATTTGGAAAGGAATATTTGCCCTAAAGTTTTTAATAATTGAGTAAATGAAAATTGTAAGGAATGGAAAAGGCTTTGATATTACACGTATCATTTCTTGGATCGCAATAAGTGTTATTATTATTATTATTACTACTGCTACAAATGAGTTGAAACTTAGATCATGCAGGTCGTTTTAGGGGCATGGAAATTATTATTATTATCTAATGAGAAATTCCAGTTAATTTTTCATCACTAACTTGTTTAGATCGTGTGATAGAAAAATAATTTCCAATTTGCTTATAGTTTGATTGCTTCATTATTTACTATGTGCTTTTTCGCTCACCAAACACATATAGTTTTAAATTTTTTTTTTTTTTTTCTTCTTCTATTTTTAAGGGCCCAAAATTTATTACTTGAAAATGATAGATATACTGAAAAGCAACTGTATTTCTATTTTCCACGCGACCAGTCCCATAAGGCAGTTTTGGTTTTGAATTGTGATCTGTTTTCTTTTATACAATTTTCTCCTTTACTGATGCTCATGTACATTTTTATTTTAGGTGATGAAAGATCCATATTTATAGCACACATTCACTATTACTCTTAGTTATAAATTAAATTATTAAAAAATAAAACATAAGTTTTCATTGGTAATAAAAAATAAGAGATCCTACGATAAAAATTATGTTATTAAAAATTTTCATGACTGGATTTCATGTAAAACTAAGCACCGGCTCCGCCAGGTAATGATGAGGGGGCATATGCCCCCTTGAATTTTAATCTTTTTTTTTTTTCAAGTATATTAAGTTTTTAAAATCTTTCAGATAATCCCCTTTATATTTTTGAATATTTCAGCACGTAATATAATTTTTTCTGGTTCTAGTTTTTTTTTTTTAATCTCATGCTTTTATATTGGCCTAAATATTTTGTCTCTAACTAACTTCTATTTAAATAATTTTTCCAAATATATCCTTACTTAAGTTTTGTTTTTTCTTAATTTTTATTTTTTCCACATAGTCCTTTTTAAGTATTTTTTTCTCATTAATACTTTTTTTCTTTTTTTTTATGTTATAAATTGAAGTAATATTCTTTTTCTCGAACATGTCATTACTTAGATTTCTTTCAATTCATATTTTCTCATTTATACCTTTATCTTATTTTGTCCCATTAAAATCTTTTTTTTTTTTAAGGTTTTACTTTCTTTCTTTTTTATTGAACTCTCGAAAGAATAATATATCAAGAAAAAAAAGTTTACATTCATGTATGAAAAAATTCAACAAATTGTATTACATAATATTAAGATTGGATGTTTTAAAAGTTTTAAATATTTTTCACAATCTTAGTTTATGTCCCTTTGAATTAAAATTCTAACTCCACCACTGAAATTAAGAGTTAATAGAGTAAGCATAAAAGATGCACTTGTTCTGTGTGTTTTTAGAAGAAAACACTTGTTAGGATTGAGTATTAGATCGTCATCGTATAACCAAACAATATTTTGAAAAAACAAATAGATATTTCATGTAATTCAATGTCGATAAACTGCCTTTAAATTTTATTCAATTTGTTATTTATTATTAATTTTGATATAATTCTAATGTGATATGATAATTAAGAACTAATATAATGAATTTTTTTACTTTATCATAAAATTATTATTAGTTAAATAAAATGGAGGATCATATTAGAATTCCTTTCTTCCCTCGGCTTTTTCAAAACTGTGTAGATTCACATCTTGAAGCCTACTTGTGCCTTTATATATATATATATATATATATATATTTTTTTTTTAAGTGAAAAAAAAAAAAAAAAAAAGGAGAGAGAGAGAGAGAGAGAAAGGAAAAAAAGAAAAAAATAAATCAGAGGGGGTTTACTGGATAAGAGAAAAAGATAAGGTCCTGTGTTATCCATTTCAAATAACGACACGTGGAATGAGAAGTAAAAGTTATATAATTATAATAATAAATATTTCCCTGAATTCCACAAAGGACAGCCACTAGAGGAAGATTCTCTCGCTCTTTTTCCTTCCTTTAATCTTAAACTCATAGTTGATTCTCCAAAGTGGACAGATGGCCAGATGTTATTTGCCGGAGATATCAGACCAACGGTTGGGATGTGATCAGGTGACCCTTTTTCCGACCTTTTTGCAGGTGGGCCCCCCATTTTGGGTACGGTGATGATGTGGCATGGGCAGGTGCTATAACGCCTTTGCTAGCTGTACAAGACACTTCTGTGGGGTCCTTTCCACGTGGTCATCTGCAAGTGGGCTTTGCCAGCTTTTAACACAATGTACTTTCAGAAACCCCGGGCGAAAAAGGTTCTTCCAAGGGAAAAAGAGAAATAACTTATAAAATAAAAATAAAAATCTTGGGCAAAAAGGTGGTGTTTGCTATTCTTCAAGAAACCTTAAGCTTCACCAAATTTGGTTCTTCCGACTCTGAAAACGGGGAAAAGCTATTTTGAGAAGATAACAATCAGCAAAAATGAGCAGTAATGGATATATTTACATAAATATAGATATATTGTATATATAGGATGAGTAATCAGTCAATTGTAATTGAAGTATTCGCATAATAAGAAGGTTTACTTGCAAAATGTCCAAATCAAATGGCATTATATTAGAACTTCATATGAAAAGACAATTTTTGACTAGAAAGAGTTTCATGGAACTTTTATTTCATGTATGATCTACTCTTCTTGTAGGGCCAATATGTAACCAAGTAAGCTGTTTTTTTTTTCTTTTTTCTTTTTTTTATGGGTTTGAGTCCAAAATTTTTTTACAAAGACGATTTAATAATGGGAATAATTGCTCACAAAAGCTTTTTCAGTATCCAAAAATAGTTGATACTTAATTCAGAAGTTAGGCCAAGTCTCAGCAAGTACACTTTTGCAATCTAGTATTAACTATGGAGTTCATATTTCCCTTAATTAGAGGGGGAAAAAAGTGTGGTCCACAAATGGCCATTTAAGTGATAATTGTAAATACTTGAATTATTATTTATGCATCTCAAAATTGATATGTAGACCATCCATACAACACGACCAAACCCTCGTAAGCAAATTATTAAGATACAAGCCTAATAACATTAAGGCTTAGTCTCAAAAATGGTTTGGCAAGATTAGTACATCGTAGGTTTGAGTCTCCATAATGAATGTCTATTAACTCTTAGAGGAATTGTATTGACACGCTTAATCTCCTGACGTAAATAATTATAACTTAATGTAGACATTTCTCAATGTATAGAGGTCCTTTGATCTCAAGTCAATTCCCATGAGTTACCAAGATAAAAGCTTAATAACAGCAGGCTTACTCTCGACAATGGTTGGGCTAGAAGATCGTAGGTTTGCGTCTTTGTACCAAGTGTTTAAAAATATCTTTAGATAATCTTGCATTAGCTGAATATTTATTAGCTCTTGATGAGATTGTGTTGACACACTTTGGGGTCGTTTGGAACATGGATTTAAGATGAAATTTTTATGTTGAAATTTGTTAATTTTTCAAAAACTAGTTATAATTTTTATTGATTTTTCATAAAAAGACAAAAACTAATATGAAAAACTTAGATTTAAACTTACAATCCAAACACATACTTTTATCTCCGAATGTAAATAATTATAACTCAATACAAACATTTTTCAATGTGTGAAGATCCTTTTGATCTCACTTAAACAGATAGCTATCATTGTTCGCTCCACCTTACAAGATAGTAAATGAGTATAAAATTAGTCAAAAAAAAACTTGGGTTCATAAACTATAAAAGTAAAAATTAAAAAAATAATAATAATAATAATAATAATAAAAGTGGGAAGAAGTGGTGCTTTGTGAAGAAGGAAGGGAAGGTGGTGACACGGAGAAGGAGAGAGAGAAAAAGAAGAAGAAGGAAGAAGAAGAAAAAAAAAGGGGGGGTCCAAACATAGCACTATCTTTTTGAGCAATGTGGGGGAATCCAACTCCCCCAGAGATCTACACCCACACACAACTTGTGGCTCACAATATTTCCCTCTCTGGTGACGTGGCACCCCACGTCCAAAAAATAAATAAATAAATAAAATAAAAATTAAAAACTTCATTAACTAGTATGCTACGACTTCAACAACTTCTACAAGTACGAACTCAAACAGGCGTTTTTTCCTCGTCTCTGTTTTCCCTTCTCTTCTCACCTTCAAAAGTCCATTCCCACCCAAAAAAGAAAGAAAGAAAAAAAACTGAAAAAAAAAAAAGGAAGAAAACTTTTAACAACCCTTTTGAATCTACGCAAGAACTGAGATATATATATAGAGAGAGAGAATCTATCTTGGGTTTTGTGTAGAAAAAATGTCGGAGTTTAAAGACTGCGCCATTAAGCTCTTCGGAAAAACCATTCCTCTGTCGCTGAACCAGGACGTCTCGTGCAATGATGAGCCGTCCACGGCGGCTTCCGTCGTTGACCCCGACGCCAGCACTGTCGGCGCCGCCGGCGAGAGCTCCTCTGATCAGAAGCTTCTTCTCCTTTCTTCTTCGAGTTCTAGTCAAGAAGATGAAGAAGCCGACGGGGACAAGGTACGTGTGAAAAAATGAACTTTTTGAAACTCGAATTCCTTATTTTTCAAGCAAGAAATTCTAGATTCGAAATTACTTTGATGAATATAATGTTTGGTCATCATATTGTTTTCTAATCTTAGGAAGATTATTACGAGTTTCAAAATCTTCGTTTAATGTCTTTTTTTTGCTAAATCTAATCAGCTTTATTATCATACATAAAGTTTGTTGGGAATATTTCTCTGTTTTTCTTTTCATCAGAACTGATCAGGCACTTTTTGTTGAGATTAGATGCTTTTTGATCAGATTCAACAGCTATATTCCAAGATAAGGTTCTTAAATTTTTCTGATGCGATAAAAACTTTCCATTAAAGCTTTGAGAATTTTATCTTCTGGATCACACTTCTGCTTTGCCCTCTAGACACTTTTGGAGATTCTCTTGTGCGAGATAATGAATTATTATCATATTTTTTCACTGAAAAAATGGTTATATGGGTAGAGGATGACGTACAGATAATGCGTAGCCCCGAATCATATGATGGATGAATTAGCTTAACAAATTCTATAGCAATCTTTTTGCCAACAAGGAACTATAAAATCAACCCTTAATGAGTCTTTAATGCTTAAACTTGAATTTGTGTATCCACCAAGCTAATTATTTTTCGGAGAGAATTTTTTTTCCCCCCTCTTGTTATGTTCCTTTTGTATCTAAAACTATTGTAAATTTTTCCCAATTTTTTTTTTTAATGCAATATAGTTTTTCTCATTGAAACTTTGTTTTTATTTAAACTAATAGGAAACTTCAGGGGAAGAAAACTCAGAGAAAGATAATGTCTCGGATCAAATAGCAGAAGACTCAAAAGATCACACGCCCTCGGATGAACGGGAAACTTCATCTTTGAAATCCTCAAAGAGCGGGGAACAAAGCGAGATCAGTACGTCGCAGGAAAAGACCTTAAAAAAGCCGGACAAGATACTTCCATGTCCGAGATGTAATAGCATGGACACAAAGTTCTGTTACTATAACAACTACAATGTAAACCAGCCCCGCCATTTCTGCAAGAACTGCCAGAGATATTGGACCGCAGGAGGAACCATGAGGAACGTCCCTGTGGGAGCTGGCCGCCGCAAGAACAAGAACTCTTCCGCTTCACAGTACCGCCATTTAGTGATCTCCGACGTTCTGCAGAAAGCGCAAGCTAATGCTGCGATCGGAGTTCACAACCCCACATTGGGAAGCAACGGCACTGTCCTTACCTTTGGCGCAGATTCGCCTCTCTGCAAATCCATAGCTTCCACGCTTAACCTTGTGGACAGAGCACAAAACTCCGCACCGAACGGTTTTCATGGACCTGAAAATAAAGTTATTGTTTCTAATGGAGGAGGATTAGACAATGCGGATAACCAGTCTAGTGGCTCTTCCATGACCGCTTCCGCTTCATCGGATAAGGGAGGAAAACCAGTGATCAAGGATTATCAAGGCTTTCCTTCTCAAGTACCGTGCTTTCCAGGGCCTCCTTGGCCATATCCATGGAATTCAGCTCAATGGACATCTGCATTGCCACCGCCCTCCTTCTGCCATTCGGGTTTTCCAGTCTCATTCTACCCGCCACCACCGCCATTTTGGGGATCTACTTTACCGGGCCCCTGGAGTGTACCGTGTTTCTCGTCACCATCTTCGGCTACAAACCACTCTACCTCAGCACTAGGGAAACATTCTAGAGACGGGGAAATTCTCAATCCGGCGAGCACGCTAATGGAGAACAATAGTAGCACAGAAAGATGTGTTTTGATACCGAAAACATTGAGGATCGACGATCCCACGGAAGCTGCAAAGAGCTCCATATGGACCACACTTGGGCTCAACAATGAAAAACTCAGTTCTATCAGTGGGGGAGTTCTGTATAAGGCGTTTCAATCTAAAGGCGACAGCAAGAATCGCATAATTGAAACGTCTCCGGTGTTGCAAGCCAATCCCGCAGCCTTGTCCAGATCACTCACCTTTCTGGAGAGCAATTAATGTAATTGAAGGAGTTAAAGCCTCACTAGTTCTCTTCTTGTTGACATAGTAGCTAGGATATAGCTCCTTTTTTTTCTTTTTTCTTTTTTTTTTTTTAACCTCCACAAGGCCATGTTACCGTTTAGAAGCAATCCAATCTCTCCGAAAACATGCACCGGAGAAGGTTTGGACGTTGCAGGCGATCAAGAGCCGTTCCTCTATAGCTCATATAAGATCTTTTCATGTTCTTTTCTTTCTTAAATGCTTTCTTTCCCTCTCCCTTTGTAACCAATATGAACAGGTGTTTTTCCTTCCACCTCAGAAAGGTTCCTTCTTGTAAGTCTTCCTGTACATAACTATAGATGAAGTTGTGTAATATATGTATATATAGCTAATAAAGTGAGATGCTTGTACGAAACAAAATTTTCAATTCTTTCTGAACTGATTGAATGAAGAAGTTGTGCTCTCGTGAACTTTTAACCATTCAAGTATGACTAGCAAAAATAATGTACTGAAATGGATTTTATTTTAATTTTGGGATCAAAAGAGCAAAGGAGCATAAAACACGGGTTATGTTATGCTTTTTGAGTTGTTAAGTGGACCCCAAACTGAAGTACAAAAACGTGGCCGTTTGTTTGGGAACTAGACCGTGTCGGGCATAAATGTTCTTCCCATGCTCAACAATGGTACGTTTCTGACATAACCATCACAATTAAAAAAATACATCCCGCATGGAGAGAGAGAAAAGCAGAACTCAAGAGATTAATAGATACAATTCTAGAAATTATCTGATATAATCCAAAATACTAACTAATTTAAGTATCATTTGTGTTAAAAAAAATATGAAGAGCCAGACAAAAGAGTAGCAATATGTATATATAGATGCTCCAATGATAAGATGTAGTTATAAATTGCAGTAAAATTTCGTTACATTCTCTTTTTTTTCTAATTTAGTGTGATTTTAGTATAATCTAGCCGTTTAAATTTTTAATGTGTCTGTAACTCTACATATCTTACTATTAAAATGCAAATTTCTGACAGCTAGTTTATTATATGTCTTGTCCAATCATTGGAGAAGCAGTGTGGAGATAGAGATCTGCCTGCAGGTTGGCGTAGATACAAAGATCTAATAAAAGTTGGTGTTGGCCGGCCCTCATTTGTACTGATTTTTAAATTTTTTTTTTTAATTTTATCTATTTATTTATTTGATTGCTTTGCTAAATGCCCTCAATTTTGTAGATAAACATTGAATTCTCATGTCGCAAGGGGCCAAGCATCTTTCTCTTTCAAGCACAAAAGAATCCAAATTGCCAATTAAAAAATTAAAAAAGAAAGTGAGAGAGAGAGAGAGAGAGAGAGGACAAAGTTGTTGGTTTCTCCCTTATTTTTGCCTTTTTTTTTTTTTTCCTTTTCTTTTTTTCCCTCCCTTTCCTAATCCCTTTTGTTGGATATTCTTTCATTTGAAATATTTTTATGACCTCACTTACCCACAGTGTACCCTTTTTTCCTTTGTTTACTCCATTTTGCTCTATATTATACCAATACATGTTTTTATTAACATATATATACAATCTTACATGAGCACATGTGATATATTTATATATGTATAATATTATTTAATAGCAGACGCTATATATGTGTGTAAGTAATCTATAGCTAGGGAGGAAGAAAAAAAATCAGATTTTTTTTTTTTAATTTGTTGTTGGTGTGAGTTGTTATAGTACATGTGCAACTCCATAATAAAACCCCCTTTGATGACCAACTTTGTTTCCATTCTTCTTTTGTTCTTTTGCTTCGCTGAAAAGGCAACATTTTATTTTTCTCTTCCATTTCCCTTTCAAAAATATCCCCAGTATCAGCATCATCAACTCCTAACGAAGTCTATGTGACGAGAGCACAGGGCATTTTCCAATTACCACATAACCATTCAAGCAAGCATCTTCCCCCACTAAAAGTGGCATTTCCTGTAGTCACTATGCGCTTGTGGTGGACTAAGAGGCCGTTTGAGGGAATAAATTGGAGACAGAATTTTAGAAATATTTTGATTACAGTTAAGTTGAGTTTTAAAATTGAGTATTTGGTTGAAAAAAAAAACTGTTTTGAGTGAAAATAGTGTAAAAACTTAAAATGTGTTAAAAATATATATATATATCAATTTGAATCTTATTTCGTTTATCTCGAAATTCTATATAATTTAAAAATATATATATATCATCTCATTTCGACGTAAAATTACAAAGTTTTATTGGAAACCCAAAACTCCTCCATATGCATGTTTAGAGGCAAAACACAGTTTGGAGATATCCCCCAAACATCCCCTAAGTAACTTTGAACCAAATCTAATAGGAAAATGACTCAGATTTTAAAGTTGTTCATCTATGATTCCCCTAGATTCATAAATAGACGACAGATGGAAATGTGCAGACACCGTTTATCTTTTTTCATTAGCAAAAAAGCATCTTCTTCACTAATTTAATAACTTGTTGACATTTAAGAACAGATGTCAATTTAGCTCAAGGCAACTTCACGTGAGTGGTTGCCCCCCTTCTAAAGATCGTGGTTCTCCTCATTTTGCATCTTGTGTTTAGTCAATTTAGTGGCTTCCCTTTGTTGCATGTTACATCAAACACTAAATTTGCACTTTTTTTTGCTCTGTCCCAAGTATCTCATTAGGATTATGGGGAAGATAAAAAAAAATGTCTCAAAAAGGTGGCAGATTTTTTTTTTTTTTTTGGTGTTCGATTAAAGTGTAAGGAAAATAAAGCCACAGTTCAACCTTTGATAATAGTAAATATTAATTAAAGAGAAACCAAAATACTAATATATTTCGAATCTGAAAACTTTTAAATTTCTCTCATCTCACTCGTTTCAACTAGCCGCACTGGATTTTGATTTTTTAATATTTATTAATACATATCGAGTGCTATGTAAACTCTATTTTATTCCATATTGGATTTTTTGTGAGCCTTTTAAGTTATATTATCTTGTTTTTGCATGTATGGTCAAATAATAAAATAACAACATAATCCAAAAATAATAATAATATAACAATATGTTACTGCGTGCTTTGCAGAAGGATACAAACTGTTGGGTTTTACATCCCTTTCTCTTAATATAACATTCTAATCATAATCAAGATTAACGAAAGGATTCTTAATAGATTGGTTTCAATGTATAATGAACAAGAGAAAATTCAAGTATATATGAATAATAGCGTTTTACCGTTGGGTTTTGACATGAATTTCACATTAGTCATGATTAGATTAAAAGAAAAAAGTACCATGATCAGACAGAATTTGATAAATATCTGATAGTTTAGATCTATATTTTTTATCGATTTAAACTTGACAAGATTAAGAGAGAGAAAAAAAAAATGTTGGAGATGAAGTGCTCGGAAAGTATTTCTGCAGATAGGTCGTTTTCATGGGAAAAGTGGGGAATGTACCTTTTTCTTCCACCCAAAAAGAATGCAAGAAAAAAGTTTTATAACTTATGGTGTAAATTTCCTAATTCCTTTGCTAGTGGGAAAAGACTCAACAGATAAGTCAATAAAATGAACAATAAAAAGTTTTAGAATTATTAAAAAGATTAAAAACGAAAAAGAAAAAGAAAAACAGAGACACAATAAAAAGCTAAAGCAACTAGACTGTGCATTGATTAATGGGCGACATTAAAATTATTAAAATTATATCCTCTCTCTTTCACGAAGTGGCAGCTTTCCAATACAAAATAAATTTTTTTTTTTTTTTTTTTGTTTAAATAGCAATATTTGTTTATTTAATTTTAATAAAAGTAGAAAAGTAAGGGGGTGTTTGATGTGTAAGTTTAAATTGAAATATTTTAGTTTCATTAATAATTTTTGTTGACTTTCAGAAAAGATAAAAAAAATTTTCAGAAAAAGACAAAAAAAAGTACAGTTTCACTTGAGTGAAATGAATCCGCCAAACACCCCCTAAATATCTCAAATAAATTACATTATCATGCATAATTTTAATTTTATAAGTCGTAACATTTGTGGTTCTTCTTGTGATTATAAAATTCAAATGAAAGCTAATTAGGCTAACTGCACTTTGGAAAAGTAACATTAATAAGCATTTTTAAGTATATTTCCACTTAACACCAATTCCATTAACCGACAAAGTTAGAAGATAATCTATCCAAGTTCGGTGAAGAAGATTAAAGGATACATCTGTGCGTGTGTGTGTGTGTGTGTGTGTGTGTGTCTGTGTGTATGTGTATAAAAGATGATTTGGGTAATAACAAGGAAATATCATTTGGGGAGAAACTTACTCCAGACCCTATGAATAGCAGGCTTGAAATATATGATAAGGCCATTGCATGTATATAATAGGGCCTCCAAAAGTGAACCCAAATATAGCAAACCCAAATATTGGACTGGTAAAACAGTTAATAATAAGAACTAAGAAGCTTTGTAATTAATTAAGAATTTCAATGAACCACCACCGGATTGGTGTAGCGTTAAGGATTTTTTTTTCCCCCCTTCTTCTCCTCTCGGAATACGTCCAAGATTCATCATGAAGATACCGTGTGGCAAACGTTGGGTGTATGTCGGCATTAGTGAAAACTGATTCCTTCTTTTAAGTAGAATTGAAAAAGATCCTCTACGTTTTATTGATGAGCTATGGGATTTTTAGAGTTATCGGCGATCATATGACACCAAAGATTTATTTCTTTAATTAAAAATTTTTGTAATAAAAAAAATGAAAAGATTGATGATGAAACTGTACTATTGCCGGAAGAAAAACTGAAGTTTAATTTCATTTTCGTTGTGTTTTTCTTAATACCATGGGCACCTTAATTACCGTTAGAGGTTAATGTGAGTTGTACCTTTAAGTTAAACCTGTGGGTACTTATTCAAGGTTTTTTTTTTTTTTTTTTTTCTTTGCGTGTTTTTAATTTGAAAAGTTGATACTTGAGTCATGATTTCTTTATGAATTTTTCGGTCTTACGGTCTTTATTGTGCAGGGGTATTGAAAATAAGAAGGAAAAAGAAAAACAACAGTATGGAAAGGAAGCAAAGGATAATTTTACGTGTAAGTTAACCCCTTAAAGAAGCATATCTCTAGATTAGATTATTGTCCCAGCTTTAATAGTTTCAAATCTTTTGACTTTTATTTAGATAAATACATAGAGTCAAAAATCCAAACAAGCATTAAGAAACAGAAAAATAAATAAATAAATAAACATATCTATAATTAAAGAGGTGTTTCCACAATTTTTTCATTTTGTGTGCGTTTTTTTTATAAGGATTAAGGAGGTGAGGGATCTTCACTATGAACCTTGACTTTGGAATAAATGGAATTAATTACATAAATTATCTATTAAAACAACCCATTTAAGGGGTGGGAGGATTCTCACTAACCTAAACTTTGGAAGAGAAAAATCTAATAAACCGTTTATTTTAAGAACCTCATTATAAAAACTATCTATTTTTGCATAATATTATGATTTTTTCTGTATTTAAACAAATTAATTGTTAATGGTACATATTTTGCCCTTACGTTATTATACTATCCATTTCTTCTAATTATAACTCAACTTACGTCCAATAATATACCTATTACTTCTCTCATACTTTTTTTTTTTAATTAAATTGTGATATGAAATTTCGTACTCGACACTCACATATAAAAATATCATTAAATTATACATGCGATCACAATTCTCTCACACTTTTAACCCTCTTTTCCAATTGTACCAAACATAAATATATGACTATAGGTAAGACGGTAAGAGTTGTAGAAATTACCGAGAAATATCCACAAACAGGTGGTGAAAGGCGTATGTAATTAATTTGGAAACTACCGCAGTGGAAACTTCATCTAATAGGATGAGAACATTTGGCGGAGATTAATGTACTTTATCCTTTGTTTCCACTCTCTAGGGAACTTTAGTATTAGTTAATTTAGTATTAGTTAAAAGCCAAGTAGTTGTTACTTCGCCTCACGAACAGGTATAACTACTCTGTCTACAACCGAATCTCGAAGTGGAATATACTAGACTTCATTAGAAAGTATGTATATATATATATATGTTATTCCACGAAACAACCGTGTAATTTATGTTAACTTCGCCCCCAAGAAAAAGTCAAAAAGACCAAGTTCGACGAGCGGGCTTCATGAGCACTCTATCTAGTACTATCCTCATGAATATATGTTATATATGACAAGCCCCGAAACTCTGATCGCTTCCACATATTTACATCAATTGAAGCAAATAATCTCCTTAGTAATCCGTTTATGTATTCAATCAGTTTTGTGAAGATGGAAAAAACCAACACAAGTACTTCACTTAGGCTTCCTTTCTTTGTCAAGAGCATCATTCGCTTATGGGACACCAAAATCCTTAAGTACTTCTTCTCAAACTTCAAGTCCTTATTTCTTCCCATAAAATGGATCTTTAAGACCGCGAAAACCGAACGGACGATCGGTTCCCGACAGGCACTGCTCGGACAAGACGAAGTGAAGATGGTGATGAAGAGACTAGGAATCGGCTCAAGTAGACAAGAAGATAATGAAAGTTATGAGCAGATTGGTGAAGAAGAGATTTTGCAAGTGTTTGAGGAGGAAGAGCCGAGCATGGAGGAGTTGAAGGAAGCTTTTGGTGTGTTTGACGAAAACAAAGATGGTTTTATAGATGCCTCGGAGCTAGGTAAGGTTTTGTGCAGTCTTGGTTTGGTTAAGGAAGAAGAAGAAGAATGTTCTGGAACGAATCATGATGAGTGGCTGAGGATGATGATCAAAGCGGTGGATGAGAATCAAGATGGAGTCATTGAATTTAATGAGTTCCTCAAATTTATGGAGGATAGTTGCTTCTTTTGAATCTTTTTTTATTTTTTTTTTTAAGTTCTTGACTAGTTTCTCGTTTGTTTGTTATGGACCTTTTGTACTAGTTCCTCAAATTAAATATTCTCTCTTTTATGATTTGAATTCATTTTGCAATATTTTTATGCATATTTATACGATTGAGATTTTCATATTTGCAAACCTTGCCTCGCTTTACTATTCATAACGCATAATGGCATAACCTTCCATCCCCACGACTTACCATAAATTGCAATTTTGTCACTTTCTTTAACAAAATGTCGTTAAATAACAATTTTAATTAATTTTGAGTCACGTAATTAGTTTGATAAAAGATCAGATAAGCCGAAGGGGCGAGGATGATATTGGGGATTGTCGTGCGAAGGAGGAGGCAACAAGCGTTAACAAGAGGAGGGATTTAAGATTCTTTTATACATAATATTTGAAGTCTATTTTGTTTAAATTTACTATACCGCTATTAAGCAACTAATGTGATTCATATATGATTATTGCATTCTGAAATTGCCCTAAAAAAAAAAAAAACTAAAATTGACGCCTCAATGATGAAAATACCAAATTGGAATTTATAATGATAAACTTTTGTTCTATTTTTAGTTTCAGGAGCAAAGTTAGAAAATTCTTTTTCTTCAAGGTTCAAATTTGAAAAATATACCATAAAACGATCCATATACATAAGTCGGACTCGAAAGTAAGCTATAGAGATTGTAGACACCTAAATTTAGGCATTCAGTGTTTTTGCACTAGTATATTTTGTGGGTTATAACTATTAACAAAGGGGACTTCTACAATAGGGGATGGTTACTTTTCTCCATTGGTGAAGAAAGATCTAACGGCTGTCCTAACTAGGATTGTATGTGGGTCCTATTAACTTAATATGAGATCATGTAACCAATGATGAAAATATCGATATTTGTGGAAATATCGGTACTTAAATTTTTCGGAAATATCGACGAAAATATTGATATCAGTGGAAATTAATGTAAAATATGAAAATTCATTTAAAATACTAGATTTTTAAATAAAACTTAATGAAACTCTAAAATACTTAATAATACATAAATTAAATGAAACTCTCAATTAAATACTAAGTATTTGACAAATTTACATAGTAAGAATGGAGTATAATATAGTAAACGATAAGTTGACATTCATCAATTAAGTAAAATCATTAAAATGTAACATAATATTAGTCTATTACATTCATTGTTTCATACATGATAAGAAAACATCAATATTAAAAAAAAACTTTAGAATGTTTGAAAGTATTTGCAATATTTTATTAGTATAAACAACATCGATACTAAGATAATATGACATTTGAGTATTCATTTTATACAATTTTGGACATGCTACTTGTCTCTCAATCTTTACTATCTATTCATGTAAAAAAAAAATTGTATGTGAATTAAAAAAATCATGAATGTTATTATGTTAAAAGATAAAAAATTATATTATGGTTGATATTTTACGGATATTTTGTCGATATTTCCGACGTAAACTTACAATCCTGGACTCACCAGGAAGAATTCGTGGATATGAGTTTGTCTTTGTATATAGAGGAGATCAAATACTTGAACCCACTGTAAAAAAATTCTTAAATCTCATTCTCATCGACATCGCGACAATCTCAGATCCCATCATTAGATTCACCAACATCATAACATAAAACACTCTAAAAAAAATAAAAATAAAAAATAACCCTACGATCCGTTCTATAAAGAAAAACATTTTGATAAGAAAACTAAAATAATCTTAGAATCAAAAACCCATTTTTAAAGTTGAAGCCTAACAAACTCACGACCCATCCTCCAAAAAATTGTACGATATCGCAGTTGAATTCTGAGGAAAAGAAAAAAGAAAAGAAAAGAAAGAAAACTGATGCCAACCCATTTCGCTGTAAATTTATTTGACAATCTAATTCAAACAAAAGAGGCATAGATGAACGAAGGAGAAAGAAAGAAGAAAGAGAAAACAGAGGCACGAAAAAAAAAAAAAAAATCAAGGTTAGAAGTACAGAGGTAAAAAAAAAAAAAAATACAAAAGAAAAGAAATAGGGGAAGAGAGAGCTGTAAAAGTGTGGTCGTGTGCATTATTATTATTATTATTATTTTTACATAGGATAGTCAGATCATCTACCTTTCATCTTTAATTGGAGGGTTAATAATAATTTTACCCCCATCAACGAGGAAAAGTAGATTACTCCACCGTAGAATTTCCCACTAACAAATCATACATTATCGGTTTTGTTATGATGGACAAGTCATGATGAGACAGTTAAGAAGGACTATATAATTTGCTTGACTTGTGGAAATTTGAAGATCATAAATCATGATAAATTATACAAGGGAAAAAAAAATCCTAACATACTAAAAGACCAAGTGTACCTTGTGTTTTTAGATAATATGACTTGACTTGTGGAATTTGAAGATCATAAATCACGAGGAATTATACAAGAAAATAAAAAATCCTAACAATTCTAAAAGACTAAAGGTTTGTTTGGTAAAACCGTTTAAACCATCAAACTCAAATTTTTTTTTGTCTTCTTCTCAAAAAAATTTTGTTTTTTTCCCAAAATTTTTTTTGTCTTTTCTAAAAATTCAAAAAAAATTTACTATTGAAACTTAAAAATCCTAACTCAAACTATTCCACCAAACACCCTATAAGTTTGCATTTGGTTTGCCGGTTCGAGATGAAATTTTTTAAGTTAGAGTTTGTTGACTTTTTAAAAATTAGTTATAATTTTTATTGACTTTTCAGAAAAAGACAAAAACTGAGATGAAAAAGTACAGTTTAGTTAAAGTTGAGTTGAAATGTCAAACGAAACATAAGTATACCTTGTGTTTCTAGATTCTAAAAGAGTAAGTATATCTTGTGTTGGTCATCTAATGCATGTATATAACACGCGCAACACATATATACAAAGAAAAGTATATATAATTTTTAGTGTTTTAAGTATTGTTGTCCCTAAATTTTTCGATCATTGATTAACTTGTTTTCCAATTTTTAATTTTGATAATTTATTTCCTTTATTTTTTAATTTTTTATTTTTGAATTATTGTAATATGTCTCGTTTCACAATTGTCTTGTTAAGTTGGAGATTTGAAGTTGAAAGATTTTCATTAGGTTTCAATTTGATTTGAAAATTTTAGTAGAATTTTTCGTAGCTTTTTATCATATTTAATGTGAAGTTAAAACTAAACACGCACATAACAGCAAGTCAAAAAGTTCATAGAATAAGTTGTAAAAAATTTAGGTGGCAACCGTAACTAATAATATCGGTGGCTTATGATTGGGCTTCGGAATCAGATTGGACCAAGTCCAAAAAGGAGCTAGTCCTTTCAATTTGTAACAACACAGCCCAACTAGCGAGAGAGAACAAAAACACTTTTTTTAATTTTTTTAGTGTCTAGCCAGCATTAATAGCAACTTAACGATGGGGACATTACTGTCGTAGATATCTTTCTACGATCTCATTTAGTTTTCTCACTAAATTTCGAATCTTCATGTCAGTTTTCTCACTAAATTTCGAATCTTCGTGTCCTCATTTTAAAGTTACGTCTTCAAGTCGATGTTTTTTGTATGAACTTTTGAAAAATGGGATAAATCTGAATTGAGCTTGATAGAAAAATAAATTATATCCTAGTATTATCACAACCCAAAAACTGTTCTTATCTTACTACACCCCAATGTTTCTCTTTGTAATTGTGTTTCCCACAATTTATAGAAGTATTCATAGTATTGATGTTTAGAAAACGTATCAGTTATCTTTCTTTAGTGTTACTTTCAAGTGAAAAGTGTTCAGTTTTTAGTTATGTTAAATAAATATCATATTTTACTTCTTACTCTATATAATATGACATCGGTCTTAAAAATAAAGATTTAGTGATGACAAAATCTATTAAAAAAAATACAAATCTAAAAATGTAAATTAAAGGAGACTGATTCACTGGTTTACTCTTTATAACCTATAATCATAGTACTAATAAAATCAAACAGTAATCAAAGGACAAAACGCGTTTCCTCTTTCATCTTCTTTGGCAAGAGAACATCCAAAAAGAACATTAAAACCCCACGAGGCTAATAAAGCCAAAAAATATAACCTTAGTTTATTAGTAATACACACACACACACACACGGCTTACTGGTAAAGTGAAATGTTGAAAAGAGAGTGTGGCATGCAAAAGGATCAGAGTACATACGTACGTTAGCATACACATGTATGTATATGTATGTTGTGTATATATACATATATTATTACTCTACTCGTAGGAGCAAATAAAACATGAAATAACAATAGGGTTGGGATTAAGGGGAACTTTTTGGACTGAATGCAACAAATGTGTTTTACGACAATTTTTTCAAAACAGTGAAAACAGCCCCCACACCTAACATGTGGATGGCATGAATTCCTAGTAAGATTCTGCTGATGGGGAAAGGATGTTGAACAGTTTCTTTCATGAATGCATAGGAGAGTAAAAGAGTTAGAGAGAGAGAGAGAGAGGGAGAGGGAGAGGGAGAGAGAGAGGTGGTGGGTTTGTTCAGTTGCAGAATTTGTGCCTGAGCTTTTGCACGCCCATGAGAAAAGGATGTTCTGAACAGTTCCAACTTTTGTTTTTGTCTTTGTTAACCTCATCATTCCCATCATCATCCCCCATGATATAACACACTTTTCTCTCCCACATTTCCTTTTTAAATTCTTTTTCCCTCGAACAAATTTGATTAGTTTGCTTGAAATAAAAAAATAATTGGGAGATTCCAATTTTGTCTATGTGAAAGTGATTTACCCAAATAACAAAAAATCAAGAAGATGAGAATAGTAACAAACTAAAACCTTCGAATAAAAATTATATATTATATTATATTATATTATATATATAATAATTTTGTTTAGTTCACCTTTTGAAAAGAGTCTCTCATGTGATATGAGAACTTACACAGAAAAAGGTGGGGCTATGACTGCAAGAAGCTGGTGCAGTTTTTTTTTTTTTTTTTTTTTTGGTCCATGCAAAACTAAAACAAGAACTCTTTTTTGGCCCTTTTACCCCTAATGGATTGCTGAGTTATGTTGGACCACGACCACAATGAGGCCCTTTCTGATGATTAATAATACAATGAAAATACCTTTTTTTGTTTTTCTGATCAGCTTTTTCCTTCTCTTCTCTTCTCTTCCCTTCTGGGTTTCTAAAACTTGCTGCGTCATGTGGCTCCTATCCCAAGGAAGTCTATGAACTGTGGACCAGGAATAGGAATGGGAATGGGAATACCCTCTTCAAAATGGCTAGCCATTACTTCATTATTAACATTAATATTAATATTAATATTATCACTGCCTGAGACTTGAGTTATCGTTGGGTTTGAGAAACTTTGCAGACTCTGCTGCTGCTGCTGCTGATGCTGATGCTGATGACTTGTATGAAAACCACCTGTTTGATGATTTTCAATTTCACTTGGCCTGTATTGTTCAAACGACTTGCTCTGGCTTAGCATGTCCATTGTCATGTTGTCATTGCTCTTGGCACCACCTATATAAAAAAAACACACAAATAGAAAGTTCAGAATCCAGAGAGAGAGATAGAGAGAGAGAGAGAGAGAGGTAAAAGTATCAAATTTGGTCTAAAAAGGCATTACACAAAAAAGGGTTTGTCATAGTATTAGCTAGTCATTATGTAGTGAAAAGAGGGCTGTGAGAGACCTTGGATGGAGAGCAGCAAAAGGAGAGGGATACAAAAAGGATATTTCAGCCATTTTTTTAGAGAACAACAACTTCGGTCCAATGGCAAAGGAACTTGGCCAAAAGTATCAAAATGGGGGTGGAGCCAATGAGAAACAGCACAACAACCAAAGTTGCTCAAAACTAAAGAAAAAAGAATACATAAATCTATATGCACATATATATATATATATATAGCAGCATCATCATCAACAGCAACAACAATAAGAAGATCATTAAATGAATACACACCAGGGAAAAAATCAAAAGGAGTGGTCTGTAGGGGACAGAATAACCCACTGTTGGAAGGGACCTTGTTGCTGGAGATTGCTTCAACACCAGTACTGGTCATGTGGGGTGAGCAATTCAAGCCATAAGAAACCCCACCACCACCACCACCATCACGACCGCCATTAAAGGCTCCAAAGGGAAAAGGAGACACATTTCCAATGCCAACACCAGACGAACCATGATGATGATGATGATGATGAGCCGGGACAAAGCTACCAAAACAGTAATCTCCTGCTCTAATTGGAAGAGCTGAACCACCACCGTGATGATGATAATCATGATCATGATCATCTGATCCGCAGACGAAGCTAGAGGAGGAATTGATGATGTTATTATTATTATTGTTAAGATCGAGATGATGATCCGTTCTTCTGTAAATGGATTGGTTGAGGTTTCTCCTCCGATAAGCACTCGACTGCTCTCTACACTTCCTCGCCATAATCACATGCCAATGGTTCTTCACTGCATTATCAGTCCTCCCAGGGAACAGCCTCGCTATCATGGCCCACTTGTTTCCATAGATCCTGTGAGCCTGCATTAGTCTCTCGTCTTCCTCCTCACTAAACGCCCTTCTGTTTATCCTCGGATCCAACTGGTTAAACCATCTCAGCCTGCAACTCTTGCCTTTCCAAAAATCCCAACAAAAAAATAATAATAATCAAAACTTGAACTAGAAGTTTATGTCAAGAACTTTTTTTTTTTTTTTTCCTTTTATTCGGGGTTAAATTAAATTTACCTGATCTTCCTTCCAGCTTCTCAGCAATAAGGTTCCAGTTCTGAGGGCCACAAAGGGCTACAAGTTCTTTAAGCTTGGCGTCCTCAGCGGGTCTCCAATGTCCTTTGGCGCAGAGTTTGGACTGGCCACTATCAGTCTCCTTCCCGTTTACCCCATTATAATTATTATTCTCTGGAGCACAACTGTGATTTTCATGTTCCTCGAATAAAGCTTTGTTCTCCCCTACTACTCCATCACTGCTCTCGCACCCTTTACCTTCCATGATGATACCTTCACCACGCGCACTGCTCTGGTGCTCCTTAAAGCTTCTGGGGACGATGCAGTTTCCCAAATTCAGAGGAAAACCCCAGAAAGCTGCTGCTCTTCCATTTTCGACCACCGCCACTTCTGAGCACGACTTTGAAACTGACGATGAAACTAGTGATCTGTAGTTTGGAGTTAGAGAGAGAGACCCCATGTCTGCATACACCATCCCCATTGAAGATGAAGTTGTGAGGCCGTTTTGGTTTTGCCCTTCTTCTTCTTCTGCTGTTGTTGGTGCTGTTGTTCTTGTTGTTGTATATAAAACACAATTGTTGGCCATGCCTTCGTTTCTTCTGACAGGTGTTTGGAAAACTAGTGTAACAAAGTCATCTCCGTGGCCGGGAAAGGAGGACGATTAGAAAACGTGTGAAAATTTAAGAGAAGAAAAGAATAAGAAGGGCTGAAATTTGAGAAAATACTTATGGAGAAAGAGAGAGAAAGAGAGACAAAAAGAGAGATTGCTTTAAAGTAGTTAACAACACTGACTGACAATGAGCCTTTGATTTAACAAGTTCCCCCATTATTAATACTAGCTAGTGACCTCTCTTATTTTGACAAAAAAAATCCCACATCACTCGCACGTGTGAAAATGAGAGAGACGCCCTCCCCTTAAAAAGCATTCTCTCTCTCTCTCTCTCTCTCTAAAACACACCTTCACTCTCACTCACACTTTCTCTCTCTATTCATTGGGGTTGAAGGTCTTAGGCTGTCTCTCTATACATATGTGTGTGTATTTATATATATCAATGAGAGGAAGGGCTTTGACACAACAGCTATTGTCGGACACCAGTTAATGAATAATGAACCATCATTATATCTAACTAGATCAGTGTGTTTTTTTAACCTTTGGATTTGAATATAAGCACCTGAAGTTGACCCAACAAACAAACCGTTTTAAGGGGCCAAGGAGATTTTACCACTCATTTTTACCTCAGGTGTCCCTTCTTCCCCAACTAATTAAATTCCCATCTAAGAAAAAAAAAAAAAAAAAAAAAAAAGCGCGCTAAAGCTAAAGCTAGTTTTACCCTTTCAGGGCTTTCTTTTGTGCAAAAGGAATTATTAGCCTTCCAAATAGTCAAAAATTACTTTTGTGTACTTCCCTTATTTATTAGGGAAAATTAAAAATTTATAATATAAATTGTATTATTATACTTTCAATAAGTATTATTATTTAATCGTCATATCAAATAGTGTACGGTATAAATATAGATTAAAAGATTGATCGATACGATCTAATAATCAAAAGAATGGTTAATATCCATAAAATAAAATTACAATTTTTATAACAAGTTTTTTTCTGTTTAATATCAATTTTTCCTGGTCAAGAACTTTCCTGAAGATTTCTATATGCTAAAATAGTCGGTTTGTGTGAATAATAACCGAGGAAAAATCCATCATTTCTTCATGCTTGTTTCGTTTAATAGTTATAGTTACAAGAGATCCAATGGAAGAGAAGCATATCTACGTGAATGCACTTTTTTTTTTTCGGTCAGCAAAACTGTTTTATATCTTCTTCTTTTTTTTTTTTTTTTAAGTTTTATTATAAAATACCAAAATACTACTAATAATGGTAACAATACTATAGAGAAAATTGCATAGAATAATATAGGTTTTGTTTAATATTTATGTTTAACTTAAATTAAACTATAAGTCTCGTTTGTTGAACGAGTTCAAACTGTATTTTTTCATTTCAGTTTTTGTGTTTTTCTGAAAAAGTTTATCTTTTCTGAAAAAGTTAACAAAAATTTTCATATCAAACTGTACTTTTTCAACTCAAACTCATTCACCAAACGGATCCTATATTTTTCATCTTAATTTAATTTTTTTTTAAATTAATAAAAATTTATAATTATTTTTTAAAAATAATTAATTTTAATATAAAAATTTTATCAATAATTAACCATTGTATGCTTTGCCCTGATAGTTTTCAGTTTTCAACTCGCTGGAAACCCAATTGCACACGTTTCATTTATTGTTTGCTGCAATGTACTATCCACGCTGTTCAAACTGACCAGTTTTGGGTCAAAATCTTTGAACAAAATAGCTCGTGTATTTGTTTTTTTTTTTTTTTCTTTTAAATTTTCCTATGCTTCGAAAAAAAAAAAATCCCATAAACAAAACAACCTACGAAGCTAAATTCAAAGCATCTATGGAGGGACATAATCACAATACAGCACAAAACATAGCAAGTTAGTTAAAGATAAAATTGATTAATTTTTTAAAAATTAATTATTAATTTTATTGATTTTTTTTAAAAAAAATTTAAGATAAAAAAATATAATTTAATTAGAATTAAATTTAAATATGAAAGAGAGTTATAAGCTACTATATTAAATACAATAAAAAATAACAGTAAAATAAATCAATACATAGGAATAGAGTTCTATATAATATAGATTAGATTTTCATGGAGCTGTATCAAGTTCTGTAAAACCATAGGGATCGGAATGCACGCTTTTGCGTTACATCTCACTCACTATTTTCTAGTCTCTTCAAAGTGTTCCCTCTCTGTCTCCCTCATGTTTGAAACCCATTCGAAACATGACACCAACTGTACTCATTGCCCATCACATCTATTGTTTGCATGTTCAGAACCTATACATACATATATATGTACATGTATATATATAATATGATATATACACGTATCCTTTCTACGTCAATCGTTCTTGGATGATGGGAATATTTACAGTATCGCACTTAGGTGGTAACAACAAGTAACAACATACTTAACCTACCATCGCTTCTACAGGTTCGAGAAATGTCTTATTGGTCAGTCTTTGGACATTGATTTTGTGTTAATACTCTCTGTAAATTTGGCCTTGATTGGATTCTTGATCATTTCGTTGATGGGATTTGATATTGTCATATAAGACTGTTTGATTCACTAAACAGATAGCGCAAAAACACCAGCGATTCCTTTTGTTTTTTTTCAAGTATCAAAAGTAAGAACATAATACTTTGGTAAATAGTGTATTTTGAAAATAATTTTAAAAAAAAAAGAAAGAAAGAAAGAAAGAAAACTCTAGATTGTATATGCCCTAGGAGGGAGGATTGTCATTATAAAAGTGGTACATCTATATTCCGCTTGATTGGTCTATTTTAGTTGGAGAATTGAAGTTGAGTTGAGTTTTTATTTATAGTTTATAATAAACTATTTAAAGTTAAAAATGTAAAAATTAAAATATATGTTCGGGAAAAAAAATATCATTTCAACTTAAAATAATAAAGTAACAGACTTTTAAAGTTTGAGTTTTTAAATTAGAATTATAGATGTAAATAGTAAAATTGAGTTTAATTTTTTTTTAAATAAAAGATAAAAACATTTAAAATTGTTTGATTAGAGCGAATCAATCAAACGCTTGTTGAATTTTATTGTCCTCTAATCACTTTACTAAGACTAATGATCTAGAATTTGACACCAATATATTCTCTTGACATTGAAAAGAGTAGTAATTATATATCTATAGATTTTTTTATTTTTTTATTTTTTTATTTTTTTGTGAATAAAACGGATTTGGGGGTGGTCCTATCATTTTTAGGTTTTCAACTCTACAGACAGGGGTCCCTTTCCTTAGATATAGCAGATATATGTACTTTATACTTGTTTCGTTCAATCGTCCATCCGGATCTATCATGTCATTATCAAACTATATTTTAACAGTCAAAATTGAAATGAGACCTAAAAAGAGATAATAAAAATCGAACCTGAATAAATGAAGGAGATAAGCCTAATAAAAGAACTTATCCCTTCATCAATCCATCCATCCATCCATGTGGGTGTTCCATAGATGTTTATGTAGTTATTTCGCTCGATTCTCATCTCCCCATGTCAACAAAAGTAGAGATTCTTCGATGTCATCATATGGTTAAAGGAGACTGAAAGTACAGGATCTTCAGATAGATCAAGATTTCCCTCCATCGTTGTCCTATTCATATCCAACCAACTTGAATAAATTTAAAACATAAAAAATTAAAAAATTAACTTTTAATAAACTGCATGCCTGTGTCGTAAACGATGAAGGTGTATAAAGTAACTTAATTCGGTCGCGTAAGTACGACTGCTAAAACTGATCTGTGGTGCATGGTTTCCAAAGCCAATCGCAATTAGTCCCTGCACCAAATGGCTTCCAAAAAGAAAAATCAATAAAATGAGCTTCTGCAATATATTCACTTTGTTTCTGAGACGCTTTTTCTGGTTTTTTTTTTTTTTCCTTTTAAAATAATATTATGATAAGAAATGTATTTTTATTCTACCCCTAAATATGTTATTTAATCAACTTTTCAACGATTAAATATATAATTGTAAACAGTTTTACGTTTTACACTGTAGTTACTCACAAAGTTGATACAATGGTTTAAATAATAATACATTCTCATAGAATAAACAGTACAATTCCTATAATGAATTTGCACATTATTTTGTAAAATTTTAATTGTGCTTTTACTTTATAAGAAAAATTACAATTGCGCATCCATTCAAATTTTCAAATTTAAATTTTACTTCTAAAATTTATATGTACACCCATATTATTAAAATCTTTTTATTATAACCACATTCAATTATTAAAATATGTTATTACATGTCTTTTGTTTAAGGAAAAAAAACTACCTCTAATTTTTTTTTTTTTTTTTAGCGCATTGAAATAATGTTCCAACTCCATCGTTATATATACTGGGTTGCTATAGGCGAATTTTGGAAGGTTGTTGGCTATAAACACGTGTTGATCATACAATAAATTCTTATGTTATGGAATTAATTACTCGAGAGATGTCAATGAGTGCTTTCAAACATCAAAAGGATTCATATCACTTTGGGCCAATTAAGCTATTGCATACTTTTGATACAACAAGATCTCATTTGTACAGTTTTTTTATTTTTTTATTTTTTGCTTCTGTTTTTTGAATTAAATACTCCAAGATAGATGATGATAATGAGATCAAATGATATCAGCTTTCAAATAATTAATATCAATTATTATCATTATATTATAGATATATCTAGGATAATTAGTTATGAGTTAAGGACAATGTTAATTTTGTGGGCCTTTCCTACCCCAAAAAAAATAAAATTAAGGGACAATGTAATGTTAAAGGAAAGAGGCCAAAATAGAAACTTTGATTATTCTGGAGGACCATTGTGTTATTTCAGAGCAAGGACAATAAATCACTTGTTGGTCTCCAACTTCCCGGACAAAGAACAACTGGGGAGAGAGAGAGAAAAAAGAAACCATAAATATATGTGTGTTCATGAGGTGGGGTCCTCAGGGATTAAACTGCAATATATTTGATACTTGACAGGTAAAAAAATACATATATATATATATATATATTGCTTAGTTTGTATGTAGTATATGTATATTAGATATTTACATAGGATATATGTACAGCAGAATATATTGCTCTCATCATCATGCAGATTTGCCTTCATCTTTTGTTCAATTCCAAAACCAAAGCCAGTTATTTCTTTTTTGTTTTCTTCCTCCGCCAAGTCTGAGGGATCGACTCACTTTCCCACGTGTGCCCGTGTTTGCACGTGTGAAGCCCAAGCTTTCAGGCTAGATAACTATATATATAACACATATATATACACACACACACACATAGATATATCAGAATAATTGGGACCAACTCATATCATATGTTTGAGATCAAAAACATCGGATCCCTCTAATATTGCCCGTTTGTTTTCCCGTATTGTTCGTCTTTGTATTTAAGCTTTGGCTCTACTGCGCCAGCAAAATTTTTCTTTTTGGCGAGAAATGACTAGAGCCCAATAAAACCTCCGTTTTTTTTTTTAATTTTTTAATGACTTATATAGGCCACAAATGAAGATATTGGAGTTCTCAGATAACTCTGGATCACTCTAGTTCATTAACATCCGGAATGCAATTGAATTAACATGGTAAGGGTGATTTAAATTAGGATTTTTTACAAGATGAATGATCGCCCGACAACCCACTCAGCACCATTAGTATCTAGTTGGACACAAGATTAACTTGCTTAAATGATCATTATATTTGAATTTGAGACAACAAAAGTAATTAATAACTATAGAAAGAGTTGAAAAATACAGAATAAGTTAAAAAGGTTAATAATATTAATCATCTCACTACGGAAGATAGCGACGGTACAATAATGTTAACATATTGATAACATAAGTAATTAACTACAGAGAACTGAAAGGTAGTGTAAATATATGTATATTGTGTACGTTAGTAAATTGGTTCTTTAAGGGCCCGTTTGGTTTACCAGTTTGGTTTAAACTAAACTGTATTTTTTTCATCATGTTTTTTGTCTTTTTCCCAAAAGTTTTTTGTCTTTTCTGGAAAAGTCAACAAAAATTACTATTCAAACTTAAAAATTTCAACTCAACTCAAACTGAACTTATACACCAAACAGGTCCTAAAAGGTCTTTGTTTTCGTCATGTACTTTACAATAAGTCAGAAATGATAATAGTGTATCATATTATTTTTGTACCTCTTCTGATCATTTGTTTTATTGCCTTGATTTTAATTATGTGATCATAATTTCGACGTAACAAGGCAGCATATATGTACAAAATATAAATTTTTTTTTCCAATTACAATTGTCTTTTCCTTTACAGTCCATGTTTATGTGGAGAACCCATCACATGCATGAATCTTACTCTTGCTTGACTCGATCTCCTATAAGGTAAACTAATTTGTTAATCATGGTCAAAGCTCATCCAGTCGTTAATTTAACAATCCACCCAAAAATAGGAATCCGACCACGGTTAAACCAAACATCTATACAACTTTATTTTTTGATTTTGGATGAAAAATATTTAGACCGTTGAAATTTTTTATTATTAGGTCCAACCACTTGAGAAAAACAGCTCAATTATTATTTCACATATATATATATATATATGTGTGTGATTTAAATCAATTTACTTATCATTCGTCGTCTGATTAATTTTTTACACAGTACGGGAACAAGAAGGCCGGTCATACAGTGGTTTTTGCATAGAAATAGTAATTAAGAAGTAGACAAGTTTTGAGGAGGAAAAAAAAAAAAAGTCCAAACATTGATTATGAAGTGATGAGAAAGACACATCTCAAAACACAAGTGGCAGGGAAAGGGCCAAAAGACACCTGAATGGACTAGAGGTAGTTAAAGGTGTTTGTCACATGACGTGAAACTTTGCATCAAAATGTTGTTGAATTACCAAACCATGAAGCAAAAGCTGTTTGGAAATTGGAAGAGGAGGAAGGTGTGGGTACGTAGCACATTATTATTATTATTATATATATATATTTTTTTTTTTAATACATGAGTTGCCACAAAAATAATTATTTTAAAAAATAATAATATATCTTTTTTTTTCACCCACAAGGCTCATGTGCTGGGATTCAGTTATGGGACTGAAAAAATATGAAACAACACGCCTTTGGAATGCCCCATGCTCATGTTAAGGAAAGACATCAGGAAATGACTATAAGGTGATCAAATTTAGGGCAAATCTACAAATGCGTGAAAATTAAAAAAATAATAATAATAAATAATTGAAAAAAAAAATGAGTGAATAAAAGTGGGGGTAGGATGCATCACAAAGTGGGGGTTTGATATGATATATGATTAGATGGCCCACATATATATACATAATGTATATATCATGTATATAATATTATAGGACTGTTCCATAAGATTCTGTTGGGGCTGTTCCCTTGGAACTACATGAAAAGGGAAGCAATTTGTGTGCACGTATAAGACTAGATATTCCCTCTTTAGCTCCCAATAACAAGACAAATCTTATCAGTACTACTGAATAAAATTTGGTTTTTGGCTCAAGGGGTAGCTACAAACATTAATATATAGCTTTAATTGTATACATATATCTATATATATAACGAATATATATATGTATAAACAGATAAATATATATATATATATATATATGAAACGAGTAGGTGCCAACAGAAAAAAAACATAAAATTAATGTTTTGGGGTTTTCATTTCCCACCTTGGATGTATTTGGTGTTGGATATGAAGCATTAAAATCAGTTATATTTGTCCCCAGGGAGCACAGGAACAGCATGAATATATATACATATATTTGACCAGTACGTGTCTTTATTACCCCATAGCATGTAACCTAGAAACAGTTTTTTTGTAGGGCTCTTTTTAAGGACTACTTAATAATCCAAGACTTTATAAAAAAAAAAATTTTGTTGAAAGAAAAAAGGGGATCAATGATGTCATCACGTCCCCTGTGTCACTACATGAATCTATAGGAATCACAGGTAGAACAACCCAGCGCTTGGCCCATGCGTTCGCAATCAACAATATCCAAGGAGAACCAGTTCTGTCTGGGCCTTAGTCCACATTGCGAGGCTCCAGGAGAGGGTGTCAACCTCACAGAGGGAGTTGGGGGATTCGATCCATGAATGCTGGGAACGAGAGCCTTTATAGATAACCCTGAATCACTATGCCACCAACACCGGTGATAAGACTTTATAAATTTCTCTCTTCAAATTTACTCCCCTGCAAATAATAAAAATAAATATCATAATAACAATAAAATAGTTAACTGTACTAGCTAGAAAAGCGTCTTGTAACATATATATTTATGATGATTAATATACTTTAAATAATGCTATATGTACAATATCCAAAAAAATTGTACATCAATTAGTATAAAAATTTGTAAATGTCTCGTTGGAAAAAAAAAAAAAAAAAAAAGTTACAACGCCATACCAGCTTTGAGGAAAATCTGTAACATAGACGACTGTTCAAGTCATAAGAAACTAGATCAGATTTACAAAAAATTTGAGAAGAGAAATTAGCTTGCATAGCATTTAATATTTGTCAAAAGTACGAATGTAGTCAAAGGAGTTGGTCAAACCCATTGAACTGAACTGTTCAAAATTCCAGGGCTAGAAATATTTACATACTCAATATTTGGAAAATTTGGTGCATGTAAGAAGAGTTTCATTACTCGGGCCAGAATGTTCAAGAACAGTTACCAGAAAAGATATAAATGCTTACTATTTGTGTCAAAATCTGATTAAACAATGGATAATAAGATATAAAGCTTAATTGGAACTCTAAGGGTCCATTTGGTGAATGAGTTTGAGTTGAAAATTTTTATTAAATTTTCAGAAAAAGACAAAAAACTTTTTCAGAAAAAAACAAAAATTGAGATAAAAAAGTACATTTTAGTTTGAAATGAGATTGTTTACCAAACAAAGCATTAGGGTTCGTTTGCTGAATGAGTTTGAGATGAAAAAGTACAGTTTGAGATGAAAATTTTGTTAACTTTTCAGAAAAGACAAACTTTTTCAAAAAAAGATAAAAACTGAAATGAATAAGTACAGTTTGAACTTGTTCACCAAACGAGACCTAAGATTTAAGAGAAATCTAACTTTGATTCTCTTCAAATCTCAGTTGTTTTCAAAAGCGTACAAATCTCATCATTTCACCCCTATTTATAATTTTTATAGCGAGGTTCTATCCATACAATGCTTGAGTCTCTATGTATTATACTATATGGCACGCGTCATCAGTCTATGTGTCTTGTCTTTAAATTCTTTTCGCTAACATGGCGTTCCTTCTAATTCTGATTATGCACTTTGTTAATTTCAGTTCTTTAATAACGATGTCGTTATATTCTTTTATCGAAACGTGATGTCGTATCTGAAACATACCCCCACATTTACTTAACCCCACAAAAGGAATAATATGAAAATAGGCATACTATGCCGAGTATATATTCTAGAATTGAGCATATTATTAATATTATTATAATAGAAAATGTCTCATATCCGATAATTAAACCTATTCGACATATGTAACGTTCTATTTACAATACAAAAAGTGTCGGATACAAAACAACTCCTTTATTATATATGTGTGTGTGAAGGAAGGATATATATACGTTATATTTGTAAGACAAGTAATAATATTGGAGCAGCATCATTTTGCATCTGGTGTTTAAATGCACAAGACAAAAATAAAAAGAAACAAGAAAACTCAAACCACATACGAAGGATTCAAACAGGAAAATCTGTTTTTCCTGCGACGGATCAGATCAATAGTTTCTATGGAAAATATGTATTTATTACTTTCAAGTACCTCATTAACTCTAATGAGTACAATATAAAAAGCAACAAAAACCTTATGTGACAAGCTTTTGTCCAGATCTAAGAGTGTCACCTGCCTATTTTCCATCGTACTTCCACTAATTACTATAATTAAAAAAAAAAACGTACTTCCTCTTATTATTACATGAAACCCACCTCATTTATATACATGCATGATATCATGATAACAATCACGATGAGGACTAAATGAACATGCATAATAAATTGCAATAAATTCCCTATTTTAGGAGCATGAACAACATCTCTCGTCATTATTTGCAATTTCTTTCTTTCTTTCTTTCTTTATTTTTTTGGGGAGGGGTGAGTTACATAAGTATCTTCACAGCTTCAAAATTTCTTCAATAAATCATTTTGTTATTAGAAACTACCAAGATATCGCAAAAATTTAATCAATAATATATCCTAATTCCATTCCTCCCATGTTAAAAAAAAAATCAAAGCGAAAGAGACAAAACCCCGTAAATAGTTTATGAATAGGGATATTTATAAAAAAAAATTGTATGTATTCTTTCAAGAACCTTGTGGGCATCGTATTTCTGCTTTTCTTCAAAAGGATTATGTTTTATTTTACGGTTTTGATGCTCTTTAGATGTTAAAAATGTTTTTAAAAACTATTTAAGAGTATCTTTGTCTTTTTATTATTTTCTTGTTTGCACAAAAAATACATGAGGTATGAAAGTGAAACATATTTCTCAGATCTAATATGCTTGTAGTTTTTGAAAAATAGAGAGAAAAATTGAATCTAGCAAATACATTTATGCAAGTACCATAGATATTGATTGATTGTATGGATTTGCATAGCGACTCCACATCCTTAGGGCACATGTCTTTACTTAAATTTAAAATCTTATATTTGTTTTAAATTACTTATAAAATATCTGTTGTGCCCCCACCATATAAAAAGACAATTAATTATGACCCAACTAGATCATAAAGATATATAACTATATATCTATAAAATTAAAAATAATCTTTAAATTTTTATTTATTCATAATAGAATTACTATCAGATTCTTTTATTCAAAAAAAAAAAAAAAAGAGTTAAAAATAATCTCAAATTTTTTTTAACAATACCTTCATGAAATTTTTGTTTTTTTTTTTTTTTTTGTCTTTACAGGACCTACAAAAATCTCGTATCAATGAGCGACCCTGATCTGGTACTTACGTCCCTCGCGAGTGCGTTTGTCATTTCTCCCTCTAAAAATAATTCATGATGTGGTACTCATGTAATGGCACGTATTTATGGTCAGGGCATGCATCCATGATGTAGATATGATGGTGATGATGGCATATCCATATTGCATACATGGTGTTTGATCTAGTATAAAGCGTGCAACAGAGCCCTGAATGAACTCCACACAGATACTAGGTCCTAGTACTCCTTCAAGAGGACTGAGACTGAAGGTACGATGATAATAACATAACATGTATATATATTATGTGGTCGCAGTCCCCGTATATGTAGCTATCCTATGCTAAAACGCCACCTCCAATGCACGCAGCTAGATATGTCAGCAATGAAAGGTTTATATACACATGTGTACGTACATATTTATATTTAGAGAGAGAGGGAGAGAGAGAGAGAGATAGAGTAATAGGACAACACATTGAGTCTCTAAAACCTCAGTTCCGTGAATCATCCCAACAAGGGGTGGGATCTAAAGGGCTTATGATGCCAAATCAGGATAATAAAGGTAAGGGAGTTAGACAGTTAAAAAAAACCCCAAATAGGCAGCAACTTCACTGAGACAGGAAAAAAGAAATGGGATTAAAAAAGAGAAACCAAACTTTTTAGTTCCCATTTGGGGTAAAAAAGTGAATTTCCCAAACTTTTTTCCCCACACCATGATTTTCCCACAACATGTTTAACCATATCATTATCATCTGATGTGGCATTTGAGAACAAGTTTGTTAGAGTCGCATCTTTGCTTAGTTCAACTTTTTTAGTCCGTGGAATGACATAGAATTGTATTAAACAGTCAAAAAAAAAAATTCTTGCATAAGGTAAAAGAAAAGTGAAATGGCCGGGAAAAAGATTTGTCTGAATAATTTTGAACTCACAATTTAATTTTTTTTTTACAGTATTTTTTCTCTCAAAATAATTTAAATTTATAAACCGAAGGAATGTATATTCATAAGAGTACTGTTATACAAACAATATGAGTGCAGGAAAAGGCCCCTGGGGGGGGGGGGGGGGGGGGGGGTATAGTTGGAATTTTGATAAGCTTAAAGGGCTCAAGAGTACAGTACTTATGTTAAGTAACTGTACAAAACATGACGGGTGAAAGAGAGAGAAAGAGAGAGAAGGGGAGAGATAATGGGGAAGGTACACAGCTTTGTCAACGTAGAGGAATTGTCTGTATCTAATTTTCTTTTCTCTTATTGTTGTTAATATTTCTCTTTTCTTCGTCTACACTGCTTTCAAACTCTATTAATCTCTTTTATATATTTTTTTTATTTATATGATAATATTATAATATTAAGGGAAACAAAAATTTTGCCCTTTTTTTTTTTTCTCTCGTTTGAGTAGAGTTGTGTTGTGTCTGAGCGAGCAAAAGGAGAAAAAGGTGATTGTACCAGTCCACGTGCGTAGACCCCTATGTGCTGTTCCACAGAAGCATAGCAGATCCAACGGTTCATGGTCCTTTCGGACACCGTACCATAAAAGCCTGTCTTTATTATATATCTATTGACAACCATACAAATCTGCAGCTGTGTGACCTTTTTTTTTTTTTTTTTTTTTTTCTTCCTATCTATATGTATCTATATATCTATATCTATATATATATATGTATATGTAATAGAGTACCTAGCCAAATACTCTTTTATTAGATGACTAGTTATCACATACGTGCAAAATAATTGTAATTTTTATAATATATAATATAAACAACGTTATGAATAAAAAAAAATTTAATTAATTAATTTAAAAATAAGATATAATTATAATTATCTAAATTTAAAAATTACATTTCATCGTAAAATTATGATGACTTAATATTTATTACATAGAACACATAATAATATTATTTATTTTGTTCTTTCACAATATTTTCAGTATCCATTTTGTTATCTAAAATCAAAATTTTTAACCATTCTTTTGCAAATGATTATTTAAAATCACAGTAATCTCATAATATGTTTTTTAAGACTTACCACAATCAATTAAGGATATTAGAGTTATTAATGAGAAAGCTGATATAATACAGACTTAAAGAGAGAATATTTGAGACATTGAGCTTCTAATAAGGAGAAAAAAAAAGAAAGAAAGAAAGAAAGAAAATAAAAAAGTTGCAGGAAGAAGTATAAAAAAAAAATTGAAAAAAGACAAGCCAGAAATTTAAGAAAAATTATGAAATATAAGTAAAACAAAGTAGAAAGTGAATAAGAAAAAGTTAACGATAGAAAAGCAAAATATGAAAAAATGACATGAAAAACCAAATAGTTTCGTAAAAAATTTATAAAAACAACAACAACACTTAAACAGTTTTCCCAAAAAAAAAAAAAACGTACTAATAAGGTGCATATTTTACAACCAAATTTGTTATTCTGTTAAATGTTAAGGAAATATAATGAAATGGAAATTGATTTTCATGCAAAAAAAAAGTAAAATAATCACATAAATATTATCCAAAATAATAAAGTAGAAAGTTGAGAACCTCCTTTAATCCATCGTGAAAACTCTTTAAAAAAACACACACACAAGTTTGATCATGTAATGAAGAAAAGAAAACTTATCACAATTAGGTTTGATTATAGTTAAGAAAATTAGAATTTTGAGTGAAAAAGTTGAGACAGTGATTAGAAAAGAATATTTAAGAGAGAAAGTGATAGAATCTTGAGTTTTCAATAAAGAGATTAAAGAAAAAACAAAGTTCTATTGAAAATGTATAAGCAGAAATTTAGGAAAAGACAAGTAAAAATTTGAAAAAAATTAATAAAACAACAACTATAATAAGGATAATATTGATACTGATAATGATGCTGATAAAGTAAAGTAGAAGAAGATTGGAAGAAAAAAAAACTTGAAAAGAAAAAAGTAAAATAAAAAGAAAACATAAGCACCAAGAGTTTTTTTAAAAAGAAAAAAAAAACATAAACGGTTTTCTATGAAAAAAAAAAAAAAAAAAAGGAAAGCACCAAACGGTGTGTCTTTGACTACCAATATAAATAGTGGATTTTTATCCACTCTTTTATACATATAGGATTAACCTTGATTACCCTTACAAATCCCAAGTCATTGTGGACCAAACCATAAAAATTTATAGATCCTCAATCTATCAATCCAAAAGGAAAAAAAAAAAAAGGTGAATAATTGTTCAATAGTAGGAAGTAATGTTTTGAACCACGGCTTTTTAACTGATTTTATCAATTGCACGTTTTTTATTATTTAATTTAATTTTACGAAATTTTAACGATAATATCATACCTAATTATATTATAAGAGGCCGTTTAATTGATCCGCTTGTATTAGAGAATTTGAGCTATTTTGATTGGAGTTGAATTGAGTTTTGAAATCGTACATTTGTTGAAAATGAATTGTTTGAAGTTAAAAATCGTAAAAACTTGAATGTATCCAGAAAAAAAAAAATATATTAATAGTGTTTCGTTACTCTCGAAATTCTATATAATTTAAAAAAGTATATTTTCAATTTAAAATAATAAAGTTGGGGGATTTTAATATTTGAACTTTTAAATTGGAGTTGGAGATATAAATAGTGAAACTAAATTTTATTTTTTAAGAGAAAAACAAAAAATAATTTGAATTATTTGATCCAAGTGAATCAATCAATCTCAAACATGCTAAGACTTATAATTCGAATTCTTGCTCTTCAAATTCCAAAAAGAGAAAAAAGAGCTTGATACAATTTTAATTAAATCTAACATTAAAAAATACATAATATCAGTAGTGATATCCTATTAAAAGAACTCTAGCATGTCTGGGGTAATGTTTTCAGACGGTGTTTTACCATCTTAACTCTAAAACTCTTAAAATTATAACTTACTTTCTCTCTCTTTCAATTTAAAAAAAAATTAAATTTTAAAAGTATATAACTTTCTTATTTTTTATATTTAAATACTCATAATAATGAGATGAAAAAAAAATATTTATTTTATATATATTTTTTAAATACATTAAAATTTTTATATTAGTTTAATATCTATAATTCATATTTCAATCAAATATATTTTTTCAAACTAATATCCAAAAATTCGTTTCGAAAAGTCCTTCAAACGGACCTTTAGAATAACAGGGCAGAGAGAGAGAGGGAAAAAAAAATAAAAAATAAAAAAATAAAAAGGTCACTTTCGAGACTAATAGAAAAAAGGGAGTGATTCCAAACAATATTACGTGCATTAATCTCTACCTATAATATGAGCAGTAAATGCGGGAAACTGAGTGATTACACTTTATCCACACCTATTTAAGTAAACGTACATTTGTTTGATGTGACACTTTTGTTGTTTCATAAATTTCCATGGAAAGAGACCCTGGCAGAGTAGGGACACATCCTTTTCTTTCTCTTAAACCTTTTTTTTTTTTTTTGGGGTTAATTGCCTGCAACTGAAAAAGTGGGAACCACATTACCATTTTAAGGCACAAATAACCTGTTATAAGCTGTCCACTCCAGTTGACCAGACGCCCCTAATCGGGAGGGCTGAAAAAAACCATGTACATATATATATATATATATGTATGTATTTATGTATAGGACACAGTGGTTAATGACATTTGGGTTCTGGGGCTTTGGGTTCTTCTGTATAATGTACCTGAATTTTGCATAAAATCTCCATAGTCTCGAGTGGTCATTTCAAAGAATAATAACGTAAATTTATGATCCATTTGATAAATGAGTTTGAGTTAAAAAAATATAATTTAAATTAAAAAATTTAATTGACTTTTTAAAAAGATAAAAAAAATTTCAGAAAAAAATGAAAAAATATAGTTTGAACTCGAACGTCAAACGAGATCTTACTAACCAAAAAATGATTATTGTTTTCTCTTTCTTCTTCTTCTTCTTTTTTTTTGGAGGGGGGGGGGGGGGGGGTTGTCAGATAGTTTGTATAAGCATGGCGTCGTTCTGCAGACATGTCAAATTGGGGTTATTAGAGAGATGAGAGTTATTTTGGTGTTTGGATTGAGTTTGAGATGATATGAAATTTTTAAGTTTAAGTTGATTGATTTTTTAAAAATTAATTATAAATTTTATTGATTTTTTAGATAAAATAAAATAAAAATTAAGATAAAAAAATATAATTTAATTATAATTAAACCTGAATGCTAAACATAGGCTAACTGATTCATCTATCGTAACGTAACCTAAAAGGGGTTTAGCCACCTTATTGGCTTTACCTTTATATGAACAAGAACTTTATGGGGATTTCAGTTCTCTTACATACATATATATGTACAACTAATGTGCACCTCATGAACCGCCAAAGATGATGAGTTCATTGGTTCACTGGTTATGTTACATTTCACTGAGAATCGTGCATTCCTTTATGCTTGTAGCATTGCAATGAAAGCAACAACTGATATAACACATTTATAACTAGTATAACCTAGCTTTAATCGACGACCGAAATTATACAGTATGATTAATCTTTTCCTTGTTATATGTTATGCTAGCAAATATAAGCGATGAATGTTGATAAAATCAGTTAGGATCATTGAAATTTCATATCTTTATAAAATAGCATCTAGTGTTCTTTAAAGTATTGCATCGTACTATCGAATTTGAATAATTGTGTTGAATGGGGATGCTTAATTAACATATCGAATGCATAAATCGAGAATGTCATGTGAATAATGTTTAGCTTCTTTTGAGACTAAAATTAGTACAATTGTGTTAATTAAAAAAAATGAAGGGCAAGTGAAATTCCACACAACTAATGAAAGGGGAAAGGGACATCCGGGGGGGGGGGGGGGGGGGGGGGGCGGGATGATTTTTGTTGTGTTGTTAATTTCGGCCTTTGTGTGTGGTTGAGAATTTGTGGACAGGTTTCAGTTGGTACCTAACAAAACCATGGCTTGGCCCATTTTCATGCCAGGCCTGGACCCATACAACAGCAACACCAGAGACATAGTGGAGGAGGGCCTAACTATCTCAGCCCTGTGTTGAGCTTTGAAAGTGTTTTATCACGGTTTAAACTCAATATGGCAGCCTAGGTAATGGAGTACTGTTGTGAATCAATGGTCAAAGGTTCAAGTACTAGGTGGTCCTTTTAGGAGGATTAAATGTGAAGGTTTGTTTCATGTCATCTTAGTATTTGATAGAGTGCTTGAAATCACGCCCCCACGTATCGTTACGGGGCTGGAGTGATGCGCTCCTCGTCGAGGAGTAGGGCCTGTCTATATGACCTTCAGCAAACATTCCTGTTAATGTCTGGGGAGCCTCCTTTTGGTAACGTCTAGATGGGATATGCTAACACTGATCGTCCACTTTCCAGACTTTTACTTTATAAAAACTTCAATAGTTTATAAAGAGGTAGAAGAAGAAAATTGTGACTCATGGAAGAGAATTTTCAAGATTCGTTTTTGAGAGGGAAGAAAACAGAACAGAACGTGTTTATGAATGTCGAGCCACAGGGGTGGTCACAGAAATATTCCGGAACAACAAGACACACAAAACACAACTCGCTCTCTTTCTCTCTCTATCTGAGTCTCAGTTCAGAGATGTTCATTATTTGGTAGATTGTCCAAACAGGCATAAAATGCCAAAGCAAAGCTACAATGAGACTGATATTTTGTAAGAACTGTATGCCGACATATGAGGTGATTATCAAACTCAGAAAGCCCCCCTTTCTGAGGCCCCTCCACTGCTGGTTGTTGCTAAAATAGCTACCTCACTATATGCTTGACCTCACCACTTATTTGAATCACCAACCAACCTCATTGTTGTTCTGATGTCAGGCTTTGAGTGACAACAACAACAACACGAGTTCCACAAGAAAAATGTATTTGGTTTATTCACAACTCAAGTTATTACATGGTGTTGAATGTTAAAAACTCTCTTTGTGGAATTTTTACGAAGATAATAAAAAGGGGACCATCTCTTTGAATTTAAAGGCTGTCCCGGAGTCTACCAGCAGAATCAAAGGGTATGTTTCAAAACTTTACGAGACAAATATTTGGTATAGGTTTAAATGAAATTTAATTTGAATAGTAGGTGTCTGTTGTATTGCAGATTTGCAATGTGTGTATATATGAGTTTGAAATTTGAACCAGTCAACAAGTTAGAACAAGAAAGTCTCTAGTCTTGACGAAAATGATCAGAGTTTTTAAAGTAGGTTTGTACCTGAGGAAGAAAATTTACTTCAAAAGAATAGGACAAAGAAAAAGAACTAATAAAAGCCAAACCAACCCCATGATCTTAATAGTGAAATTCCTACCCCCACCCACCCCCCACGTCCCTCTCTAATGTAATATTTGAACCTCTAATTTCTCTCTTTCATCAAAATCCTTCTTTTTAATTTTTTTTTTTGTTCAGGTGAAGACATGAAAGATATTGACATTATAGAACACAAAGTTTTAGAGTCTCTGCTCCAGAAAAAGAAAAACATTCGTCTAGACATTACTGGTTTTGGACTTGTTAAGAAGGGGAATGTGAATGAGCTACCAAACCAGAAGCAACATGAAAACTACACTCTGAGAAAAAGAGGCCTTTAAAGTTTAACCCAAAACAAGCCCAATTAAAGTTCAAAAAAAAAAAAAAAACGCCCAACTCGGACTCTTTATCCCTCAAAATCAAGCCTGCCCGCCAGCCCAATCTGGAAGATTATGGGGTACTTGTAAATTTCCAAAGGCTAAAAAAAAAAAAAAAAAGGTGCTTATGTGAAATGTTATCAATTTGCCTTCATGGATCATTTTGGACTCAGGACTGATTTATACCCTGCTTCAACAAGAGAGCAGCACTAGAACTAAAGTTTGGAATGATGCCCAACAGAGATCAGGAAAACCAAATAAACCAAAATTCTAAACATATATGAGCGCCTGAAAGCAAATTAGAGGGAAAAAATCCATATTAGATTGGATATTAGTTAACGCCAACTATAGAATGACTGAGCATACTAGTAGTGGCCATAGAATTTCCACAACCCAACTTAAGAATTGAACATCTAATCATTCAACCATTATCCTGAGCAACTGCCACCATAAATTGCCAGGAACTAGAAGAAGTTATATACAATATTTGGAATTTGAACTCATCACAAAACTATTACCAAAAATGTAATCTATTCCAACATATTATAAGAATACTCGCTATAAATGAAACAGCAATCATATTCTCATGAAGACAAGAGAAGTACCAGGTAATTGGCCTTCTAAATTAAAATCACGACAAATGTCCCGCTTCTTTTTTCCTCATTCCACCAATTTCCCAATTCTAATTATGGTTTTCCATTCAACCACCCATATTATATATGCCTTTAAATCTACACATTGCAAACTGAAGAAAGATTCAAAGCTTGCCTCATATTGCTTTATATACATACAAGATACAACCTTTTGAGGCAATAATTAGTATCTCTGACTATTAGATACTCATCTACAAAAAGCTCAATCCTTTCAGCATTAGGAACATCAGTAATCATATTCTAATTCCACCCATTACCCAAAAGATCAAATCTTTGCACTATTTCTTCAAATTTACAGCATTCAAAGACAGAGTAAACTTACAACAACAACAAACAACTATCTGCCCTCCACAGTCCTCAACCGCATCTCAAGCAAACGAGAAGTGAACTCTCCATCACTAACCTTCAGCATCACCGACAATGGAACCCAGAATCCATGCTCGACCAAAAGCCTATGCCTGGGCTTGATCTTCCTTTCCAAACTGAACGAGAAATACTGGGGAAACCTCTTTAACTCCGAAACATCCCCTTTCATCTCCTTCAGAAAGTAGTCAACTTTCGGCACGAGATTGTTCTCCACGCTGAGAGTCAACAGCCCGGGAGATCTCAGCACCATCGTTACGACCTCGTCGTACGAAAGCCCTAGGCTCTGCAGGTAATGGATCTTCGGCAGGAGCGTGGCTTCGACGTTCGAGACGAGGAGGAGAGCGGTGTGGCAGGTGATGGAATTGCGGCCGACGAACCCTAGATTGGTGAGGAAGTCGAAAGTGGGGCGCAATTGGCCGTCGACGCTGCAGACGAGGAGCCTAGGGCAGCGGATTATGGATTTGCGGATGTCGGGAAAGGGGATTCCAACATCGTTGAGGAGGAAATCGAAGACAGGGTAGAGATCGTAGTCGGGATCGGAGGTGAGGAGCTTGGGGTGCATGTCGAAGATGCGGCCGATGGCGGAGCGCTCGATCCCCATGGAGGAGAAGCAGTGCTCGACGGACTTGACGGCGGAGAGAGGGGCGGAGCGGAAGTCGGGGTTGAGGGTTAGGGCTTTGTGGGAGTCGATGCTGAGCTCGTTCTCGAGGTAGAGGATCTTTTCCCGGAAGAGGAGGCCGGAGTCGGAGGTGCTTGGGTGGCCGGAAAGTTGGGGCTTTCTGGCGATGGAGCTAGGGATTTGGGTGAGGAATTTGGGGGAAGGGAAGAGGGAAACTTGAGGTAAGAGAAGGATTTGGGGAGGTCGGTTAACAATGGCGGTGCTGTGGAGTCTGGTTATGGCGGGAGAGCTTGGCCATGACTTTATCGACTCCATTGATGCTCTGTTTCTTCACTCGGAGTGAAAAGTACTCTGTTTTATCTCTTCTTCCCCCC